>OESE01000173.1:0-176801 GCA_900240875.1 Crithidia expoeki
TGTTAGCCTCTTTCTTTTTGGTTAATGATGCCCTGGTTACTAATCAGGTTTTTGTATATTTTACAAGGCTTTTTTTTTTCAAATGCGACGCCGGCTGTGGGGTTGAGTTGGGGTGTTTGGTTGGTTTCATTCTTCTTTGGGCGTTGGCTTCCGCCGGCCCGCGTTGCCGTTGTTACCAGCTGCTCTTTTGTTGCAAAGGCGGTCGTAGAAACAACACCCCTGAATTCACAAGCTGCCGATAGACACCACGACGAAGATTTATTGAGTTTGCTCCTTAATCTACAACACTCAATGTTGTGGCATTCCTAGCTCAGTCGGTAGAGCGCACGGCTCTTAACCGTGTGGTCGTGGGTTCGATCCCCACGGAGTGCGCGTCAACCACCACCTTTTTGGTTAGGGGGTGTCGGCGACGGCCTCCCTATCGGCGGTCCGAGCGCTCGGCGAGGGTGGGGCAGAGGGGGGCCTCTTGGGGGCGGGATGGGCCAATGGGCGAGGGGGAGGGGCGTGATGGAGGACGGTCGCTCTTTTTTCTATTCTGCCTTTTTCCAAACCAGTGGCATTAGTGTTTCCACGTCTGCCTTGCAGGACTTTTCGTCTGTACTGGCGTTTCGGCGCTCCACGGGGATAGGGTTCGTCCACGACTACGGTGCGGCGCCGGCTCTCGTTTGAGGCCAGGCGGCGGTCAAAAAGTGCGCCGCGGAGGGTTGTTGTTTCTTTGCTTGGGCCAATTCAATTCGCTAATATAGCCACTCATTGCTAAATCGAAACGAACCACACTGTCAAAGCACTACCCCAAACGAGAAGGGTGCACAGCAAGTCAAACAGACCAAAGGCACAGCGCGTGCCGACTTTCACGCATGTTAAGTCGCACCAACGGCGAGATTAGGGTTAGTTTTTTTAGAGGCCGGGGAAGGAAAGAGGGAACACCAGTTAAACATCTGCATTTATTTCTATCAGCTTATTTATAAGAAACACAAGCGAACAATATTCCTACTTTTTGGTCGCACGCTTCTGCTCCGCAATGCGGGTCATCCACTGCACCGTCGCCAGTTCCTTGTCAATGTGTGGGCGTAGCTCGTGCAGCTGATTTGCAAATTCGAGCACACCGAGCGTGCCGGCGTAGAACTTCGCGTCCTCCTCAGCCGCGTTCTCGCCGCGCTGGCGCTCCGGGGTAGAGAGCATCAGAACCTGCAGCGGTGTGTACTTGCTGTCGCGCGTGAGGCCCGCCACGTTCGACAGCAGCCGCTCCGCCTGGTTCAGCACGGCGTAGCTCTCCGATTGGCTCAGCCCGTTCAGTTCCTCCAGCAGCGTAAAGCGGAAGTTCGAGCGGACGGAATCGATTCTGCGCCTTGCAACGCACAAAGTCCGTCAGACACGCGTTTATCAGCACCTGCGCGCCATCGTGGCGGCAGCCGTCGATGATGTCCACCACGGGCAGCATGCGGCGATCGCAGAAGAGGCCGCGGCGCAGCGTCGTGACGAGGTCCTCGCTGTGCACGAAGTGGTCGCCGCAGCCGCAAATGGCGACGAACGGGTCGCGCGCCGCGTAAGGTTCGGCGGTGGCCTGCAGCTGCGCCATTAGCGGCATTTCCGACTTGCCGCCGAAGATCGGGTTCTTCTTCTTCGTCTTGGCGCACATGTACGGCAGCCGCTGCTCCGCCGGCTCCGTCAGCGTCCCGGCGAGGTACGTATAAAACGCCGAGATCATCCGGAACACGGAGATGTAGCTGAACGGCTTCACGAGTGGTGAGCAGACGTCGAGCGGGGCCAACACGACGCGGTGCTGCTTCGCCACCCGCCGGCCCGTCCACAGTTCCACAACTGCAGGATCGCTCAGCGCGGAGCGGTGCAGCTCCAGCGGCACACCACAGACCTTGTTCACCGAGAAGAGGTAGGCCAACAGCTCCGCCTTCGCTTCCTGCACGACGGCTTCGTCAGACGGCGCGAGGTAGGCAAAGCGGCGCGCCAGCCGTGCCCGGGCGAAGACCTTTCGTGTGATCATTGATATGAAGGCAAATCCTTCCGTCCCGACCTGCGCGTTGCGAAACACGTACATCGCATCCACCAGCAGCGACCCGAGCGACGACGGGCGGTCGCTGAAGTGCAGGCCCTCGCGGTGCAGAAATCCGAGCAGCATCTGGGCGAACTCGATCGTGAAAGCCTCCATGTTACCGCCCTCCACCGCGGCGCGGCCGGCGAAGAACAGAGGGTTCACGTAGAGCCGCTCTGCCATGCCGAGTGCGCGCTTGCTCCACTCCTCTGCGCCCTTCAAGTCACGGTGACGTGTGTAGTCGTACAGTTGCAGCAGGCGCAGCTGCGTGATGGGGTCCACCTGCACATTGCCTTTTATCACCGTCATGCTGCTCGTCATGAGGCGCGTGATCTTCTTCATGCTGACACTGAGGAAGATGAGGTGGCCGAGGTAGTCGAGACCACGGCGGCCGGCGCGGCCCATCATCTGACGGAACTGCGTCGTGTTCAGCAGCACGTGGTCGCCCGCGAGGACGACGGAGCGGCACGGGCTGTGAACGCCCAGCGCCAGTGTCTCGGTTGCGCAGATCACGCCACAGTGGCGGCCGCGGAAGAGAATTTCCATCATACGGCGCAGCTTACCCTTGACCCCGGCGTGATGCACGCCAACGCCGCGCCGGATTGCGCGCGCGCTGAGGCTGTCGCCGCGCTTCAGGCATTCCTCCACCGCATCCTTCACCACCGTCGGGTCCACCGTGCGGTTCTGACCAATGAAGGTGAACTCGGGCAGCACCTCGGGGACGATGAAGTCCTCGTCATTGTTTACAGTTTCGTCAACGTCGCGGTCGACTCGCACCACGTCACCGCCGTCGTCGGTCGTCAGCTTCTTCTGCTTCAGCGTTGACTCCCGCTGTTTCCGCGCCGCCTCGACCGCGGCCGCTTTGCGCTCCATCGACGCCTTGTACTGCGCAAACTCCTCCGTCTGCCGGTATGCCGCCTCTGCGTCCTCGAGACGGGTGACGATCGCCTTCGTCAAGTCGTCGCAGTCTTCGCCCTCGAAGGTGAAGACGATGGTGGGCCCCATGTCTCGGCTGTTCAGTTCACGCAGCACGCTGATAATGTTGTCGGCGATGAATTCCTTGGACTCGGGGAAGAAAGCTTTTTTCGAGCCAGCGGCGACGGCACTCGGCGCGTTGGTGGTCGCGGTTGTCGTGGATGCCTCGTTGTTGTTGCTGCTGCCGTCGTCCTCCGGTACCGGGGAAATCGTCCCCGCTGGTGGCGTGTCTGACGCCGCCGCGTCAAGACTCTGCTGCTGCAGCGCGGCATCCGTCGCGTACTTGTCCAGCAGCGCTTCATCGTCGCGAAGCCGCTGCGAGAACGTCTGCAGAATCGATTCGCACAGATGCAGCATGTCGGCGTTGAAAGCAGTCGCATCCTCCTCGCTCAGCTCCCGCACACCGTCGGCGTCGCGGGCGTGGTTCAAGTACACCCAGTAGGCAAACGCATTCTTCACATCCGCCTCGTACTGCCGGGCACGCTGCTGGGTAATGTAGTTTTCCGCGGCGAAGTACGTCTCGGGCAGCAGCATCGCCAGCTGTGCCTCCATCGCCTGCACGATCGCTACGTGTGACCATTTCGGCGCGATCTGCTCGGCGAAGAACGCTGACATCTTCTGGTGCAGCTGCACTACTTCGCTCGGCACGAGAGTGATGTCCGGCGGGAAGCCGTTCTGCAGCTGCTCGAGCGTCAGGATCGAGAGCGGGTGCAGATCGTGGATGTACCGGTTCGGGTATTTGGCTGTTAGCTTCTTCAGTTGCGGTTGGTAGCCCGGCGGGGGGAGGTATATGTACTTCTTAATGTCGTTCCAGCGTTGGATGCTGCCGGAGGAGGGGATATCGTGCACGACGAAGTCGCGCTTTGTCTCGGGTTGCTGGGCCTCGAGGCTGCGCTGCACGCGGTTTAGCCATCCGCACAACTCCTGCGTCTCGCCGAGTGTGGCGGACAGCGCGACAAAGGGGCACGGCAGCAGCGCCAACACACGCTCCCACACATCACCATTTCCACTGCTCTCCATGGTGTGAATCTCGTCCAGAATGACGTAGTCCAGCCGCTTCGCCCAGTCCTTGTACTTGGGAGACAGCAGCAGCGTCTCCAGCACTTCGGGCAGCGTCACGAGCACCTGGCACGAGTCGACATAGCGGTGGTAGTCAGCACCACCATGCACGCCGTACACGTTACGGCCGGGAAAGGAGTACCTCTTCGATCCGTAGCGGGCGCAGACGTCGGCCACAGCCTGGTTGATCAGTGCACGATTCGGCGCGACGTACACGACCACTTTCGTGTTCGACGTCTTCAGCGCGCTGTACATGCAGTAGTACGAAATGAACGTCTTTCCGGCGGAGGTCGGGGCGCAGACGACGGCGCTGCCGCGGGCGTCGACGATATCGAGGAGCTCGCGCTGCCACGCATCGGGGTTGAAGACGACGCGGTAGTCCTTCGTGGGGATCACTGGCCGCTCCAGCAGGTGGCCCATACTCATCAGCTGCATCATCTCCGGCGTCTCGAAATACACCTTCTGCCGCGGGCGGTGGCTCGGGGGGAGCACCGTCACCGGCGCATTCTGCCAGCGCGCGACCGCCGCATCGACCTTCTCGTAATACGACGCCGGGAAGTCGAAGTGCGCCAGGGCAGAGCGGACGGTGTCGAGGTCCTCGGTCGAGATGACTACACCGTTGTCACGGATGCATGACAGCATCTTGTGATGGCAGTAGAGGAATAGCGGAACACCAATGGAGATGTTCGGCGCCTCCTGCGCCAGACGGGCCCGCTCGCGCTCGGCTTTCCATTGCTCCAGTTGCAGCCGCACCACACGAGCCATCAGCTTGCACTGAAAGTGCAGTTGCACATACGTGAGGTAGACCCAGTTCAAATAAGAAGTTGCGTCATAGACAGTGAAGTCCTTCTTGATCTTCCGCAGACGGTTCAGCTTGCCCCAGTCGTTGTGACTGCTCTTGTTGTTCGTGATGCACGCCGCGGCGAGGTCGTTGATGACGCCAAAGGCAAACAAGTTTGTCGAGCGCTTGTCCTTCGCTGTCTTCTTCCTGTTGTCACTATCGTCTTCGGTGATAGTAAAGGCGAATTCGGCTTCACGCATGCCGCTTGTCTCAACCAACAAGCGCCACATCGCCAGCGGCAGAGACA
The DNA here is from genome assembly GCA_900240875.1 of Crithidia expoeki. Lineage (NCBI taxonomy): Eukaryota > Euglenozoa > Kinetoplastea > Trypanosomatida > Trypanosomatidae > Crithidia > Crithidia expoeki. The sequence goes on from OESE01000173.1 coordinate 5,173, forward strand.
CTGCCTCGTCGTCCTTCAACTGTTCGCCAGGGTCAAAGTTGCGGCCGAAGGGGGTGCCCATCAAACGCGAAATCGCCGTCGTTAGCACCGCAATTTGGTCCGCGATGTCCGTCGCGCGTGTGTTCGACAACTCCGTCTTCTTGCACAAGTCTGTCACCTGCTGGGCCCAGTCCTGAACCGTCTTGTTCGCGTCGCGGACGTTCGCCTCCTCGCGAATGACGTCCTCGCGGCTGCGTCCCTTCTTGTTGCGCTGACCGTGGTGCTGCTGCTTCACCTTCTTTGCGGAAGCGTTCTTATTACCACCACCACCACCGGCGGCGTTGTTATTGGTAGATTCACCGGCATCGTCGTCGTCACTGTCAGAGCAGACCACCGCGATGGTCCCGGAGGTAAATCCGCGAATACCCATCGACTCCGCCTGCTGCGCCGCGTCCGTCACAAACGCCGCCTCCATCGCCAGCTGTTTGCGACGCTCGCGATCCGTCAAGTTGCGCTGCGACTCCCGCTCAACCCATGCGTCCACGACGTCGTTTAGCTCGTCGAAAGGCTGCGATACTATCCACCCGCTCAGCTCGTTCGCGTTGCCCAGCGTGGACGGGTAAGGACGGTTCGACACGTGTCCGCTGACCTTGAAGCTGCGCGCGAGCTGGTCGACCAACTCGTGGGTCAAGTGCGGGTACTTCATTGCCTTCTTCGGTTCCGCAATTTTCACCTCCGGCAGGTGGATCAGTGCAGCTGACGTCATGTCAGCCGACTCGTCGCCCGCCACTTCCTGCCAACTGAAGTTCACATCCGCCACACCGTCCTCGTCGAGCAGTTGGGCGGCTGGGGTGGATTTTAACAGGTGCGCTACGATCGCCAACAGGTGCCCATCGTAGATGTCGAACTCCGCACCGCGGCCTGTCGCGCAGTCGCAATGCTCGAAAGCGGCAAGCAGGTACGGGGCCAGTTCGTTCAAGAAAGTGACGATTTCAGACGAGGTGACAGGACGCTGCGCACGCAGCTCTGCGCTGATTAGCGCGGTACAGTACGCCGTCATGATCATCGTCTGGCACAGCTCCAGCTGTTGCGGGGTGATGGTGGTGTTGCTTTTGTCATCCAGGTACGCGTGCACGGCGGCAGAGACGACCTGTTCGCGACGCGACAACTGCCCGTCCTTCGTCATGACCAGCGCGGCTTCAGATAAGACCGGCAGCGTCACCGCGCGCTCCAACGCGGCGGCCAGTTTCGTCGACTTCGGCTCCAGCACGAGCGACCGCGCGAAGTTGGCGCTCTCGACCGTCACCGCGAAGACCACGACAGCGTTCTCGCGCGTAATGATGCGCGACGAGTAAGCGACCTTAATCCGCCGCGCCGTAGCCCACGTGAGGAAGCAGTGGAAGTAGAAAGCGACCTTGTCACCGTGGTCTTCGTCCTCGACGAGGCTCCGATAGGTTGTTTTCAGCTCCATCGTTCGGTCCTCCGTCAACCGCAGCTTCAGCTCCATCGCCTCCTCCGGCGTAAGCATCGACGTGTCGCCGCTGTTGTTCAAGTCACCGGGTTGATCGCCCTCTGCTGCACCGGCTCCTGCGCGCTCGTAGCTCAGCATTTCCTCTTCCGTGTGATTGTGAAAGAGGTGTTGTAGCGGCGATTCATGTCCCAGTTGCTCACCGTCCGACATCAGCAAAAATTCTGGCTCGTACTTGGCCACGTAGGCAGCAAATTCACCACAGTAGAAGCTGTCGAAGGTGTCAACAACGAGATGGCTGTCTGGGTTCGTCGCAGCGACCGCCGTCAAGGTCTCGCGCAGCGCCTCACGCAGAAAGAGCTTCTGCGGTGCTCTTTCCCAAAACCAGGTGGTCTGGCGGAAGAAGACGACGTGAAAACGGCCGCCGCGAGTCTGCAGGCGGCGCAGCAGTGCCTGTGCGTTGTACAACACGTGTAAGGGCTGCATCAGATCCCAGTCCACATGCGGCGAAGACAGCGCAGCCATGAGGAGGGAGTCGCCGTCGATGAAGAACTTCTCCATCGCACTTAAATGAACAAACATGTCGAATTGACGCGGGCGGGCGGTGGCGTAGTGGTAGTCCACGGCGACCTCGACCAGCACGTTCTCAACGACGGTGAACACCTCGGGGTTGTCCAGTACCGTCGCAAGAAACTTCCAGGCCATACGGCACTCATCGACACCTTGCAGGGCATCAATTTGCGGTGCCGCCGCCGCCGCAGCGTCACTGTTATCGTTTTTGCTTTTCTGCTGCTTCTGTGCGAAAGTCCAGCGCAAAACAGCGTTGCAGACACGCAGCAGCGCCTGCGTCTCGTGCACAGGTTTAATCGTCGTCGTACTCGTCGCGGCATCTGGCTCGTTCAAACACAGCAGGGAGTGCAGGGCGAAGAGCTGACGCGCCGGCTGCGTCGCATGGATGTCAACAGTGCTGTCGAAGTCTGGTTGCCCGTTCGCATCGACGAAGAGCTGATTCAGCTCGCGGAAGTGAGACGACATCTCCGTTGAAATTTAGGAAAGAAAAGGGGTGAGTCCAGAACCACTCAAAGAGCAACGGCGAAATACTCACCACACAAAAGAGTGGAATAAACAACAGCCAAAGAAAAACACACACACACAAAAAAAAGCTCGAACTTCAAGTGAGAACGACTTCAAAAAATCAAATAGATTTAGCAAACTAGCGCTTCAAATCAAGAAGTCACCTTTACACTGAATTTCACCAAGAAGCGCTGCGTCGTTGCTTCCCTGCCAGTCCTCTTTTGTTTCCTCACGCAGTGATTCGTTAAGGAAGGGTGCGAAGCGTATGGAGGAAGAGAAACAGACGAGCACTCGAGAATAAAAAACGGCTAAACGAAAGGAACGAAAGAAGAGATGAATGGTGGTCACAAAAGACAACAGGAGTTTAAGTTGTCTCGATTCCCTATTCTCAAATCTGGAAAAAGGAAAGCGACACCATTAAATTCCAAACAAGAAAGAGAAGAGAAGATCAAAGGGAAGAGCAATGGTCGTGGGAAGACGGAGAAGCGGTAATGTACATTAAAAGCGGTAGAGTGAATCGACACAGACTTATTTTTCCGGATTGACTACCAGTTGGGGTCCAGGAAGCACAAAGCAGGACGGTGTGTACTCAAACGACGTCTACCGTGTCATTACGCGGTGTCTTACAAACCCAACGTTGCGTGCCGTCGAAGCGTTTTTTTCTTTCTCTTTCGTTGAGCTTTTATGCCATGCGGTTATACAGCGAGGAAGAAGCCGTGCATGTTACCACGTTGAGTAAATAAGTAAATAAATATGTGCGTGCGTGTTGGCGCGGGGGTGGGGAAGTACTCACTTGGTCTCGTTACCAAGTGCTTTTTTCGTTGCCTCTTCCAAAGAAACGTTGTTCCCGAAAGACGCCACGTGACTCTCCATTTGCGTCAGCCGGCCTCCGTCGTCACACATCACCGCGTTGCCAGGCGTCGACGTCTTGCGCACCTCTGTTCGGAAAAGAAGGAGGTGACTTGTTGCGTCGATGCGTATTGCTGGTGGTGTGGCTGGCATAGCACCTGTAATAGGATCGGTCTCAGTTTCTTGAGTGTCCAGCACGCGACAAAACAGCAGCCGTGCACAGCTCCTCTCACGCACGTGGAATAGCAGGGGGATATTACCTTTCATCACGCAATTGACGAAACGCACCATTCCCTTTTGGCAAACTTCCACTCTTGTAAAGCTTGAGAACGACGCCTCAGCCAGGCTACCATTTGAAAGCCACAGCATAATACCTTTGTGACAAGGTGCATCCGAAGTTGACGTTAGCGAGAGCAGTTCGTCTTTTTGAGTCACCTCGGCTCTGCTTTCAGTACTCTGATTTTTCCTGTCTGCTGATGTGGATGCGGTTTCATCTGCATCATCGCCGTCGTCATCGTTGTCGTTCATTTTCCGTTTCACACCGCCTAAAGACGCGCTGTTCGAGTTATTTACACTCTCACTGATAAGGAAAGGGGCATCGGAACCGTGACCACCCTTGACAACAGTAGCTTTTGTGTCAGCGATCGATTCGTAGGCGCTATAAGGCCAAGTGTCCAGGGCGGTACCCACCATGTGCAGTGTGCACTGGGCACCTTCACGCAGGGACAAAAATAAAAGCGGTGCGGAGAGATTGCTGCTCTCTTGCTTCTGTGCCTTCGCGGATGCTGCTGCTGTCGTGCGTTTGTGCGCCGACATTTCCACAGTGCCGCGTTTCTCTTCGTCTGTTTCCTCCGCTGAACAGGAGTGAAAACTCTCTACAGGAGACGGACAAAATACGACTTCCTCTCTACTGTTGCCGCTTTCATTACTGGCTGTGTTATCGTCCGTGCACTGCAGCACTCGCACGTGATCGCAATGCAGACGTGCGTATGGACCTTCGCAGATTACTGTTACCACAGACGAAGAGAAATCATGATGACCAGTACCGTCGCTGTTAGGTTTTTGCGCTTTTTCATTTGGTGTCTCGACACGCTTTGCGTCGCGCTTGCTGGCGAGGGAGGTGTCCACAAGACAGTCTGACAAGTTCAACACGCCGTGCTGGCACACGTGGATTGCAGGGGGGCACGTCATCAAATTGTGCACCAGTGCCAGAGAAGATGGGGGCGGCGGTTGGGTGGCGTCGCCCGTGACAGTGGCGCCATTCGGAACACCGTTGATTAGTCCACTTTCGTGCACGTCTGGATCACTGCCATCCCGTGCTGACTTGTTCACCTCGGCACTCGTGGGAATCTCACCGTTTCTCGTGTCCGCGTTGGCGTTCTTTTCCTCGTTCTGGTTGTTTGGTCTTGATTTGTCTGTCGACGGTTTCAAGTCGGTGGGTCGCAGCAGCATGCGTTCAATCGTGCACGTCCCACGAATCACAATGCTGCCAATGATTGCCGGTTGAACTGGTGGCAGAGTCGCGAATGGGAGCGGGGATTGCGGCATACGAACCGGTGAAGAAAACTGGTTTGCGGGCTGCGCTGACTTCTCAACACAATTCACATTTTCATTTGCGTCATTGCGAGATGCTATTGTTGTTGCTCTCCTGACAATGGTGCTGCTGCTGCTGTTGTCTTTAAAAAGTGGTAATTCCCCCGCACTACCAACACCACCGCTGACGAGAGGATTCATTCGAAACGCCAGCGGCAGGCGGTGGGTGTCGTACGTTAACCAACGCAGGTGTTGCCGCGTGTCACGTGTGAAAGGCAGTCGACGACGGCCGCCGATCTCCTTCCTACCTTCATCATTTTTGCCCTGATCGCTGCTTTCTGTGTCTGGTCGTTTCGTGCTGTTGGTGTGAACGTTGATTGTACGTGCCGTCCCGCAGTCATGCGCTGCCGCCGCTGCTGTGAAGGTCGTCATCGCCGCGTGCAGCAGCGACAGCGTCGTCGCGCCGCCTTCGCGTACTCCAGACGGCGGCGTCGTAGAGGGGAAAGAGAAGAGAGACGACTGCTGTGCTGTACCAGGTGTCAAGGCAGTTCTGCCTTTCTCTTCGCAGTCCGCGTGCTTGTTATCGTCACCACCATTGTTGTTGGTATTGTCAGAGTTACTGCTGTGATTTGCGAGGGCAGCAACGGAGAGCGACGGTGCGTTATTTGACGTTCCCCACCACCGCAGCAGCGACGGCTGCACAGCTCGACCAGCAGTGCGCCGCAGTGCATTCCAGAAACGCGCTTTCGCGGTCGAAATTAGCGAGGTGTTGTTGTGAAAGCCGACAGGTGTGGCTGCATTTCTTAACTCTTCTTGTCTGAGCCTCCTCAGATCCCTCTTAGTTGCACAAACACCACTCTCTCCCTCTTCTTTACCGAAAGTGCCTGTGCCATCTTGCTGCGTCGCCTTTCTTCCTGCAGCTGTCGTCACACCTGCTTTTGCCTCGTCGTTGTCAATAATACTGTGAACATCACTTTCTTGGCGGATGATGCGGCACACACCGCCGACATGCACCACTACCGCGTGGCGCTGGGCACAGTTCAGCTGACAGTTCGCCAGCGTCAGGTGCGCACCAGGAAAGACGTTCACGCCCACCAGCGTGCAGTCGCTGATAGTGCATTGCCCGATAAAGCCGGTCGCGCCATCTGCACAGGTAACGCCACAGCGTGCGCCGCCCCCGAGAATTGCCTGTGGCAGGTGCGCTGTGGCTTCGTCCAGCGCAATACACGCCGGAAGTAAGTCGGATACGTTCGCTGCCTCCTCCAACTTATCAGGCGACGTTGATGAAAGGTCATCGGACGTTATTACCGTTGACGTCGATGTGGGGGTAAGCAGGAGTGGTGAATCATAGATTGATTGCGGACTCGTGCGACGTGCGTTGCAGTTTCGTTTGTGCTTCTTTTTGGTACTGCCGCTGCTGGTAGATGCTTTGTCTGTCTGTGCTGCTGCCGCCGACTCGTGTTGGTCCTGCCTGAGCGCGCGGATGTCCAGCACGCTGTCTTCCTCAGCTTCACAATGCGCGCCGGCGTACAGGTACAAGCCGACCCGCGAGAAGCCGTAGATCTTCACATGTCCGTGAAAAGACAAGACACCGCTTCGGGACTCAATCCCATACTTCTTCGCCTTGTAGCTGCCATCGCGCACCACACACCGGCCGTGCGACAAGACATACACGCCAACGTGGTTGCTGCTCGCGCTGCATTTCGTCAACTGCATAACTCCACCATCCGCGGTGAAGCCGTTCACGACGTGTTTTGCCATGCAGTGATGAGCCTCGAGGTACGTCCCCGGGCCGAGGGCGGCAAATCCAAAAGTGACGCTGCGAACCTCGCTATCCTCCGCAACGCAGCGGCTGCCGGACCACACTTTCACACCGGAGGTTAACGCCACAGGTGACACCGCCGCTGCTTTTCGGTGCGCGTCTGGTTGAGTGGAAGAAGGGGAAGAAGAGGAGGTCGTCGGCCGGTTTGCTGTCCTCAACGGTGGCGGTGAATGTATGGCGACGTTGCTGTTACGGGTGCTACTACCACCATTTTTCTTTCCTTTTGATGTGTGGTCGTCTCTCGTGTCGTGAAGCGGTGCATCGCCAGAACGGTTTGCGTCGTCCAGGTCGGCGAGACAAACGTCAAGCGTCAAGCTGTGCAACCAGTTTTCGGTGATAGGGCAACTTGATGGGAAATCAGGTTGTCGGTGTTGCTGTCGTTGAGATCCCGTCGTTGTCCCCTCACTTGTGTCCTTGACGCCGACTTGCTCCCTTTCTTCCCCTGATCGCTTTGAGCCGTTGTCTGCGTCCGCGCTCTTCCTGTTCGCGCGTTTGTGTTTCCGGCACTTTCGACCCTTTGGATCATTTGTGCTTGTGTCAGTTTTGTCGGCACTGCTGTTACTGTTTTGACTACCGCAGCTGCTGCTCCGCCCTTCGCAACCTTCTCCCTCGTCTTCCCCCAGAGTCTCAAGCCGCTTCGCGTGACATAGAATATACCTTGTCGCGTCCATCAGATACGGATCTACCAAGCACTTCGACAGCGTAAGGCAACTCTTGCTGTAGACGTTGAAGCCGCTGTCGCGACCGCGCGGCACTGTTATCCCGTAACAACGCATCTCACTCGACTTACATTCCACGCCGTACGCGTCACCGCCAAAAACGGCTGGAACACCGCCGCAAATCAGCAAAGGCGGCGTGCGCTGCTTCGACGACACACCCACGACGTGAGGTACGCCCTCTACCTCAACAGTTGCGTTATTAAGCGCGAAGATGCCAACATGCGAAGCGTCAGCACCACAATTTTTCAGGCAGCCTTTCGAGTGGTCAATGGTGAAACCGTTCATGCAATGGGCCGCCATGCACTCCATGAAGTCTACGTTGGATGACTGAATTGCACCGACGCCGAAGCTGAAACCTGTCATGAGACACCGGCGGGCTTTGAGGGTGCTGTGGACGGTCTTCATGCCGCACGAACTTTGCCGGGGCCTGCTTGACGGACGCGGGGAGTTCGACAGCGCAGACGACGTTGTAAGCGAGTCTTTCACGCCCTTTTTCCCTACCGGTGCTGCGCTCGATCCGGTCATTACCGCCTGCCTACTGTTGTTTTGTCGTCCGGGTTGCTGCTGCTGCTGTTGTTGGTGACGAGCTTCCAGCTGCGGGGGTGCTGTCATTTCCTTCTCTGCTCCTGCAGCAGCAGCAGCGACGGGAGCAGAGGAAGGGGGGGAGTTGAACGCGACTGCAAGTTTATCTGCTTCAGCTGCTGCGACTTGTGTTTCCGCGTCTGCTGCGTTGACCGCCGCGTCTTCCACCTCCGCGGTGCTCCACAACAAGCAGTTGTCCATTTCAATCGTGCTATCGTCGACAGCGTACACGGCGGTGTCCCGTGCGTTAATTAAGGTCGCACCGGTCGCTTTTAAGGAGGAGTCGCGGACTTCGAGGCTGAAAGATCCACCGCAGATCCCGAAGTGTGGTTGGTGATCCGCTGCATCAACACCACAAAGATCCTGTTTAATAACAGGATTCAATTGACTTGTATTTCCTTGTTCGGATTTGTAGATCCTCTGAGAGAGTATTGCGGATGTCGCCGCATCTGCGCCCACTGCTTCTTTTTTGTGTTCTTCGGCCTTCTGCGGCACCTCCGGATGCAGCACGTACCGGGCGTAGTACTGTCGCGCTAAAGCGGCCACACGGATAGTTCGTGCTGCTACCGCGGCTGCAGACATCCCAACCAGATTTAGGTGATTTTCATTTTCCTCGTTTCGTTGTTGTTGCTGGCGAACTTCATGTAGTACATCTCGACGGGCTGCGTCGTGCGCCAGGCCGAGCAACGTGCACCGCTGAGTAAAAGTCGCACGATGCTCTTCTGTTAAAATGCATTTGGCTTTACGTAACACAAAAGCACCGACGTGATTTGTGTTTGCAGAGCAGCCCTCCAGAGTAGCGGTGGAAGCGTCTATCGTGTACCCATTCACGACGTTTTCTGCGTGACACTGATAGAGGTGCGCCACCGAGTGGGCGATGACACAGAAGGCGAAGTAGACGTGTTGGACGGTGCAGAAGCGGGCGGTTAAAGTGCCACCGAGCTCGACGATTAAACCCGTGCTGCGTGATGCGTCACCAAGTCTCATGGGCAAGTGCTGTTGCCGTTGTTGTTCCTGGTGTTTCGGACCTCTCCCAGTACTTTTGTCGTTCGTTTGCGCTGTATTCTCCGACGCAGCCTCCACTATCGCGCTGCTCTCAAAGGTGCAGTGCTCCAAAAAGGCGCGACAACCCTGAATAATCACCCCACTCGAGATCGCCGCTTTGACGTTGCAGTACGCCATATCGACGATTGCGTCTTGCTCCGCAAAGATGGTCCGCTCAGTGTTGCGGCCCGGGTGGATGGAGCAGCGCACAAGCCGCAGACGGCCCTGGTTGGAGACTAAAATGAGCGAACGCAACACTGTCATCATCGCTGCCACCTTAGGGTTCTGCTGCGCTGGGTTTTGCGGTGCGTCGATGGCTGACTTCAACACCTCTTCTTGGTCTTCTTTCTCTTCTGGTTTAAAGTCTGTGCCTTCATCGCGTTCTCCCTCCTCACGAGTAGCTGCTGCTGCGTTCTCACCACGTCTGTCGTTGTCCTCGGTTTCTTTCTGCGTTTCCGCTGCGCGTTCACTTTTGATTTGCTCCTTTGAATGTGATCGTGTCGTGGTGGCTATATGGGAGCGTTGCAGCCAGGGCGCTGCTGCCTGCATCTCCGGGATGAGTCGGTAGATGTGGGAGTCATCGGTGATGTCCACCTTTGACGAGTCCAAGACCAGCACGCACTCCTTCCGCTGCGCATAGAACAATGCTGGTGGTGGTGGTGGTGAAGCCTGTTCCGTTGAATTACGCTTACGTTCTTTGCGCAGTAGATATAGGGATGCAGCTGACAGCGACGGCAGGGCACGTCGAAGCAGGCGATCGTCTGGCATGAGGGCCAGCTGGCTGTGCGTCACCTGCACGCACGCAAATTCTTCCGTTGTGATCGACCCAACAAGGACGCAGTTGTGTAGACTGAGCGAACCAAACACGCGGAGGTGGCCGTAGAGGTACATGTGTTCACACCGCAGCGACAACCCAGTTGGGATCTCGCAGACGTGCACTTCACCGCTCGGAGACGGCGCGGTGGAGGGTTGCAACGAGAAACGAAACAATGGGGTCGAGATGTGAAAATCATCGTTTGTTAAGTCATTCTTCGCTGCTGGTGTTGGTGCTGTCTTTCCAGTTCCACTCTGCATAGCTGTTGTTAGGGTCTGCTGATCGATGGTGTGTGTATATGTGGTAGAGGCTAAGGTTCGTGTGGGACGCGTCGAGACGCGGATGTTGCGTAACAAGCACGCAATGGGAGCTTGTTCCACGTCCTCCTCGTCGTCATCCACATAACCATCAGCATTAACGTTATCTTTGCTGCTGTTGTTGCTGTTATTGTTTCGAGCACGAGCAATTCCACGACCACCAACAAGACAGACTTCAATTGAGCACAAAGCTGCGGCGGCGTTCGTTGTGTCGTTTGTTAAACGGACGGTTTGGAAAACAGCCTCACCATTGGAATTGCTGCGCGCATGCGGAGTGCTGCTCTCTACACTTTCGTTGTCATCCGAAGCTGTTGTTGCTCCTGCTGCTGCTGCTGCTCTCGACACACCTGAAGAGGGCAGCTGCGGCAGAGTACGCGGGATCCACAGCTCGACCACCCGTTGAATGCTAGCTTCGCGTTTCCTTTTCCAGCTACGTTTTTCATGAGCATTGCTGTTGCCACTACCGGAATTGATGCTATGCGTGGGGGCGTAGGCAAGGTGTGAAGCCGGCGGTGGCCGGGCGCGCAGCACGCGCTCTGCACGTAGCGCCGGCGTAAACAATGAGGTTGTCGACGTCGCAGAGGCATCGGAAGCAGCAGCAGCAGCAGGGGGTGGAAAGCACGGGGAAGTTATAGGTTCTGTTGCATTGTCGGGCGTTGTGCCTGAGAAGGACGGTATATTCCGGTCGTTCTCGCGCTCGTTTCGGATGTGATCATCCACATTTGCTTCACTGTTTCCATTTCCGGAGGAGGCAGTCAGCCCGTCACTGTCTGTGTCCTTTAGCAGGACAGCGGTGTCCAACAGCATGCGTACACGCGGGCACTGCGTTGCCTGTTGCTGTTGGTGCGATCCGGGATTTTGCTGCTGTTTTGTGGTGGAGTGACTGTACGCGTATTCCAGTGCATCGTAGAGGGCGGTGTTCAAGCGCGATACATCGCGTAAGATGTGTGATTCACTGGCACCAGTTGCTGCTGTGGCCTCTGAGGCTTCCACACCAGGTGCGGATTTGGGAGAGTGAGGGGAAATCCCAATGGTTGCGCCTGTGGCGGTGGTGGTGGTGTTCTTGGGCCCCTTCAAATGCTCAGCTTTGTCAGCACTCTTACCTTCTTTTTCTCTTCTTGCAACGCCTCTTCCATCACCATCGAGACATGCTTGTGCGGAGGGCGATGACTCGAACGGAAAACTACTTTCCGTCGTTGCTGTTCTTTCTTCTGCAGCGCTTGCCTCTTGAGGAGGCATTGAGGGTACCACTGCCACTGTAGGATCCACGTGTCGGCGGAACAGATGTGGGTGGGCTCGACGGATGTAATCGATGCCCAACTCGTGCTCTTCCGCTGAGTAGGCACCTGGCGTCGACAACGAGCTAGCATTGTTGTTATAGCTGTTGCTGTTGCGCACCATACCACCGCCTGCCACAGCTGCAGCACGGCGACTCTCCGTTCTCTCCTCGTCATCGACAGAGACCCGGCCATCGCCGCTAAATGGGTTCAACGTCTCGTGCAGGGCCAGCAGCAGCAGCGTCATGTTGTCCGTCGACGGCTCCCAGTACTGCGACATCAATTCGAGGGAACACAGTGCGCCGTGGTGGATGAAGGACGCGATGAGGCGGGGGGCAACGATGAAGACGAGAGGCATGCGTGTTCGACGGTGAACCGCGCCCGGCCTTGCTACCGCTTCTGTCGCTGCGGTAAACAAGCGAGTGCTTGCATTTTTGTCACTGGGGTTTGGCTGAACGCGGGTTGATGGTTGACGCAGTGCCGAGGAATCCGCTGTTGCCTTTCCACTTGGTGAAGCAAGCTTCTCGTTCACAGGTTCAGAAACCGCTGCCGCTGCTTCGTTTTTTGCTACGGGGGAAGAAGGGGGCCGCTTAGACACTTCTTGGTTTGGTGAAGGCTGGGAATCGACACGAAATGGAGACGACGAAGAGGGAGGCGCGACACTGCTTTTCGAAAGCGGTTGCTTCTTCGGGTTAAACGTATCTACCGGATCGTCGCCTCCGCCGTCCTCGCTAAACACAAGCTCCAGAGAGACGTAAAAGTCAGCGTTGTTTTCGTCCTTGTAGGTAAGCTGCACGAACCAGCGGGAGAGGTCGTCGTCGTCGACCAGCTCAATTTGGGAGATGCCATCAGGAATGTTACGGCCGCCGTTTCGCTTGAAGTACGCGAAGAGCCTCTGCAGCAGCTGAATCTGCTCTTTCGAAGGCATCTTGGAATTGACAAACTCTCGAATTAAACAATAATATATATATATATATATATATATACGAATGCTAGAAAAGAATCAGGGGGGGGGAGGGAGTAACAGAAGTCTGACACTGCTTCGTCGTTTAAGGCGAATCACAAAAGAATAAGAGGGTAGAAATGGATAATCAACTAATCAGCAAAACACCACAACGCTGGAGGATGCGGTTAGGGAGACAAGTACAGAAACGGGGCAGAGCTCCTCTCTCAATGTATTTATGGAGCAGGGATATAAAAGCAATGTCGAATTACTGTGGTGGGAGGCAACCCCACCCCCGCAATGAAAGAAACAGAAATAAAATAGAAATAGCCACAAAAAGAAAGAGAAAAATGCAGAGGTGCTCAGTAAGGTGAGGCTTCGTGAACAGCGACACACACACACACACACACCGTGCGTGAGCACCTCTACGCGCAGCTTTGCTCCCCCCTCCCCCACACAAAAAGAACAAACAGCAAATGGGAAGTTGGGGAAAGGGAGACAAATGATGACACAGCAGAAAACAGCAAGAAGTTAAGCGGAGTTTTTCCTCTCTTGTATGGGTAACACCCGCTCAGTGAGCTTTTAGGCAATTGCCGCCACGGCGCTGTCTGTGCACAGCCAGCCTTTCAAGCAACAGCTCAAGCAATGACAACAGAGACACTGACAGCACCGGACGTCAGGGAAATAGAAGAACAACAAAGGTCGAGAAAACACCTACTAGTATTCTACAGACACGCGCAGAATAACGCGCGGGGAATAAGACTACGAGCCGTGAGAAGGCGTTTGCTTGCTTACAGAGCGGAAATGCGTTAAGCTGCCTGCGAGTACGAAAGAGGCTAGTTAATGGTTTTTGTGAATTGAGCAACCGAAACTGGTGGCTTATCTGGATAAGATTAGGATAGGGAAAGGAAAGAGGCGTCGACGCAGACGTTGTGTTTACCATTTCTTTAGCTTATTGCTGTGCCATCCCACTGTTCACAAGAGTTGTGTGCCTAGGCATTGCACACCGAAAACAGTGAGACGCTCGTTTTTCTTAAAAAAAAAATCCAGCGTAACAGTGAGAGTTCGCTGAAGTGAGACAGCAGGTGAGGTAGACTGTTGAACGAGAGAGCCTTGCGACGCGTTCACTTCGGCGTTAACTTGCCACGGAATCTCAGCTTGTAACACCGAGGGTTTTCACATGTTTTCGGGAAACAACATGTGGCGTAGGTATAGTGAGGAGTCACCAAGTCTAGAGCCTTTTTGATGTAGGAGCGTCGTGCACGGAATAACAGATGAAAAGTAAGAGCGGCGAAAAGGAATGTACGCACGGTGCGTTCCATTCTTTGTCTGCAATCGAGAAGGGGGAGAAGTGTGCAGCCAATTCTTGTAACATCACCTTGTCCTCCAACCTTCTTGTATTTCCCTCAAGCAACAACGTAAGCACATATATGAATATGGTAATTCTCTTTCTTCAGGCCTCGTCTGGAAGGGACAATAAGATCACCCCGGTGGTTTCCCTAGGCGCGACGGAGAAAGAAACTCTAAAAGTGAAGTTGAATGTGGAAGCGACGGCTGGTGGAAGACAGGGGAGCAAGGCAGAAATAAGTCCACAGCAAAAGAGCGACGTTGAGCTTCGTCAACAGAGTCGTTTTTAGGGAGCACTAAACAAGAAAACAGAGAAGGGGAGCATCAGAGCAAACAGAAGAAGAGTTTTCAAAAATAAAAAAAAACAGAAACAGTAATCAGGTAATGGCGGGAGAAAGAGAGAGAGGCGTCGACCAACACGATTACCCGTGCCAGTCACAACATCCCCCCAAAAAACGAAATAAAGTCCATTGCTTAAGCGCTGGACTCCGCCACCTGCGCTGCCTCATTTTCCACCTTCCTCTTCTCCCCAATAACACCGCTGTTACTGCCTACAGTTGTTGCCATCTCCACCCGCAGAGCTGTTTTCTTCGCCTTCCTGCCAGCCGTCGCACAAGTCAACCCACTCCACCACATTCGAGGCGTACTGTTCGAGCTCATCGACGGTCACGCCAAGTCCGCTGTTCGCCGACCCTGCGGCCGGGTAGACGGTCTCAAACCGCTTCAGCGAGACATCCAAGTACACCTTCACGTTGTCATTCACACCGAACGGGCAAACACCGCCAGGAGGGAACCCGGTCAGCGCCTCTACCTCCTCGCGCTTCAGCATCTTAGGCTGACTAAGAAACTTCTCCTTGTACTTCTTGGCGTTGACCTTCGCGTCTCCAGCAGCGACGATCATCACCACCGTCGAGTCCAGTGGCGCGCTGGTCGGCGAATCGGCCACGGTGCTGCCGGCGCTCTCGCTGCCTTCCTCTGAGTGCAGCTTCTTTCGCATTTCCAGCAGCGCCTTCTGATGCGCCTTTGCCTCAGATTTTGACATCGCTTTTTTGTGTAGGAAAGACAGCGACTTGGCGATTTCAGCTGGTTTGCAGTCGAGGCGAATGGCGGCGAGCTCGACGGTGGCGCTGCTGTCGGCAAACTCTTTAATGCGGTCGACGAGGAACTTGGCGTCCTTCGCGATGAGGTGCGCTTTACAGCGCTCCATTGCTACGTAGTGTGCAGAGTGACCTATGTCTAACGGTGATCCAAATAGAGGAAGTAACGGCGGCGTTGACTGAAGCTGAGTTGAAAGAGGTAAAGCGTTCCGCTGAAAGGTCCCTCACAGACGATTCGTGGGAGGGGGTGATGAAACTTGGGCTTGAGTGAAACAACGTCATAAAATCAAACACAAGAGACGACAGACATTAAGGGGAGGGGGTGGGGCAAGAGAGAGAGAGAAAGGAGACACGCTACTAGTCCCCTAAGCTACTTCTTCCTGCTGTGGGAGTAAATGCATTGAAGACCGTAAGAGGTTACTTACGAACCTGCTGGTCTAAAACAACAACAACAGCAAGAGTGGGGAGCATCTACTGCTTTTGGTTTGTTGTTTGCGCTTATAATATATTGTTGCCCTCTGCGAGGCGAAGTACTTTCTACGAAACCTGAGAGGCATTTACACGCACAGGTTAGTTGGTATCCTTCTCGCACCTTCACAAAAGCCGGGACAATGATCTCGAATAGCCGGCGAACACGTCGGACGTCCGCACCGGCTGCCGTAACACTGCAGCAGCGGCACGCCGACGCTCGTCTTTGACACGATCCGTCGAATGCGCCGGTGTAGAGCTACCTCGCATACTGGCAGAGGCAAAACGTGGTTTACGCGTGGGATGACTTGACTTCTGATGTTGCTGCGAGTTTTCGGAATTGTGCGTCGAAGTCCGTCTGCCTGAAGCTGAACCTATGTGGTTTCGTTCGTCATTTTCTGTTCTTCCCGCCTCGTCGCTTTTCAACGAGACAAGAAGCTGGTTTAACTTGCGCTGTCGAGATTCTTGCAAAGCCTCTTTCGCTTTCTTAATTGCCTCGCCCACGCGTGGCGCCACTGCGATGACTTCCTCCGGCATGAAATACCGACCAGGCTCACACGCATACTCGATTTGCTCGCCGCTTCCACCTGTTTTGACACCACTGCCGATGCTGCTTTTGTTATTCACGTTGTTGGAATACCCTCCAGATGATGGTTGTGAGTTTGGAAAACTGCTGCGGGTGCGTTGCAGCAGTCCAGCATGGACCAGCAGTCGATGCATCCGAACTGCGCGGCGCCACCGCGTAGACGCGGCAATTTTGTAAAACAGCGCGACATCTGCTGATGAAGTGGAAGCGCGTCCGTCGCGCGGTGGCAGGGGCGGTGGACGCAGCTGTGCCACATGCAGTGTCCAGACGTAGGTTAACTCCACCAGCAGTGGCGACAGCAATGGCAGTGGCCAAGACGGCGGCGAAGCAGCTTGGTTGTTGTCATCTGAGCTGCGACCATAGCTACGATTCGATGCCCGTGCTTCTAGCTCCAGCTCCTCCGTAGCCGTGATCAACGCGGTCAGGAGGTGCGCGAGCAGCGGCGCGGCAGTGGTCCCGGCAAAAGCCTCCAGCGACGGAATGCTGCGTTGTAGGTCCTCCTGCAAGAGCGCAAAAAGCTCCCGCATCTGTAGCTGCAACACGTCGTGTGTAATCATCACCGCACCGCCGCTCCTCAGTCCGTCACGAGCGCTACTACTACTACGGCTGTGGTGCATGTTGTGTGCAGGTTCGGCTGCTGCGTCGGGGAGTGCCAGCGTGACAGGCTGCGGCGACGTTTTTTGCAGCGTGCGGAGGTGGAACCGTGTGAGGGAGTCCAAGAAAGCAGGAAAGCTGCGTAGATCGATGAGGGACAGCGAACCATCTGTGGGTCGAGCTGGTCGCCTGTCTTCGCGCTGCTGCGGATGCCCGGGTGCGCTTTCGTTACTACCGCTTCGTTTTCTGTTCACGTCCTCGAGAACTGCAGCGTCGTGAGCTCGCTCTGAAAAGAATATCAGCTCCTCGCTTTCCTCTCCATCCTCCTCTGTGAAAGATAACGCCTCCCCGCTTACTTCCTCCAGGCGGTTAAATAACTTGCCCGAAAAGCCTTCCATCGGGTCTGCTGTCTTATCTCTATTTTTCGGAAGACTATCAGCAACACCACGTCTACTGCCGTCAACGCAGTTGAAGTGTCGACGACGGCGGAGTAAACTCAACAAGCTGTCCTGCAGTACAAATAGCAACGCCACGTCCCCTACGTTGTTCTCGCGTCGACCAACTAACATGACGACCCCTGAGTACGACTCCGAGTGCAGCTGGAGATACTTCGTCAGTGGTGCTGTGAGCGCAGCCATTAAAGCGTCGCTCCACCAGTGCAGTCGACTCAAGGCGCGAGTAAGAAACAAGACGGAGGCGTTGCTAACGTGAAGTAGCGCGTCAGACGACGGTGCTAACGCTGATATCGATGAGGTGGTCGTTGTCGTTTTTTCTGATTTCTTTGGTGCCTCCAGCTCACGTGTCAGCGCCTCTGACACGCTACTGAAGAAATGCGAGTTTGCGACAGGGTGGTTGTTTTCGAGGGCACGACGACGACCAATGGCGCCGTGGTAGACGCTTCGCACACCCCCCTCGTTTTTTCTTTCTTCGATTTCTTCCTTAGCCTGAACTGGTGAGAACGTCGGTTCAACGTGCACATCCCTTGGAAAAGTTGCGCCTGTAATGCTGTTCGGCGTTGTCAGGGATTGCAGTCGACTCACATTGACCTGCTGCGCCTGAAAACGCGCCATCGTGTCCAAAAGTAAGCTGTAGTGTTCTAACTGAAACGGTCGGGCGGCAGGTGCGACTTGGTCAATGTGCACTTGAATCGTGTCCACCAGCGTGCGGAGCACGTCGTCGCTCCATGCTAAGTTTTGCTGTGCCAGGAGGTGGAGGACTTGCAGCGACGTCGCCGCGTCCATCGTTGCGACCGCACCGGACAGCCACCGCAGCATCCCTTGCGCTAGCAGATACGAAAAAGGATGACAGACGCTAAGAGAACCTTCCTGGTAACAACCCAATGCTCTGAATGATCTCCGCATTTCACTGTTGCTGTTATTGCAGTCGTGATTGGATGTCGGGGAAGAGCTGGCGTTCGCCCAGGAATTAAACTCCGGCTCGATGGCGTACACGTCCACCAGCACCGTCATTCGAAGCACCGCCGTCAGTAGACGATGGTTCTGCTGAATAGCCGGACTGGTGTTACTTCTCATCAGCGCTTGACGTTGAAAAGCTCTTTGTTGTGGAGGGCTGTCCATTGACGCCTTTCCGCATCGGTAAGGAGGCTCCTGAAACGTGGAGGAGGGACAAATGGACTGCGCCATAATGAAGTCGTTGTTCTCACGATTGTCATATTTCTCTTGATCAGCGCTCTCTCTTGAGGTGGTTCTTGCTGCTTCCGTTGCATTGGAAGATGTTGATTGCTCATCAGCAGTAGTTCTCCTCCTTGGCGGGACAGAGCCCCTCCCGAACATAATAGCTGCTTCTGTGGATTTATCTGTTGCCAATGCAGGCAATCGGTGTATGATGACTTCATAGACACACTGCAGCATGTTCCCGAGGTGCTGACGGCCAAGCTGCGATTCGACTTCAGCGCACAGCTGCACCTCCGTCAGCGACGCCAGGTGCGCGGAGTACGACATCGAGAACGTCACAAAAGGCCCTGCAGGAGCAACAGCAGCGGTAGTGGCAGCAGCGGCGTTAAGGCCCGGTGTTGTCACTGTCATCAATTGCTTCTCAAATGAATACGAGGGTGGCGAGGAGGAAAACCAAGGCTGAGTTGCTGACTTGAAACTACCGCTGCTGTGTTGTTCCTGTGTCGGTGCGTGAGGTGCACCAGGTGACTCAGGGGTTTTCTGAGTGCTTTGCTGTGTAGAGGAGGGCAGAGATCCAGGCGGTACGACGAAAGCTTGTGTGTTGGGTATACACACATTCCCCAGGTCTCTGCCTTCTAGCTGGTTGTGTCTGTTTGTGCACGACGACGCCTGCATTGTTGCCGTTTGATCGCTGTTTCTGTTGTTACTACGAATCTTCTTGTTTTCAATGCCCTCGGTTTCGGCGGTGCCCATCTGCTGGAAAGCCCTTGCTAAATCGCTCAGCGAGAAGTTACCATTGCTATTATTACTGCTGCTTGTTGCGTATGATCGGTGCAGGTTTCGGTGAAAACGAGGAAAAGCGCCATCGTTGCCGTGATGTGTGAACGGCGAGCAAAGTGAAAACGCAGGTAAGAGAAAACCGGTGGTGCCACGATGGCAAAGTGAGAACCGTAGCGCTGCTGTTCGAAGCAACAGCTGCAGCTGCGCTGAACGGGAAACCATGCAGGGTGCATCAACCGACGTACGCGTGGTTGCGTCCATGAACATGTGCTCTAACTCGCCGGAGCTGCTTGGTGTTGATGTAGTCGGTGCGGTGCTGCATTTGATGGGGCAGCAACGGGGGTTTTGCGACGGGATGATGTGGAGCAGAGAGGACGGCATAGATCGCGGCATTACCATGTAGTGGACTCTCAGAAAGGTAGCTGCTTCAAAAAGAGGGCCGGTAAGTTACGGCACACTGCGATTCGCAGACAGGGGTATGAAGCAAGAAAGGTAGAAAACAGCGGGTTGCTTAAAAGGGGAGTGTGGAGAGGGGCACCTGTGGAAAGTTCTCACCTTACTCTTCGTTCCGACCAAGTACACTTCTCTCTGTGAGATCGTTTATGTGGACAACGCTGATTCGTAAGAAGGGGGCGGTGCCGTGGCACAGGACACAACTCCCGTTTTGATTAGTAGAAGGGGCTGCACAGCATGCCTTTCCAGGTATGGTGCTTCTTTCTTCTCAGTCAGGAAACAGTTCAAGTACACGAAAGCGCGTTGGATCTCCGCATTCATGCGGAACAAAGCAAAAACACAGTATAAACGCTGCCGTGATCATGAAGTTGTTTCTTCGTGCCTTCTATAACTTGCTGTTGCAGGATAAGAACACACATCTCCAATAGAAACAAATAACGTGCCGAGATATCATGTATGTGATCAACTGGTGTTTTATGTCTCGCATTCGTAAACGCTGCGTCCGTGAGATTGCACAACGCGGGTGCATCTGCAGAGTAAGTAAGTTTTACAAACACAACTAGAACGTAAGTCGTAATTTGGATCTTTTGACACAGAGCAATGATAATCAAAGCAAATAAACGCGAGTGCGAACGTGGTGACAACCACACTTCATTTTCCGCCGTTCAGGATAACTTCCTCAATGAGAATTTCAAGTAAGCAATAACATTCGCAAAGAGGCTTCCCAATAACGAATGTATATTACACCTCCTCTTCTGCGGACCACTGCACCGGTGGGACACAGAGGATGAGACGTGTCTGGTCGAGGTGACTCAGCAGCGTCGGTGCCACGCGCGTCAGCGGCGCCGGCAGCAACGCGTCCAATGAGTGTCGATGCAACACCTGCCGTGACACAAGCGACTTCAAAACAAACGACGCTTCTGCGGCTGATACGGCCGCTGCAGATACCTCGTTTGCTGACGTGAGCATGTTTGCTGTCGTCGTGGGTGTATTCGTCAAAGACGCAGGAGTACCAGCAAAAACGCTGGCTGAGTTGGAGGAGCTCAACAATTGCTGCCGCTTATGTTGCTGTTGAACGTCAGCAACTGACTCGAGTGCACTTCGAATACGCAGCTGCAGCGATGAAGGGGAGGGCAGGTGCCTGTAGGGGCACACGACATCGCGGCCGACCAGTGTGATGTCGGTGTCGCTGATGCCAATGATAAACGTGCGCACGTGTGGTGCGATGTCGCGTAGCGAGTCGACGTCCTCTTCCTGTAAACGTGCTCCATCCAGCTTGGTAATTCCATTTGAAAGATAATGGTTGCCATCGTCGCAGTCATCACTGGTGTTGTCCTCGGTATCTCTCCCTCCGTTCAAGGGGTTTAATCGATTCCTCAGCGTCACCGCTGCAGCTGCTTCATGCACACCTTTTTCTGGGTTTATCGGTGGACATGAAGGCCGCATCAAACGACCATACAAGGTCTCCGCTACACGGTAGGCACGACTGCGGAGCGGTGTGGTACCGAGCGTCTTGCGAGAGGCAATGATGTCTAACACAAGGTTCACCCGCAGTCCCGGTGGGTAGGACGCCGCATCGAAACAATCTGTGCTGTCAGCGTGTGTGCTCGCAGCGTTCTCGGTGATGTACTCCACTCCACACCGGCGACTACCGCTCTTCTGATCCTTCCATTTGTCTGTTGTTTCACCAACATCAGCAGCGGTACCCTCTTGGTTCTTTGTATTAGCACTCAGCACCGTGTTTCCGTTGCCGTTCTTGTTGTTGCTGCCATCGACACCGTTTTTCGTTGCTGTTCCTGTCTTCGTTCCGTTTTCCCAGGTTGGCCACGCCTCTCGAAGTGCACGGTATACACTATCCTCCACCACTGCCGCACCCGCGGTGGCGGCTGCGCTCGCGGTTGTTGTGGAGCGTGAAGGGTGTGTCGCAACACCAGAAGAGTTATTAATATTATTGGCATTGCTGCTGTAATTTGCTGTATTTGCGTAGCCTGTACTGCTGGTGCAACTGCTGTTCTGCGCACTTCGTAGCACCTCTGCTCGTTGCTCCTCCGGACTCAACGAATAGAAGTACGCGCGACTTACCTCGTAGTGTCGCTCTGCCTCTCGCAGCATCGCACTCACTTTCTTTTCCAGCTTGGCCTGCGCCGCCGATTCGGAGGCAAAGAAGGACAGCGCGTACTGTCCGTAGATCCAGATGCTGTTATCTGGCGCACAGAGCAGCTGGTCTGGCAGCTCGGGGAATACTACAAACGTGGATGCACTCGACGACGCACCACCGACGGACGGAGCTGCAGGTGCCGTTGTTGTTGCCCTGATGGCCTTATTGACATTTGATGTGGTAGGTGGGAGACGGTTGCGTGCTGGCGCGTCACGTGCTGTGAGAGCGGGGAGTTTTGTTTTGCGATTCGTGACAGGCCCTCTCGCGGAGACGGAGGAGGGGTATGCCATGCTGGCAAGTTTGGCTTTTCCTTGATTTTTAGGGTTCTGTTCCGCCTTTGAAACTAATCGTCAGCTTTCCGCATAAAACACAAACAACATAATCGTATGAAAGCAATGCGGCCGCCTTCCGAGGTGGTGTCTTTCGTGAAGTAACAGCGGCTCTGATCGAGTGTAGCCGTCGGTGCAGATTCTCAAAAAGAAATAAACGGGCTAATGAACGTCGAAGGCGACTCCTGGCTAACCACAAGTGCACGTTTAGGACAAGAAATGAAGTGGGGAGCGAATGCTGGTCTTATAAGTAAACCAGCAGCACAGTGCGCGTGTGTGTGGAGGAGAGGAGGAGGTGACAAAGCTCTGGAAACGCGAAGCAAAGGAGGCAATAGAAGGTAAAAGAAGACACGAGTTGGGGGCGTCAGAGTTTGATTACGATAATGCTGCTGACAGCAACAGGGGACTTACGCAAACGACCTGCTTTTGCTTTGGGTTCAAAACAGTAAAGAAGTTCATTTTTTCCCTCTCGTCGTTTTCCAGATCACTCCAGTAGGACAGAGGCAATAAACAGTAGTTTAAGGGAAGAATCACCACGACGCTGTCAGCGTGAAACGAAGCATAACCGTAGAACGGGGAAGGCGCCTCAGGATAAGAACGCCCTCGATACGCATAAGTGAACGAGAAGGGCAGAAAAGGGCTTCAACTGGATAGAGCACGTGCAACAACGATGATCTCGTGCGCATTGCGTCTCGCAGGTGCGCTGTCAACGCACATAGGAATCCGGAAGAGGAAAGGCTTCGTTAATGAAGAAAATAACAGTAACAGCAATAACGGATAATACGTGTGAAGGACAGTGAAACGGCAAAGAGCACACAAACACACAAAACCAAAACGTTTTGAGTCTTTGAATCCCGCTGCGAATGTAGGAAAGGCTTTGCGAATACATGTTGCCCGCGACGTCGAGGTCGAAAAGAGCCATGCAATCCGCAAGCCCCTCAGGCTCTGAACGATACACCGCGCTGCAAGCACTACGGCCAATCACCGCGAGCCTTCTAACCCATGCAGGCTGCACAACTAGCGATCTCCGGGCACATCAAGTAACGTCAACGGACACCAGCTATTTAACAGTTCCACTAACGTCATGTCGCTGTCCCGTGTGCACAACTAAATTTGCCACGGAGTTTGTTGGCCAGCGGCAAGGCTCTGCGTGCGCGGGTTGTCCGCCACACAGACCTTGTACAGCGCCGTACAAGTGCTAAGTTCTCTAACGCTGTGCAAAGATCACGCTACGCGGCGTTCAGTATTGAGCGTTCTGGCGCGCCGGCGTGGTTCTCCAGCGACGCCAACGCGACGTTTTAGGTTAGGTTAAGGTGGGTCAGCCGAAGACACAAATTGAAGCCGCAGACGCAGCGGATATCGCACGTTTGCACTTGCGGCCGCTGTGGCGACGGTGCACCAGACAGGCCAAACAGACTGCGCAAGTGTGAGTTGTTCGTGACGAGAATCTCGTGCAGCGCCGCAGACCGGTAAGGCTGGCCAAACATTGAAAGAGCCGGTTTGTGGCGACGACGATGCTCATCAGGAACAGACGGTGTGACAGCCCGGTAACGCCGGCGTAGGTGCAGTCGTCGTCCTGCGGCGCGCAGTGCAACTCCATCACGTCCGTTGAATGTGGGATTTGTGGATTGCCGACAAAGGACAAGTTGGGACCGCTCGACAGATTTTGTAAGTAGCGCAATGCACGGGAGTGCGCGCGTACACGCTCCAGGCTTGGCTCCCCACCCAGATCTGAGCGGTTCACAAACTCTCTGTTCTGCGGCGCGCCATTTTTTTCAAGGTGCCGCAGACTACCACACAGTTCAGACAGCGCACGCTACACCCTACGGCGCGTACCATTGTGAAGCTCGGCACGTCTGCCACCTCAGAAACATTTGCGAGGTTCATACTGCTGGGGAGATCGACTTTGATTAGCCTCGAGAAGGACGAAAAGCCACCGCTGTAGCTAAGTTCCTCCACATTCCGATTCGCACGGTTGCGGGCAACAACACAAAGGCTGATAACGTTCTGTTAACAGACACAGCCAGCGTCGTCAAGCATAGAAAGCTTGCGAAATCAGCTCGGGAAGCGATACTGCAGTAAAACGCCGTGGGCAGGTGCAGATATTGTGCACCTGTTAAAGCAGCAAGGCTCGCCCTACCGTCACAGCTTTCAGCAGTCGACTGGCTTACTGGTACATCTGCGCAGAGCCTGTTCGATATCGATTTTCTTTGTCTGGCCTGTATCGGGCACCGTAGACGTGCCAGACGCAAGGGTTATCCTTTCGTTACGTAAGAGAAAAGTAATAGAGCGCGAAGAAGCACGCTGCACTGCCCGTTGCAATCCACCGCGCAGGATACTGCGTTTCCGCTGTAGCTGGTTTTACGAAAATCTCCTCTACGCACTCAAATAACCGGTGCTATTCCAGTTGAGTGAGGGCATTGATGTACTCCTTATCGACGAGCGGCAGCAGCGGTGTTCCCGCCCTCACCACAGCGAGTGGTCATACCGATCCCCACCACGATTATCAGCACCTGCAGAAGACGATGAGGTCCACAGAGCAGTGCGCAAGGTAAAAAGAGTACTGCCTCCCACAGAGAACGAATGCACGAGTTCATCATCTACAGTTTGAGTGCCGTGTTCGCTTGTGGGGGACCACCAGTAGAAGCTTCAGAGCGCCATGGCATCCAGTCACAGCTGCTGGCACTGATTTGATTTCCAGAGTCAGGACGCCCGCTGAGAAAACGCTGATAACCTGCACGAGAAAAGTAGACTTGAGGGAGGGTAGTGCGGTGCGCGTGCCACTTGATGGGCTGGCGAGTGCAGCTGCGGTGGTGTGTAACGCGTGGCGCTGCAATTCATGAGCGTATGTTGGGTTTCTGTGCTTAGGCTAAAAAAAGAAAAAGAGGTGCGTGTAGTGCTGTACGGAGTGCGTTGCGGGTGTGTGAGGTGCACTGTTTAATCTGTGGAGCTTTGCTGTTGCTTTGTTTATGTTATTAAGCCCTACAATGTGCTCTCCAGAAAGTGTGAAAGAGAAAGTAAATGTAAGGCAGACAAGAGAAGTACGAGGGTGAGTGAGTCAAAAGTTGATAGCGAACAAGCGAAAGGTCCGGGGCGTTGTTCGAGGTGAAGCATTATAGCCCTGGTAAAGAACAAACCAAATTGACTGAGCCAAACGCGTTTGAAAGCTGAAGAACCCATGCGCCAGAGAAAAGAAGAGAGATGGAAAATAAGGGACAGACGCGTCCGATAGAACGCACTCACTCTCAGTGCTGTATCTGTGGTGTTGATGATACTCTTCCATATCCGAATTTTTATCCCTCTAGTGTTGAATGCGGAACGTCTTGTTTGTGCTGACTGTTGTTGCACAGAAGCGCAACAGCAGATAATGTGAGTTATGCTGGAGAAGTGGGAAAAGAAGCAAGCAGCAGCGAGGAACGAGTATCGCCGCAAAGTGGCTAGGTGAGGAAAGGGGGCCCAAGATCAGAGTGTCCGATAAACAAGCGATTACAACGTGGACGGAAGACGTGGAATCAGTGAAACACCAAAAATGAGAAAAACTGGAAAACAAAGAAGTGAAGTGACAATAAAAAAAAAAACAGCTAGGGAGAAGCTGCAGACCGGGAGAAGTTACGTAAGGCGTCGAAGAGAGAGAGAGAGAGACGGAGAGAGAGAAGAGAAGAAGCTCTATCTTTTCCACGCACGTCACTCCCACCAAAACACCGATATATTACAAAGCCTACTCGTGGCACCTCGGCCACCTAACGCTGCTCCGTTGCGGAATCCTAATCCACCACTTTAAACTGCTCCTTTCAGTACTGGATCATATGTGAGCGAAACAACATTGCTTCGTCAGCCCCGTCTCTGCCACGTCTGCGGTCTGCGTCACCTGGGACTGTTAAAAAAAAAAAAAATGGCGACACTATAAGTGGACTTGCGGTATCAGCTGCAGATGCGGCCTCTTCAGGTTGAGCGGCTGCTCAACGTGCGATAGGCGAGCTTTGGTGAAATGCCAAAGCCTCATTGGATGAGTTTGGATACTGCCCCACCGTTTTCACCATTTCTGGCTGCACGGGAGTGTCGACAGCCGTCTAAACCAAGAGTTCCAGAATTCACCCCATTAAAGTAGAGATCTCGTACAGTGCACACCTGCATCCAACTCTCCACCAGGTAACGGACTAACACCAGCCTTTTGGAGCTCAGGTAACCCGTTGCAGTTCTACTGAGGACACCGCAAACCAGGCCCAGGATTGCGCTCAATACCACCACAGCACAGCAATAAAATAACTATCGCAGCCCAATGAGTGGAGGCCATAACCTGTAGGGACGAGTTTTTGTAGACTGACTCACATGTACACGTTACTGGAAGTTCCCCGAGCCCGGGGCCGATCCGGAGCTGTCCGCCACGCCAACGCCCCCGCAGCCTAACTCGGTACGCTGCAAACGTTTAGCTTCCCCACTTCGTGGGTGCGAGGTCCTGATACGACGGTGGGGTGGGCGGCACCATCAGGAAATGACAAAAAAGGAGGGGAACGGCAAAGTGCGTGCGCAAAAGAAAAATGGAGGGGAGAGAGCTTCCCTCCCGCCCCCCCCTCAAACCCACTTTTCACATGGGCGTTTGCGGTTTCACGAACAGCGCAATACGGTGTCGGTTCGCAACACAGCGGCAGCTTTCCAAGTCCACCCGCGGCAACGCTGGTAAACGCACGAGACACACCACACTCTTTAAGCTATCGCTGTACCACAAATCCACACGCCGCAGTTGCGGACACGTGTACAGACAGCACAGTTCATTAATAGCATACCTCACGGCGATTAGAGATAGCAGCGATGGCGAGCGAGTAAACCCCAATAGGCCAACCAGGTTTGAATTGCGGTAGAGATCTACCGTGCCCAGCGGCGAACACCGATGCGGACCGGCTATCCAGCGCACGTCGCACTCCGGTTCATGAAGGCAAAAGAGCTGCGACAGTAAGTCGCGCAGCGCGGTATTCTATGTAGTTCAATATTCGACAACAGAGAGCAGTTGAACATCCCAGACAGGTCGGAACGGTTGAACGGTGCAGCATCAACACGTGTGTAAGGTGTGGCAGGCCTGCGAACGGGCAAAGGATGAGAGGTGGGCATAGCTGCAGGAATTTAAGGTGGTCAGCTGCGTGAACACATTCCACGCCGCGCCAATCGCGTAGGTTGTGGTCCAATAGGAAGATCGCCGTCGACGGCGGCGGCGGAGAAGAGGACGAAAGCTGATGTGGAAGAGGATTACTGGGGGTCCTCAAGCTCTGTGCGAAGTACAGTGTGCGCCGCCGCCGGAAAGCGGCGACTGCGTTAACGCTCTCAACGTTGCACACGCGGAAGTTAAATACTTCTAACCATCGAGCCCCGGAGAAGCAGGCAACGCCCGTGACACTTCCACTTGAGGGCACGTACACAGAACGCAGATTGCAGAAGCGGGAAGTATTGTTGACGCGACAACGGCAGCAGCTGTGCACGCGTGCTTCGCGCAGGTGTTGCTGCTGCTGTCACTGTTGCCTTATCGTTATTATTCCCGTTCTTACTAATTCTGTTAATTCACTTCGCACCAAATAAACAGCAGGAGATGGTACGTAGGGTTGTCAGGTGTCGGCTGCGCTGTCTGGGCAACAGAGAAATGTGATGTAGCGTTACATTTTGTGTCACACCAAGGTTCAACAGAGGTGGACAATGTATCAGCTCGTCCAGTGTGCACCTTTACAGTCGATCACGTACATCTTCTGCATCTTCAGGAAACTGACTCCACAAGAATGACCCGCTAACCCCGAAAATCCATCCGGATGTGACTCGCAGTGGAGGGGGGGGGGAAGGAAGTGCGGCCGCCGCACGCTGCAGAGTTAGACGTACTGCCAACGTGGGGCGATCGCTCTTCAAGGACAGGAGAAGCTCGCCTTTGATGGAAAGCGGCTGCGAATGCGTGCATCGGTGTCACGCGCAGAGGAGGCTGCCGGACGACGCGCCGTCGCAGTGTGTCGCTGATAAAGTGGAGGCAGACGATGACGACAAAGGTGAAAGCAGCGCATTGGCTCTTGGAGCCACACACTACGCCGTGTCGGTTGTTGCCACAATAAAACGGTCCACACAAGGAAGCAAGTGGCCGTGCTGGTGTGAAAAAAGAAAGCTACAGCCCATCTCGTGCGGCGTCGTCTTCGATAATTCCCTGCCCAGCACACCGTGCAATTGACATGACGGAAGAGGCATCGGACGACCACTATCACTACCGCTGCTGTTGCCGCTGCTGCTACGTCGTGCACGGAGCACCGTGCGATAGCACAACAAGTGCGTGTCGGCGTCCTCACTCACCTTCTTTTCGCCAACTTCAACGTGCACGCGGCTGCACGTTTACATGAATGGCCCTCGCACCGCATTCGCCAGCGCGTCTGTTTCAAGCCGCGGGCGTGGAGAGACGGCAGTAAGTAGGCGGGCGAACGGTGGGAATGGAGGGAACTCCAGCAGCCGCGCCTTCGTGCCGTACTGAAGACCTGTGCGACCTTCACACACGGTGCTGCGGTAAGGCGACGGAGAAAATCTGCTTGGCAGCACTGAAATATCACGATCCCCTTTTGCTTGAGTGTAGCTGTGACAAGGAATCCCAGCGACAGCGCCTAATGCGTTTAGCAATAGAGGTTGTGTGGCGGAGGTCACTTTGAGAGAAGCAGAATGTAAAGGGGAAAGGCTAAGAGAGGGAAAGTTGAGGATGAACAAAGTCGAGAAGATTCAAGTGGTGCTCGTTTTCCTCATAACGTCACACGAGGGCACTGGATGTGGCAAACGGCTACCCTTTTGCAACTCTCTCTATACGTGCGTTCTTCTGAGCTTTTGTGAACTAGAGCAACGTCGACTTTCATTCTTTTGTAACTATCCGCCAAAGCAAAACTGTTCGTAGTGCTGGAAATGGTGGAGTACCTCAAAAGTACACGCGTCATCAGCCCTAACTGATAAGCACTGCCACAACGGAGTCAAAAGCAACTCTTAGTTTGCGTTTTCCAATTACGTACGATGCAAGCACGACGGCGCTGTAATGAAATAGTAAAACGAAAAATAAATCTAAGACCTAGTTTTGATTAACAGTAGGAGGAACAGAAGTACGAAGGAAAACGTAGAAGAGAGGTAAGGGTGACGTTCAGTGATAGTGGTGGTAAATCCAAAACAGAGGCTGAACAGCGAGACAGAGCTGCAAATAGCTCTTGGGGAGGTAGCGCAGATATTTTTTTCAGCGTACGCGAAGAGCATCGCTTACATGCTAGGTGGTCGAACAAGCACCACCACAACAACAAAAGCAACATCTGCGGAGCTTTGTTGTTGTGGTGGCCGACACTGCCGATGCTGTTTACATCTTCTTCGTATTGCGCTTCAGCGCGTCTACCTCCTCTTGACTGAAACCCTCCTTCAGCAGACACGCATAGAAGGCGGCAATTTCGTTCGCGCAGTCGTCCATGTTCTTCAGCAGCGTGCACTCATCACGTGCGCGCCGCTCCTGCGGGCAGGCACAGCAAATCTTGCACGCCGGCGTCTTCGGCTGTTCCGGAGCAGAGGACGTGTTAGTGGTCGAAGAGTGGCTGTTTCCCATGACGACGATTCAACACAAATACACGCAGCAGCAACGATAAAAAACAAAACAATGTGCTTTAAGAGTGTGCGTGTGTGTGAATACCAACGCGCACGCCCAATCAAGAGGGAGAAAAGTTCCTTGCACGAGTACTAGCTTGCAGGACCGCGGCGTCAAAAAATGTAGCGATTGCCGCAGATTGGGAGGAGGGGGGGGGATCGACGATGAAGATTCGAAGACACGTAGTGCGACAAGCAGGACGCGAATGCGCTGGAAGTAATGATTGTCGTAGTTACTCTGCTCAAATTGGCGTACTGAAAAGCGCTTCCAATTCGGCAAGTCCCCGGAGTCGTGATTTCCATTCTTAAAATAGACTTGGCAACTCAGTTCTCCAGAGTTGCAGTGGCGTACGTACCGAGAGAGCGAGGAGAAGCGGATGATCATTTATGCAC
This sequence comes from Crithidia expoeki, assembly GCA_900240875.1. NCBI lineage: Eukaryota > Euglenozoa > Kinetoplastea > Trypanosomatida > Trypanosomatidae > Crithidia > Crithidia expoeki. The sequence goes on from OESE01000173.1 coordinate 35,053, forward strand.
ACTTCGATTTTGCGGAGAGCTCACCAGCCTTTTTCATCGGATAACGTTCGGATTATGACCAGATAAAATCGAACATGCTTTTTCCTGCTGATCATTTTACTACATTATCTGTGGGGCATCATTAAATAAACAGAAGGAGCGAGAGCCGTTTTCGCAAATACCAACGCCACACACGCTTACCAACACAACTTGAAACATTGAACATCAAGAACTACTTCAACATACACTTAACATGCACACACACACACATTACGAGACTATTCAAAAATCAGGTGCTTTCAATTGTGGGGCACTCCATATTTCATCGACAACAATCAGTCGTGCAAGTTTTACAAAGAAAACAGCACGTTCCCCCTAGTTGTCGGCACTGTCCTCTCCTTTCATCTGCTTCTTCTTTTGCTGCCGCTTACGCTGACGCCGCGACCGCTGCAGCTGCATCGTCATCTGCTTTGCATCATTGCAATTACCATCGCTGTTGGTGCTGCTGTCGTCAAAATCAATATCGCTCCTCTCCTCGCTTTCAGACATCGCCTTCCGGTTGCAGTGCTTTTTCTTCTTTCCTTGGCCTTTGCCAGACAACGCTGGCGGTGGAGGAGGAGTCCCAGAAGCATTGGTGAGCTGATTCCTGATCCCCTCTTCGTTTTTCCTGTTCTTCCCTTTACCATTAGTACATTTCCCATCACTGTTTTTCTTCTCTTCGACTTCTTTCAGGAGCATTTCCACTTCAGCTGCAAGGCTGTCGGCGGCGGGGGCTGCGTTGTTGTTGTCGCCATCGTCGCTGCTGCTGCTATCATTTTTCCGATCCTCATCGCTATCGTTGGTGGACGACGACACAGACGCTGATCCACGTTGACGTTGGGAGTTCTTGATACTGGTGTCGTTGTTCGCGTGGCATTCGTCCTCGCCGCTGTTCGTATCACAAGCCCTTGCCCTTTCCTGGTCGTCGTCGTCACTCGAGTTTTCTCCCTTTACATACCCCTCCAAAGCGCGTTGATGCGCCAGCTTCTCCCGCTTGCTCTGCCGCGGCGCGAAGTCCTTGTTACGGAAGTGCGTGAAGTTCGAGCGATTGTTAGCTTTCACGTTTTTCTTCTTCTCGCGCCTGCTGCGCTTTTCCTGAAGCTCCTCGTTGCGAGCCTGCTCGCGTGCGGCCTCTTCACGCAGTCGCTCTTGCTCGACTCGCTCGCGCTCTTTGGCGGCTTCGGCGAGTAGTGTTTCCAAATCCTGTTTTGCTTTCCAGTCGCTTAAACCCGCAACAGCAATCGCAGCGGCCGGTTGCTGCGAGGCTGCCCAGGCACGCTGACGCTCCGCGTCGCTATCCTCCGGGTTCTTTTCCCTTTGTTCTTTCTCTTCTCCCTTCTTTGCAACCTCATCGTCCACGCACTCGTGGAAGAACACGCGCAGTTGGTTGAGAAATGCAACAGCAGCAAGTTCGTCCGCAGACGCCACGGCCTTCACGGTATTATTAGGGTTATTAACACCCGAAGAGGTCGCTTCGTTCATCTGCATCGCATCGAAGATCGTCCTCACGACGTAGTGGTAGTTAGCAGGCTCGTTCGGCAAGGTGCAGAGGTACGGATCTGGAAAGTTTTGCGGCGTACCAAAGGGTGACCCGGTGCCGATCAGCAGCTGCGAGAGGTCGAGTACTTTATCGTCACTTTTATCGGTGTTCTCCATGTTCAGAACGAGTGCAGGCAACAACGCAGACAGGTGCCCAATGGAAGCAGAAGCACACGACTTTTCGTTCGAGCCGTTATCCTCCGCGGACGTCGCACCGGGTTCTACAAGGCCTTCCGCTGTCGCGAGAACATAAAATGGAACCTTGGCCGTCTGCGCAGGTGCATGTCCCGCTACTGTTGTTGTCGCATCGCCATTCTTCTCGTTCCTTGCTGCAGTGCTTGTTACTATTCCTGGGGTCGGCGAGGCAACGTGCGGGCGGTGGGTGCGCACGAGCAGCTGCATGGCAGACGACGCGTGCAGAGCGGCTAGTCCGTTGTACAACACCACAGCCGATGGCGCCGAACCGGCGTTGCTGTCGTTAATAGAGTTGTCTTTTTCGGGAACAGCAGTGGTTGTTGCTGTTGTCGTGGAGGTCAAAAGTTCATTTAGGAGTTCGGCGGCACGGTTCACCGTCTCCGCCAACGCCGCAGCGTCCGCGGCGTAGAGGTGCAAAACCAGCGGCAGATTAGCCTCCGCAGCTACACGCCAACACCCTTTGAAGAGGCGTTCTTGGGCGTAGTGGGTACCGTGGTCACGACTCAGGTTCAACCCACTCAGCACGCCCACCACATCCCCGTGCTTCACGTTCTCCTCCAGCTCCTTCATCCACTGCTCGTGCAGACGCATGTTGACGCGGTCGATACTATTGACGTGCACACCGAGTATAGCGTAGAGAACCACGCCGTTTTTCGACGGCAGCGTCGAGCCGGTGGTCGCAACTGGCGGCAGTCCCACTGGAGGGTCATCGCAAAAGCGGACGTGGCGCGCCAGTTTCGCTTCTGCGGAATTCGACGAGGACGAAATTGCCTTCTCGTTCCCCCCCACAGCAGCAGCAGCAGCAGCAGCGCTACCGCGGTAAAGCTTATTATGCTGGACGCAGGTGGCCAGCAACACGGCTTGCTTTTCCACCTCATTTGACCAACAGAAAGCGCCCGCAAGCTTGCCTTCTTCGATCGCGCGACGGAAAATTCCTTCCTGGTCGTCTTCGAGCTTACGTGACAGCAACGCCACAGCGGTGTCAACGTGCAACAACACACCTTTCCTCACCCAATCACACACACGCTGGTACACGTCAGCATAGTGCATGGCGGCAACTGTCGGATCCGCAACAGCAACTTCGGCAAGACTTTGAATAATGCTGGCGTAAACCGGCGGCGGTGTCGGCGTTGCGCGCGTTGTCGGCGTAAAGTAGTTTTTGTGTGCACTCTTGTTTTTCGTGGTCGGGGCGCCGGGGTTCTTCTTGGAGCGGCGCAGACTCGTGCCTTTTGCCTCGCGGCCACCGCCACGATCGACAAAACCCATTTTTGAAGCTCTCTTTGATTTCCTCTGTTAATTTCCCTTCTCTCCAAAGACCAGAATGCGAATGTGGGTAGGTGTGTTGGGATGTTTCTCTTAAATAAGCGGCTAGCGAGGACTCGGAGGAAAGACACGGGATAAATCAAAAGACGGGGTAGTCAGGGCTGAAAGCAAAAACAGGCAAACAAGCACAGCATTCTCGACCATCGCTTTTGACTTTCTCCTCCAGCGCGCTGAAGTGCAGAATCGGTATGGGCAACGACACCTCAAGAGTGAACTAGGTAAGAGGAGCACACCTTGTGGTCGTTTAGCGTAGGGTAGTTGCCCCAAAGATATCGATTACGCGGTTTCTGACCCAGCGGATTCAAAACAGAAACCAACAATACCCATCATTTTGAGCTTTGCGTAGGAGTTTTTCACAGCTAACGGGCACAAAAACTGAAGAAGAAGAGAAGAAGCAACACACCCACCAACATACAAACAACCGCCGCTAAGAAAACAAGAACTCCCCATAACTTTCAACGCCGGTTTTCCAGGAAAAGAGTTATGACCCGTCCTTTGAACGGCCGTCCGTCAGCAGCTCATCTGCAATACCAAGTTCATCGAACACATACTGGTTAAAGAATGCCGCCGCTTCGGTTGTTGCGCTGCCGCTGTTGCCATTTCGCTGCAGTAAGCCTGCCAACGTTGAAGATCCGCTTCGCTGCTCCTGCATGAGCGACACGTACATGGCACGGTCGACTTCATGACAGACGTAACACACACCTTCCACTTTATTCAACGTGCGGAATTCGTACAAATGCCGCGCATCAGCTTCAATCTGCATTGCAACTGGTATAAAACGCTCCACACGGAAGTACTCGACTTGGATACGGGGCTGCGCAGGCTGGTCTGCAGCAGACGCTAACGATACATTATTTGGCAGTGGGACAAGTGTGAAGGGGGTCCCGTGTGAGGACGTCCGCGTCTGCATTTCCATCGCGTGTTCTTCATCTCCATGCCTCCGGTCATTTAACTCCTCTTCTCCTACCGTTGCGCTGGCCAGACGCATCGTGTTTGCATTTCCTGCAATTAGCGGTTCCCACGCCGACGGCAGCTGATGCGCAAACACACGGAGTAACACAGGGACACCAACCTGTAACACCGCCGGTAACACGGTAGAGAAGAGGGCGCTGCTTCGGTAAATCTGCTCCAACGAGGTGCTGTCACCGGAAATCAAATTCGAATTAGAGCCATCTACCAACACAGCGAGACGGCGGCGAGGGTCCACGAGGTCTGTGGGCAAAGGTGGCAGCCGATCTTTTGTTGGACCACGGCCGATTTCCTGCCGATAACCGTTGCCGTCCCCTTGCCCACTGTCATCTTGCGCGTGTGATGAACGGACACTTCTACTGTTGCTGCTACTACTGGTGTTCTGGTAGCGGTTCTGCCGCTGGGTAGGGCGTACATGGTACGGAGAAATGGAGTGCGGAGTCGGGGGAGAGAGGAGATTAGCGCTGCCGGAAGTCGTCCCGGAAAACCCGCCACCGAAGCCACCGCTCGTGTTGTTGCTGCTCCACCGGCGCAGAGGAATTGAAAGAGAAGTTGAAGTGAGCGCTAAACAAGGGGTGATGGACATGCGGCTAGCAGCAGCAGCAGTAGCCATAGAGAGAAAAGATCGCTGCATTCTGAAATGTTAAATAGTGACGTATGCTCTGTGAAGAGGTGCCTGTCATGACAGACTCTGGCAGCGCTACACTGGCGATTGTCCAACCGTATGGGTGACCGGTCAACAAAAAGGGGAGAAGAAGCCATCGTAATGGAGCCGAAAAGGACGAGAATAAAAAGAAGCTCAAGAGCCGATGTGCGTCAAACGCTGTGTGTGTGGGGGGGGGGAAGTCCCTTGCTACCCACAAACTACCTATGCCTCAAGCATGCGTGAAGCAGTCAGACCAGATTGTAGGCGCGGTGCAGCTCACGCTGAGTCACAACGAGACTATTCAGAATTAATACTTCCTCATCGAATTAAAATATTCGGTAGACAATAGGCATTAGAGTGAGCCAACTGCGGAGATCAACACCGATACAAAAAGCGAAAAGAGGAAACCAGTTTTAGTTTAGCGACATCTAGGGGGGTTTCCTGCCATTGTCGTTTTCAACGCGCAGCGAGGTGTCCTCAACGTAAATGACTGCCCCATTCGGCACGCCATAGTACCCGAGCGTCTCCTGCTCATTCTCTAACCACGTCTGCGTCTCCAGCACGCCGTCATCACCACTGCTGTAGCTCAGCTTCTGGTTTACCGGCTTCACCTGAAACAGCTTCTGCACCAGCGCCTTCAGCTTCGCGATCATCAGCGAGCTTGGCAGCCGCTGCGTTTGTTTCGAGAAGGGGGTCGAGTCGGCGGTAGTGGAAGTCGCGGCGTATCCGTTTACGAAGTAAATCGTAACGTCTAACATCAAGTAGTTGGCCCCGGTGGTGGTCGCGGTGTCGCCCTCGCGCTGGATGCTAAGCACGACTTCCTTGTGTTTCTCTTTTAATACATCCACTAGTGGGTATGGGATGCGCGTAAATCTCGTCGTCAACGGTTGCTGCGCTTCTCCTGGCGTTGCCCTCTCCGCGGATGCCTCTTCAGCTTCGCGTGCACGTTGCTGTAGACCGCGTTGAATGTACAGCAGCTCGGAGTCTAAGCGTTCCTTCGGCCGAACAGTACCGCGATTTAACAGTGTGATGGTTGGCAGCGCGGCCACCACATACATGCGCGAATTAGTTTCGTTCCATGTCGGCAGCAGCGAGCTGTATGTGATCCGGAACGTCGTAAGGTGCGGGCACAGAATGCGAATCGCGTCTACCGTTGCTGGATTCACCAAGGTTGTATTGTCCTTCAAGCACAGTAGTGTTAGTGGCTGCAGAAACCTGTACGGCTTTAACTCCTCTTCCTCTTCTGGTGTCCACGCAACGGTGTTCTCGCCTCCTCCGCCATCGTTACTTCCAGCACCAGTAGTGGCAGCAACGTGGGCGATTAGCTTCTCTGACAGAGACAAATCGTTCAGCTTGTTGTCCGTCAAAAACAACTGCGTCAGTGCTGGAAAGGTTTGGGTGATGGCAGCGCCAATCGCGGCCCAGTCGGACAGCGCGTTGTGCGCCAGACTCAACGTTGTCACATGCGGAAACGTAATCGCTGATGCAGCTCCGGCGGCTGCGACACCATCCGCCTCAGTCTTCAACGTCACCTCCAGCGACATCAAGTTATTGGAATCAAGGTGGAGTTCCTTCAGCGTCGGCACTGCGATCAGCGCTCGCAGCTGCGCCAGAGAGGTGAAGCCGGTATTGTTCAACACGAGCTTTGAAAGTTGTGCCGACATCAGCAGGGGAGGAGACGCTGCGTGTACCGCAGGGTTCGGAAAGGATGCCGACGACGCGGATGCAGTATTCTGCTCTGACGGTGCGAGCAGCAGCGAGGGAATGTCGCACACCTGCAGCGTGTTCAAACGAGGGAAGAATGGTAGCAGCTTGCCAATTTCGTTCAGCGTCAGTGCGGTGTTTCCCGATATATCGAGCTCCTCCAAACGAACCATACTCGCATCTTTCACTGCGTTGCATTCACTCGTTTCGTTTGACTTAAATGCGCACGTCATGCCGCAATCGCGCAGCACGACGAGGGTAAGGCGGTCGTACTGACTCTGTCGATTCGCCGTCTTTTCCGCACCAACGAACTGCCATTTTTTGTCCTGCGCGAGGGTGCTGCCGGTGGCGTCGCCGTCGTCGGTGGCCCCGTAGCGCTGCTTCAGAGCATCCATGAAGCTGACAGGGGTTGCGGTGGCGGTGATTACTGCAGCTTTACCGGCTGAGCCTGGAGTGACAGAGGTCATTCTTCAACGGGAGGAGGGGAAGGCTCTGAAGAGAGAAGAGTTGCTGCGGTATGTAAAACGAAAAAAGAGCGAGATTGTGGAGTTGGCGTTACACGCACGTGTAAGACTGCTGCTGCTTCTTTTCTGAATTTACCTGAGCACCAGTTAAGCGAAAGGAGGGGGGGGGGAAGACGTCGAGGAGAGGGAGAGTGAGAGGGGCCAAAATGAGGGAGGCGAAGTGAGAGTGGTGTGAAACGTAGGATTCAACGGAATCCGTTTCACTGCACCGCTCGTTCGGAAACAAGACTGGCATAGTTGGCCTTCTAACGGCGGGGCTTAACCAGCACAACAGTCTCTGCAGTAGCCTTCATCGAAAGTGCTGGGCTGCTTTCGACGGAAAAGTTGGGCGTACTGCGACTCTGGCTAACAAAGGCGACGTTCTCAATACTGACGCGGCAACGGCTGCCCAATACTTCAGATTAACGGGTAAACTGGTTGAAACACTCTGCCGTGTTTGAGTACTGAGAGTATTCATCGTACCTTGACGCCACAGGCAACATACTTTGTAGTGATCTAAGACATAGTAGTAGTACATAATCACAACCTTCGCTTCACCACAAGATAAAGAGTGAAAGAGGGGAATGGGGATGAAGTGGGGGGGGGGGAGGGAGAAACACAAGTCGAACGCAAACCAGAAAAAAAAACGAGGAAATGAAGAGAACAGCAAGGAGTCAAACGTGTCCACGAGTTTATGAGTGCGTGAAGCACGTAATGACAGAGAAAACGCAGATGTAAGCTGATAGAGCGTGCCATGCTAGTCACAGACTAGCGGTGTCGCCGTTGCCTATTTGGCGGACGACCATTGCCACCGCCACCACCGCCGCTGCCGTCGGCGTTCCTCGACGCGAGGTACTGCTGCAAAATCTGCGGCGACGTGAACGAAAAGTTCTGAAAGTGATCGAGCCCGCTTCCCCCGACGCCGAAGCCGAAGTTGTTGTTGTCACCCAATCCGCTGCGGCTCCCGTCGCCGCTGTTGGACAGGTTCGACCAGGAGGAGTACGGTTGGAGCACCTGCTGCCCCTCATTGTCTTCCTCGCTCCCATTTAAGTTCTCAAGACTATTACCACCAACTCCAACATTATTGTTCTGGTGCTGCCTTCCATAGAGCCCTCTCGCCGCCGCAGCGACAGCAGTGTTTGTGTGCCCTGTTGACGCTGGCGGGTATTGCGGAGGTGGCGCGGAGGTTTGTGCGTTGGTAGATGTGAGTGCACTGTGGCGCCATGGAACAAGGCCGTTACGGTTTTCAGCACCACTGTCGTCAAACCCACCGGGGCCCATCGCGACTCCCTCGTCCATATTCCTGTTGTTGTTAACGTCGTTGTTGGAATGGAAAGGGTCAAAGCTTTCCCCACTGCCCTGACGATCACGCTGCATGAACGCACCAGCGCTTCCGCTGTTAAAAGTGAATCCGAAGAATTCATCGTGAGCGGTTGACTTGGTGCGGCCAAAACTGCCAGCGCCACCACCGATGCCAGTAATGCTGACTCCGAAACCACCGCTAGGCTGGCGCCCGCGGTTGCTCGATGCAAACGGCGAGGCTTGTTGTTGCTGTTGAGGATAAGGCGGGCTTGATTGCCCTTGTCGCTGCTGTTGCTGGAGCTCGCGATTAATGCGTTTGCGCTGCTGCTGCGCCCACAGCATTTTTGCGTCGCGTCCGGCGCTTGGTAGTCCGCCGCTCGAGGTCGAAGATCCAGCCACCGAAGTAGCAGAAAACGGATACCCATGTCCACTTCCAGCACCACCACCACGTTTGTTGTTTCCAAGCGTATTCGAGGTGGGGGCTTGTTGCGCGGGCGGCATCACTAGTGGAGAGTTGCCCGGCTCTCCGAGCGGAGTGCCCACCACACTGCCACCGCTCGTCTCTTCATCCAAATTGTAGGCGACACCGGACAGGGTGGTGAGGGGTCCAAAGAATTCCGGCCGGCTCACCATCTCGGGGTTGAGCGTGTCACCGAAGTAGCGCGTCTCACCAACTCCGTCGTGTGTTGGCCAGGAACTACCCGAGGTTGGACTGGCCGTCTCTGAGGCTAACAGCGTCCCGCCTGCAGTAGTCCTTCCACTAGCATTGGCCAAGAACGACGCACTCGTACTATTATTGTTATTGTTCCCTGGACTGTAACTCCAATCATTCGTACCACTACCAGTGCTGCTGGTGTTCGCGCAGCGCCGCAGGTACCACCCAGAGGGCAAGGTCGCGCTAGAGATATTCACGCCAGCCACTGAGGCGACTTGAGCTGGCATCATTCCTACAGGTGAGTGCGTGTCCGCTTCATCGTTGCCGTACAGGACCCTGCTTTGAAGTTCACCTTCTACACCATTTCCGTTAGGTGTTGATAACAGGTGCAAGGCCCCGCCGCTTACACTGCATTCTCGTTCATGTCCAGGGGAGCGATGGGAACTGTAATCACAACCGACATGTTGGTGGTGGTCAAGTGAGGACTGCGTGGACAATTGCAGTAGAGAATGTGAGGAGGACGATGTTGTGGCGGATATTGTAGAGTTCGCCGAGCCTAGCAGAGAAGAGGAGGAGGTCGAAGAGGCGAGTTCGCTCTCGTGGTCGTACAGCACGCCTAGCTGCGGCGTCGGGGTCGCCTGTGCACACTGCGAGTTCGAGGCAAACACCCCCGCACCATTATTTGTCGTATTATTCGTCTTGTCCCTCGTCGCTTTGCTTTTGTCACTCGACACTTGTTCCTCCCTCTCCTCGTCATCGCTGCTGTCTTCCGAAGAGGTATCATTAGGTGACGTTGTGGACGCTGTTCCTGAGGTTGAGGCTTCATTGCCACTTGTTATCGAAGCAGTCGTTGTTGTTGTGATGCTTTCGCCGTCGTCGTCGCTGCTGCTGTGGTTGCCGTTGCCACCGCCGCTTGTCTCGTCGCCGCGCTCGTCGGCTTCGCTGTCCTCGTTGTCCTCCTCTGCTGTAGTTGTGTCGTTGATTTTGCTCGCTGCAACGTCGGCGACTGGAGCAGCTGCAGCAACAACATCAGCGGATTGCATTTCATTCCTTGTAACAGTTGCCGTCCCTGGTGCTACTCGTTCGTCACCCTCTTCGTTGTGCACCGCGTTGTGGTTGTCATCATTATTGAGAACAACAACAGTAGAGTTATCGTTGTTATTGTGGGCGTTCTCCACATCAACCTCGTTTGTGTGCTCAATGTGGCTCACCCTGGTCTTTGCTAATGCGTCCTCTGGCGAGGGCGATAACTCCAGCGCAGCGCCGTTGGCGATCACGCCAGTGGTGGTGAGGTCCTCTGTGGAGTTTTTCACACGATTCCACGCCGCCGACCCCACAACGCCTGGCGTCATCGTCGTCGTCGTATCGATGGTGATCGCGAAGGGTGTAGGAGAAGCATTCGACGCTGCAGTAGAAAACGACGCCCCGGATGCTTTTGTGCTCGCCGTTGGTGTGGCTGCAGCAGTAGCAGCGGGTAGCGGTGCATCTATGGAAGTGGCGATCGACGACTGAAAGCGCTGTTGCCGGTGGATATTCTGCTGCTGTGGAATTGGCGAGACGCAGCGCGTGGTTTGAAAGGAAGAGGCTGCGGGGGAAGAGATCGGGCGCCCTAGCTTTTCAGTGTTGAAGCTACCGCTGCTGTCCAGTGAGGTTGGGACGGCTGCCGTGTACGGCCGCTTCAGCGGCCTAACTCGGTTCGCCGCGGACGTAGCGGCGGGTGTGGTCGTGCAAAGCGAGTTGTTATCGTACAGGCTCGTCTTCACGCTGCCCACCACACCGTTGCGCTCTGGCGGACTCTCCCGTGAAAGTGGAGACGAGGACGAGTTTGGTTGGGGTACATTTGACTCCGACGGCGGGGATGATGACATTTGCGGTTGCGGTTGCGTTGGGGGCAGCGGTGGAAGCTTCGCTATTGCACTGGTTGAAGGGTTCAGTTCGGTGGCGTCCGGCGCAACGATGTTACTACCTGGTTCGTGCCGCACACCGCCACACGGTGCGGTATTTTCGCGATCAGCTGCGCTTGCTCCACCTTGAGAAGCATCTCTGCGTTCCGCTGTTGCTGCTGCTGCTAGAGCTGCTCCACCAGTAATACTATTAGGCAAGGCGCTGACTGACATAACTGACGACAGCTCTTGTAGATGATTGCCTTCTCTGCTGCTACTGTTGTTACTCACACTGCTACTATTACTGTTGTTGAGGTGGTGGCTGGTGGGCTGCAACAGTCCCCACCGACTCGGCTGCGAGGAAGAGGCAACATCAGACGTGTAGCCGCCCGGTAAAAGTGGATTCGCCCCGTCGTGTCGGCGCTCTTCAAAACTAGTGTCCGAGCTCATCAAAAGTGGATCGCCCATCGTACGCTGCAGCACGCTGTCCGTGCGGGCCAGCGACGTGTTGACGGTTGTCCGCTCATCTTCCTCTTCTTCGCCTCCCTCAATGAGCTTTCCTACATGTGGTTCTTCCGCCATAGCGTCTTGCTCGTAGTAACCGCCACCACTACCAATAGGCAGTTCATAATCGTCCTCTGCGCTTTGGTCAACGTTGGTCCCAGCGCCAGCAACACCTCCAGCGCCTTCACCCGGTAACGTTCGGCTCTTATCGTCATTGTCGTTTTTTCCGAGAGAGCTGGTTGGACTCACGCTGAAGTCAGCCGTTCGTTCAGCGTTGTCCTTACTGTTCATCCCAGCCTCGCCACCGTCTGCGACTCCTGCAGTTGCTACTGCGTCTTCTGGAAGTGCGTCTGCGAATGCGGAGGCTTTCCCTGCAAGACCAACACCGCTGTTGCTGCTAGCACTCCTGCTGTTTCTTACTCCCACCAACCGACTCGTCGTTGCTGGCGTTCCTGTTGTCTCAGCTTCTGTGATGCTAACCGCAGACCCTTGGCGACTGTCCAGTGTCACCTTCGACGTGTGACGCAAGTTCAGCGGCAAGGGCGAGGCGGTAAACGTGCTGCGGGACTTCTCCTCATCGCCGTAGAGCAGCATCATCGAGGAGGTTGAGTTCACCGGCGTTAGCGCCTGCGTGTGATGCTGGCGTTGCTGCTGCTGCTGCTGCTGCTGTTTTTTTTGTGCAGTAGCTGCGGCTGCCAGGGCGGCATCAACGAAACTTTGGGGAAGCGTCGCGGCTCGATCGATTAACTGTGAAGCAGAGGTGAGCGATCCACCCTCCACGCCTGGCGATCCCGTCGCTGCTTTAGGTGCGCTTGTTGGACTGCCCGCGAAGCTACTGGTGCTGTTTTGGCGCACCTTTGTAAGCGAGGACTCGAGTCGAACATGTTGCTGGTACCGACGAGCGTGCAGGCGGCAGAGATACCCTCATTCGTTACCGTCGTTAGTGTGGACCAATCGGCGCCAGCGCCAGCTGCGGCTGGAGACGACATGATACCACTTACGTGGTTGCTGGCGTTGTGGGCATCGTTGGGGTTTGCGTCTGAAAGCGCGTCAGGCCCGGCAGTGCTGTTCGCCGCCGTACTGTTGTCATTGCTGTTGCTGAAGGGATGGGTTGTGTTCACAAGACGCACTACGTCGCCACGTGACGCTTTACCCTCCTCAATTTCTTCTTTAGCCGCCGCTATTCGCATAGAGAGCGGTTGCGCTGCGGTGGGGTCTCTGGATTGGACGGATAATGAGTTGTCGTTGGTAGTGAAGATTGCGTCAAGGCCGGCGTTTGGTGCAAGCACAGAAGTCGGGTGAGTCACCGCGCGCACCGCCGAAGCTGATGCAGGTGCAGCAATGCTGTTGATATCCTTCTTATTCACGTCCAATAAGCTAGTAGTTTGTCCATAAACAGCATCCGCAGCAGCAACAAACGCAGGCTCCATGATCACGTGTGCAATGCCTGATACTGCGCTGAGGGGGTGAGGTGCAGCCTCCGTTGTTAGTGTTGCTGACGTTGGCGACACACAAGCTTCAGCGGCGGGAGGAGGTGCAACTGTTCTGTTGCCGTGGTTGTGCGACGCGCTGAGACTCGCAGCTCCCTTTCTGGTCTCCAGTGTGTGGTCGACGATATCCACGCCGGGAGTGAAAGAACCATTACCGACCGCGGTAGACGTGGCTGATTTGATTTGTGTGTCTTCACTCTCTTCCTCTGTATTGTTGTTGGTGTGGCTGTTGCTATTGTCATTCTCTTCCTCGTTTATGCGGTGATCGTGGGAAGCAACCCGGCTGTGCTCGCGGCTCTGTGAGCTGCGCGTGCCACTTGCCAGCAGTTGCTGCATTCGATGCGCCGCCTCCGCGTCCATCGGCACCACTACCACCGGATCCCCCACGTTCTGCAGCGACACGCCGAGCTGACTGTAGGCTGCGCTCAGCGTGCCGGTAATGTTGGAGTTTCCACTGAGTCTGTTGCTGTTGTTTCCTACTTGGCTTTGATTGCTGTTGTTGCTGTTCAGCATTGTTGCTTTGCTCGCCCGTAGCATTTCTTTCTGTTGTTCCTTCACTTCCTTAATTCGTCGGTGTTGCTCTACGGCTGCAGAAAGTCCAGTGGCGGTGACGGCGGAAGGGAAATACCGCAAATCATCCCGTGTGCGCAGGCGTGGCACGTACAACGCACGAATGCGCCGCTCCAGGAATAGGTGACGCCAGTCATCCGGCCGCTTCTGCGTGGGGAGACAAATGTAAGAGCTTAATTGGTTGTCAAGGCCACCCCGGCGTCTGCCCACGGAGGCAAAGCTCGCCGGTGTAAACGAACTCCCGGGGGCGAGCGTTGGAAAACAAGGAATACCACCACCACTACCACCATTGCCACATGAAACTCCGTCTTCCGGCATTGGGCTTGCCAAGTCTGTAAAGGACGAGCAGGAACCGAACCTGGTGCTCAACCCAGCACTTTTACCTACACCCAACGTCATGGTATAAGGCGACGCGGCCGACCGCTTGAGCTCACGGACCAGCGACCGCTGCTGGTGCACGCGGTAGTATAACTGGGAGACGATGTAGGGGCAGGTGAAGAATGGGTGCTCTAAAACTGCAGCGCCGCTGAGCCGCGATTCCATCTTGCGATCTAACAGCTTCAGCGTCAGATCTTTCAAGAGCGTCTGAGCTTCTTCCATTTGCTGGACTGCATCTTCCAAGTAGCGATCGCGTGTGACTGCGTCGATGGCTAAGCACGAGAGCCGCGCGCGACGTCGTCGGCTCTGCCGCTGCCGCTCCCGGCGCTGCTGCTCCCGCAGCGCCGTTGGTGACGCCGATGACACAAGCGCTGCGACGTTGCCGTCCTCTGTCGTCGTCAGTTGCAGGGACAAATTCGTGGGTGTCCCGCCGAGGCTAAAAACAGAGTTGTGCGCAATACTCGCGAATGAGGCGTTGTTGAACGAGTCCCCGAGGTGGACGTTTTGTGGAAGCCGCGCACTGTCATCGTTGAGGCCGTTGCCCACCACACAACCAGCACCGGGTGTGATGGGTAGACCGGGCTGACTGGCGAAAGAGTCGTTTAGCAGCGCTGCCACCGCTGCTGCGCTACTCGTATTGGTATTGTTATTGTTGTTGCCTCTGTCACCGCTACCAGAAAAAGAGTGATTGACCAATCGGGAGTGTTGCTGTTGCATCGTCGCGAAGCCGGTAGTACTGTTGCAATTGCGCACACACTGCAACGTTGGAATAAGCCGTGTGGACGGGGAAAGCAGATTTGTCGGGGGGTACGCCCCTGCAGGTGTCGGCGAGGACGTTGTGGTAGCTATCGTGGCGGGAGGGGGCGGTGGCACGAAAAAGTTGAGCAAACCACTGACAGCGTCCTCTTTAGTATGTACAGAGGTTGCGCTCTCTGTTCCATGCTGTTGCTGTTGCAGCAGCGCAACTTGAGAAGGTGAAGCGGGGGGTTCTTTCTTAATCATTCCACACTTCGGATCCGCAGTGTTATCGTTGTTCTGCCCATTGTGGCCCTCAGGCGGCGATAACAGACAAACATCAAAGCTGTTGCTGCCTCGATTGTAGATGACCGCAGCTGTCATCGGGGATGGGCCGCTACCACGCTGCTTCTTCGCGGCGCACTCTTCATAGGCCAGCCGAAGCTCCTCTGATCGGTAATGCAGCTGCGCGACACGGGTGTGTACTTCTAGTGGCGTCAGCCGATAGTCTTCGGCTGTCACCTTAACGTCTTCTTCGACGATTGCTCGAAACAGCGAAAACTGATTAGAGCCATCAAAAGCTTTTCGACCGTTCGCCCATTCGAAGAGGAGGCAGCCGTAACTCCACCAGTCGGTGCGAGAGTCGTGTGGTAAGCCCCGCAGCATCTCCGGGCTCATGTACTGAGTTGTCCCAGTAAAGCTGTTTGCTTTGTTGTCCATCGTCGCGACCGGGCTATTCGCTGCTGTTGCCTCGGTGCCTTTTGAGGCACTTAGACTGTTGCTGCTATTATTGTGTATCAACCCGGAAGCAGTGGCAATGGCCGCACCCTTACGGTACTTGGCAACACCGAAGTCCGTCAACATCACATGTCCGTCCCCGCGCAACAGAATGTTCTCGGGCTTCAGATCGCGGTAGAGAAAACCTTCGCCGTGCAAGTACTGCAGCACCAGTGCAACCTCCACTGCGTAAAAAGCTATTAGTCTGAGTGGAAAGCGGTGGGTGTCGTCCGGTGCAAACCTCAGCGGGGTCAAGTCGCGCAGGATAGTTGTACTCGTCTCCATGTCGACTTGATGAAACGGCGCGGCGAGGTCGACGTGGGCGGCAACAGCCGTCTGCGTGGGTGACACACCGCGCGGACTTGCGAGAACATCCGAGTGTATACGCGTCGCCGTGGAAGTCACGACAGGGCTTTCGCTCACTTTGCTAGTGTTGCTGCGGTTGTTTCGCCCACTTGCTTCCGCAGCTGCTGCGCCAGGTGCAGGCAAAGTTATTCGGAAGGTGTCGTCGTGACTGTTGTCGTTCGTGTTATTTGTATCATTGCCGTTGTTGTTAAGTAGGCTGCACTGAGAAAGCAACGTACTGGTTATCTTGCTCCTCTTCGCCCTCTTGCCGCTGCTGCTGTCTCTCTTGCATTGGTGGTAACCTGCAGCTCCGGCGTCAAGGGTATCGGTATCGGTTTCAGCTTCTGTCGCAATCACCTCACTCGCGCCCGCGCTGGGCGTGCTCGCCTTCAACCTCTTCTTCTTGGCGTGCTTCCCGCCGCTTCCTTCCACGACTGCTGTTCCCACTGCTGTCGTGGATAGGTCCTGCGTGCCACTATCAGCACAGAAAACCTCCGGCAGCGTCACTTTCGACAGTTTCTTCTTCGATTTCTTACCCCTCTTCCTGTCCCTCTTCTCATCCGCGCTGGCCTTCTTTGGTCCTACTGTTGTAGAAACTAAGTTTGTGTTTGTGTCCGTGGAAGAGGCGGCGCTGGCACCACCCGTCAGCGCAGCCGTGCCCAGCGAGGCTTCTTGTGATTGCTGCGACTGTTGCCGTTGCATTGAAGATGATTTTGATGGCGGTGGTGCAAACGCGTCTTCCCCATCACGGTGGGCTCCGCTGTCTTCACCCGTCGACGCAGCGGCGGGAGTCGGTGACACTAGAGGCGATACCAACACGCTGACGTTCGGTGTTCCAGCCACCGTTGTCGCATCAGCCTGGGCCACCGCAAGTGGGGAAAAAAGTATGTTGCCCACCTCCGCATTGCTCGTTTTGCTCGCGCTGAGAATGGTGCTCGTTGAGGAGGCGGGGGCACGGGCCGCGGCAGCGCTGCTGCCGCGTGCGCGACATTGATAAGCAGTCGAGAACGCCGTGGACGCGGTGTCGTTATCTGAGTTTTGACTGCTGCACCGTCGACCAGCACCCTCGCTAGCTGAGTGATCTAGCCGATCTCCGGCATTGATTCTGTTCGTATTGTCGGCATCGTCTTCAGACAACGAGGAATCGCCGATGGACACGCCAGTCGATGGATCAGCACGGCGCAGGCAGTAGCGCACCTTGGCATTAGGTGTTACTGCTGGTGTGGTGCGTCTGCGAAGAAGGGGAGGGGCTGCGGTGGAGATGGCTTGTGGTGACGCAGAGGACGCATCTTCGCCACCATTATTAAAGTTACTGCTGCTGCTCTTGTTGTTGTTCAGGGTGTTTGGGTTTGCGGGAGACGTCGTCGCAGCACCGGAAGTCGAAGGCATCTGTTCAATGCAGTGAAAATCACCGTTATTATTATTGGTGGTGTTCAGTGCCTCATTCCCAAGTGGCGACACTGCGTGTTGCACCGCATGAACACTGCTAAACTCATCGCCGACATCGGTGGTGTAGTACCGGTAGTCCGGCACGCGTCGTCGAGACCCTGCCGCTGACGTCTGCAGCCTGCTGCTGTTTGAGGGACCGATGACGGTGTTGTTCAAATCAGTTAGGTCTCGTTTGGATTCGTCCTCGTACGTGTTCACGTGACTGCGCGGTGGGTGTCCCGTACCGCTCATATTATTATGGTTATTATTATTGTTTGTGTTGCTGAAGCATGTGTTTGTATTTTCACTGTTGTTGACTTTAGTCGTTGGATAATCCGGGGGGGAGGCCGGGGCGCAGTTCGTGACATTGCTCGTGACAGTAGTGTCTGACATCGCACATGTGGTGGTGAAGGCGCTGCTCACACTCAGCGTGGCTGTTGCTGTTGTTGAAGATGCCACTGCGGCTGCGTCGTCGTTGTGATTTGCGTCATCCTCTGCTTGTGTGTTCGAGTCTTCATTCACAGGAACAGGAGCTGCGGCAGACGTCGACGGAAGCGGTGGCCGTACAAGGTTAGTGGAGAATTGCTGCGACGAGAGGAAGTCTGGCGACTGTTTTTCGTGTTTTGACTCACTGCTTTGAACGCTTGCTGTTGTTATAGCTGCAAGTTGCGACGGCAGCGTTTTATCGTTGTTGTGTGTGTGATGGTGATGCACGAGCGGTGCGATGCTGCTACTCTCCGTGTGATGGTGGTGCTGTTCTTGGTGGACGTGAGTACCGTGTCCGTAGGTCATGTTTGAAAGTGCCGGGGGCGGTGTTGCACTTGCAGAAGCTTGGGAAATCGTGCGCTGACCAGATCCCGATGCGGAGAGGACACTGAAGGTAGCCGACGTGCTTTGATAGTACGGGTACTGCATTTTAACTAACGTCCGCTTCATGCTGCGCAGCCACAACTGCTGCTTATTTAGATAAAACAAGTCGCCGCCTTGTGCAAAGTCCAACACCAGGTACAGGTGTGTCTGGCTCTGGAAGGCCTGATGCAGACGTACAAGAAAGGGGTGTTGTAAGTTAGCGAGGAGCTGACGTTCGGTGAACGTGCGCTCCACGCAACCTTCTTCTTTCACCCGCTGCTTTGAGATTTTTTTTACTGCGAAGTAATCGTCGGTGACTTTGCGGCGTGCCAGGGTAACTTCAGCAAAGGTGCCGCTGCCAAGGAAAGCGATCAGCTCGTAGTCCTGCAATGACCGTGCTGCTGAGCTTACGTACTTGTGCCGATGCTGCGGTTGCGTCTGTGGGGCGCTGCGTGAACTACTGAGCGCAACAGAGGCGACCGCTGTGAAGATCCCTGCAGCTGTGGCGATGTAAGTTTTTTTCCGTCTGTGGGAAATGACGCAATGGGGGTTTCACTGACATTGTTGTTACTGCCCTGCATGCCGATGTCATTGCAGCTATTGTTCTTTGCAGTTAATGAAGTCAGTGTCGAACCTTGTCGACTCTGCGGCCCTGCGCGTTGACCATCCATCGTACTACTGACACCAGCAGCATCACCACTGTGATTGTGTGCGTTCTGCACTGCAAGTGCAGCTGCGGCGGCCGCCGCAGCTGCTTCCAATTTCTGCTTTGCGAGTTGTTTCCGCAGTACGTCGGTTTTTCCAGCAATGACGTCCTGTAAAAAGCCGTCGACGTCGTCATCCTCGCCCTCCTGTTCGGCTACCGCATTGTTCGCCGCTGCGCTGTGAAAATCCCGGTAGGCAACTCCCGCGGGGTTCGATGTGTTGGGGTTGTTGAAGTTTGCTGTGGTGGTGTTGCGGCTGCCAAACGAGTAAACAGGGGATGACAGACCGGAGACGGCAGCGACGTCGAGTAAGCCAGGGGACACGTACCCGCTGGCGTCAGTACCCTCAACATCCTCTACGTTGGTTTCCGCGACATCTATGGACGTACGCAGCGGCTTCAGCAAAGGGACCATGGTGGTGGTGGTGCTGCTGCTGTGAGAAGCTGATGCGGTGCTCTCATCCGCCTTTTTGCCTAGGAGGCGACGCACAAAGGTACGCATGTTGTTCTACGTTTGTTGGAAGGAAAAGAGAATGAAGTAGTTTATACTCTTCGTTGCGTGGCTTTCCGCCAGTCACGGCACGAACAGAGAAGCTGCTTTGATTTAAAGGAGACTGGGTTTTGTGATGTGTCGCCCTTCTTGTTAGAAGAGTTTCAAAATAAAAAAGCCCAGTCAGCAGCTGAAAAGGGGATTTCCGAAGCAAAGAAAAGTAATGAAAAGTAGGTTCGCCGGTGCTGAGCAGGATCTGCACGGAAGAGGAGAAGGCACACTTAAAACAGCCCGAAAACACCTGCGTGTGTGAATTCGTACGCTGTCTGCCTTTCAGGTGTCAGCAAAACTAAAAAGAGCTCTGGGAAAGGGGAGAGACGGAAGACGCGCCGCCGAATACACCGAAACTAAACACAGGGAGGACAAGAATCAAGAAACTGGTGATTGGACCAGCAAAGCATGTTGCGTAGCACTATTTAAGTAACAACAACGGCAGCAAGGGGAAGCAAGGTTGGGAAGTGAGAAATATAATAATGACAATAGTAGTGGTGGTACAAGTCAACAAAAACAAAGCGGAGAAAGGCCGGGCAAACAAGTCACAGGTAAAGCGGAAGAGCAAATGCGCGGAGTCGAACTCCTTCGCGTCTTCTAGAGGGAATCACCTGGAGGAACCGAAATAAGTGAGTAGAACGAACACAAGCGCTGAGGGAAAGATTTAAAAACACGTGCAGTTCCTGTTTATCAACGCTGCCCGTTCTACGCGCACTTGTGATCCTCTGATTTCGAACGACGACGCAGCAGTTGTGAAAAAAAAAAAATCGAAAGGGGAAAGGTATAAACCGCAGAAGAGGGGGGGGGGGAGGATGGAGTACAAAAGGCCAGATAACGCGAGTTCACACACACATACACACACACACACACACACAGAAAAGCGTTTGGAGGTTGCGTTAAAGGTCACACAGCAGCTACAAATTGCCTTCGATTTAAGTTCAGAGATCGAATCCAACAAAGCTCGATCGTTGGGCTTCAAGTTGGTGCGTTCAAAGTGGTATTTTCCTTCTACTAACGTCCACGAAACCACCTTGATGGTGTAGGTATTTAACGCAGAACAGAGGGGAGAAATCAAGACACAAGAGGGATCCGAGTTACGTTGGAGAACAGAGGTGTAGCGGTGTTCACAACACAAGCAAGTCGCAACGGCAACAACCCAAAACGAGATAAGAGGAGGAACTCAAAGAAAGAGGTTGGCACGTGTGGTAATGAGAGTACGCAATTCTGCAGCTCTACTTCACGTGAGGTACTGCTCTACATCAGCGGTTGATCGCGGTAAAGGGAAGATGAGCCAACAACAAATGAAAACAAAAATAAAACACAGAACGCTCTTACTGACTTCTCAGTGCGTTCTCCTGGGGTGGTGTGAGTGTGAGTGTGTGTGTGTGTGGGGGGTAAGAGAGCCCAGTGGGAAATCGGGTACGAAGGCAAAGCGCAACGGCGCGTTGTATGCACAAAACGGATTACGTCTAAGGTGAATCGTTTGCGAGAAAAAAAGGGGCCGGAGGCGGAGGGGAGTGGTGGTGGCCGCGCAGCACAGAGCGCGGAGCAGGAAGAGGCAGTCGGCGGGGCTGCAAACAGTCAAGAACAAGGGTAGTAGTGGAGGCGAAGCGAGAAAACAGCAACGCATGGAAGAGGTGGGCAGGTGGAGGGTTTTGTTTGCGATGAACGTGCGCGCGTCGCGTATTCTGCAAACCGAGTGTTCGGTGAGTGGAAAGCAAAAATACAGAGAGTGGAACACAACGTCGTGGAGAGGGCAACGGAAACAGTAAAAATCAGGACTCAGCAGTGGAACGGGGTAGATGGGGTGGCTAGTGAAGACCGAAACGGTGGAAGAGGCGGCGTAATACAGCAATGTGTGGTTGGTCGATTGTAGTCTCTCCTTCTCTTGCGTATGTGAAGCAGAAAAGCGCACGGTGCTGAAACAGACTTCGGAAAAAACGGATTTTTTTTTTTCAATGAGGGTCTGAAGGTTGTATGAACGAGTGAGAACAAAAGAAATGGCAAGCTGCTGTTGTGTGGGTGTGGATGGGGGAGTGGTGAAGAGGCGCTGGACTCGAATGGAAGGGCAGAAAACACACGTGATGCCGAAAAACGATTTCAAAATAGTGGGTGCGGCTAAAACGGAGTTGCTATCGAAACGGGGCTCACAACAGTAACAAAAGATAAATTAAACGCAACGAAAGTAACTGGGGAGAGAAGGAGGAGGTGATGGTTAAACGACAGACAGATACACACACACACACACACACACGTATCGTGGTGTCATGCACAGCCACTAACAGAGTTGCAATGAAAAATTACAGCTCACCGCTCCGTGTGCTCATTCACGTTAGAGCCTAAAGCTGTACACAACCGAAAGAAAACAAAGATTGAAGATCAGCATCTTTACAGCTTCAACAAAATCCTCAATTTTCATGAGCTAACGATCTTGTCAGTTGACGTATTTCGAAGTTTTGATTCTGATGGCCACCACACACTTAGTAGGAACATACTGTGATCCGTAAACCTTTAAATTACACGAAAAAAAGAACTAACCTTTGCTTTGAAAATCGTTCTTACGGCAACTCGCCACCGAATACCGCAATGACGCCCTCCACAAACGCTGTGATCGCCTCCTCGTTGTACTGCAGCCGAGCATCGACATCGTCGAGTAGGCGGTACACATCGAGCGGCCGCTGCGGACGGCCGACCACGAGCTGCAGCACCTCCGCTGCGGACAAAAGCGAGCGACTCACCTGTTGTTGCTGCTGTTGCACAGAGGAAGAAACTGCTTTTTTTGCTCCTCCGTCAGTAGCAGTATTAGCATTACCACCTGTTCTCGTCATTGAGCTGCTGCACAGAAAAATGCTGTTGTTGGGGTCCCTGTGCCCCAGAGAGGGCTGGGCTCGAGCAGCAATGGCGCGGAGGCCACTGCGCGTGTGTTCGAGTTCGCTGCTTCTGCCGCCATCGCCGCTTCATTCAACATTAATTTCTTTTGCGTGTCCGCACCGCTCGCTTCCGCTTTGTCACCTGTACTGAAAGTATCATTCATACGCACTTCCCCTCTTCTTTCTTCACCCTCGTCTTCTCGCTTTTCAGCCTTCACCATGCCGTGCTGCGGAGCTGGGTCCTCGGTTTTGCTGTCGTTGCGAATGGGGAAGTGTGGGTCACTCAACGGCGTCCACAACCGCAACTGCAACAGCTGCTGGACGACGCGTCGAATGCCCGCTGCGTAAATGCGCTCCTGCGCTTTGCCCGCTTCGTCGTACTGGTCCAATAACTCTGCCACCGCCTTCACATGGCCTTTCGAACCTGGCCGGTGCCCTGCCAGCGCCGCGTAATAAGACGCGATCTGCGCTGGATCTGTCAGTACGTCGGCCGCAGAACACAGATGAGTAGGGGCGGAATTTGAACCAGAATCTTTCGATGCTGTTGCTATCGTTGCGGGTGGTACGTGCACGCCGGATGCAGGCAACGCCTCGGCCACCACTTTATCATACACCGACGTCGGTCCGTACACGTCGCGTAACGTGTGCGTGAGCACCGCTGCAGGCGATGCGTTTATTGCTGCTGCTGCTGCCCCTTCCGCAGCCGCTGTTGCTATACTGTTCAAAGCGTTCACGTTTACAGAGGTGTCGTGCAGAAGTGACGAGTGGTTGGCCAAGTAGTTTAACACGGTTACTTCCGTCAGTAGCACCACGAGGTGACCCGAGGACGGCGCAGCAACCAGATTTGCCGTGGAAGCCGCTGCCGCCGCCGCCACGCTGTCGAGGGCATCCGCTGCCACCGCCCGGCCCTGAACACTGTTGCTCCCACCGCTCATCGCCGATGCAGCACTACCAGCAGCAAAGCTGACGGTGCGTCGCGGGGGTTGTTGCTGCAGAGTCAAGTGATTGTCCGACAACAAGGGTTGCAGACCGAAGGGTGGGTGCAGTGCGGCGTTCCGCTCATCGCGACGGCGACGGATTAAGGCGTAAACTTCGCCGTTTGTCATCGGGATGGCCTCCGATAAAACCTGCATTGTTCGAAACAACTTTTTCTTTCCTTTTCTTTCTTTTTTTGGGTTCACCCCCTGCGGGTGGCGCAATAGTCGATAGAAAGAAGGTGGCAGTGAGGGAATTGAAAAGGTAGCGACACGCAACACCGCGCAAAGGTTCAATACGCAATCAACGTTGAGTCTTTCCTTCCCACCTAACGAAGAGCTTCAGCCCTGAATTTGCACATGGAACAGTACATCAGGAAAGGAAAACTGGAAGTCTTACGGAGAACTTGGGGCTTGCAACGACAAGCACAGCCACGTAATGAGTTTCGTGAGAATTTAGTGTTCGCCGTCTGCGCCATTCCTTTTCAAGTGTTTTCCCTCTTGTCGCACTGGAATGCACGTGTGTACACGAAGGTGGTAGTGAAAGCAACTGCAACGATAAAGTCGAAGAAGAAATCACCAGAAAGCAGTGGGTGTTTGATAAACAACAGATTAACTTGCACTCGAGGAAAGAGAGGGAGAGCAGTGAAGCTATCCGCAAGTCAGAAATGAGAACAGTCAATTAGAGCGACGTTAAGCAAACGAACAAACACAATAAGTCCCTTCAACGCGGCGTGCAGGGATCACACGCATCGGTAAAACAAAGAAAAACAGCTGTCATGTTTTAAGCGGCAAATAACAGCAAAGGGTGCTAAAATACGTCCAGAAAATTAAGCTGGCTTCTCTGCAGCCGATGCGACACCCGGTAAAACGTCCCTGTTCTCGCACTCAGCCTCTCCACTATCTTCACGGTCGTCCGCACGTTCTTTTGCAACCTTCAGCGCTACTTCGGGAGTCTGCTGTCTACACTGGGCGC
This sequence comes from Crithidia expoeki, assembly GCA_900240875.1. Taxonomy (NCBI): domain Eukaryota; phylum Euglenozoa; class Kinetoplastea; order Trypanosomatida; family Trypanosomatidae; genus Crithidia; species Crithidia expoeki. Next base: position 58,930 of record OESE01000173.1, read on the forward strand.
GCGCCGTGTTGCTATCAGAAACAGGAATGGCTTCCGTTGGGTCAGGTTGCATCTGTTTGGAGGTTGCTGTCGTGGCTGTTACTGCTGCGGCGGCGTCCATGATGACATCCTGCAATTCCGGGGGCACCGTCAATGGCGAGCGTGTCATACTCTCAGGTAGTGCGTCGGGAAGCAGCGGGTGCACCGTAATGCCATCTTTTACGCCAATCTCGATAACACAGCCACTCGGTATGCGCAAGGTTGGCGACAGCTCCGGGATGACATCCATGAAGAACGCCAAGACGCCTTGAGCCGGCACCGAAGGGGCAACGACGAACACCGGTGACTGTGTCCGCATCACCGCCATCAATGCCGGTTCAAGCCGCACGTTCACCTGGCGACAGCTCTCACCGTTTGGAAATTGAACGCAGTAGCTTAGCCGTGGGTCTGCGCCGGTCGATGCGTGTTGCAAGTGGGCCACGGCTTCTTCATAGGTGGTGTAGTGCACCGGAGGGGGGAGCGTGGCGGCGAACCGTTCGCTGGAACTGTTACGCACACCATTGTCGTTGCTGTGCAACGCGCTCGAAGGAGAACCGCTGTTGTTGAACGGCGGGTCTGACGTTGTTGCTGTCGCTGTTCGAGCTTTCGTCTTCTTTTCAGCGCCTGATGTCGGTCGTATGCCTTCATCAGCTTTCGATGTTTGCGCACCCCCCTTTGCATTTGTGGGGCTTGTTGCGCCGGCTGATCTTGTTGTTGTCGTGGCGATTGTGGTTGGCTCGTCCTCGGGAATGTCGTACAGCATTGTGGACAGCCGTGGGTACTTTTCTTTCACCCACGTCGCGGTATGCCCACTGAAGCGGCCGTAGTTGATGTTGTCCAAACCGGGCACGGGACACAACACCTCATCACACATTTCCTCACTCTCGCTGCTCTCGCCACCCGGAAAGCTGTCGTTGCCGTCGTTGTCATTGTCCCCTTCGTCGGCCTCGTGCTCGGCGTAGCTGGCTCCTTCCATTTGCACAGTTCCTTCGCTGGCAGCAGCACCATGCCGATCGTCGTTGTTGATGTTCTTGGCTTCACCGTCTCCGGGGCTGTCGACGGCGTGGAGGGTATCCACACCAGCTGCTGTCTCGTCGTGCCGCGTACGTGATTCAATTGAGATTGTCGTGTTTGTGTGTGTGTTGCAGTCCTTGTTGTGATTGCTGCTGTTGCAGTACTGGTGCTTGCGACGTTCATCGCCGCTGGTAGCGGTGCTTGACTGGTTTTCCGTGCTCTCCGAGTAGGCGAAGGCGCGTAGCGCCGGTAGCGGCACAACGGATAGGTCACCACCGGCCATCGCACGTAGCTCTTCAATTGTGGTTGTGGGGGAGTAGGGGTGTAACTTCGAGACGGGCGCTTCTGTGTTCGGCAAGGGGTGACAGCATTTCCTGGAGTGCGAGTGGCTGCGACACGAGGAGAAGTGATGGCGGTGGTGACTGCAGTCTCGCTGCGAATGTAAACGCTTTTCAGGAAAGGCAGTGTTGTGTCGGTGCTGATGCTGCTGCTGACCGTACACGCTGTTATTGTCTGGACTGTCGCTGTTGCTGTTTGGGCTGTGCGCGTTGGCCACCTCCGTCACTTGGTTGTCGGAAGGCTGGGCGAGTGAAGTAGTAATCAGCTTCGGCGACGCTGTCGAAGTTGCACCATGCGACGATAAAGTCCTCAGAGAGCCGCCTTGGAGTGGAGTCAATGAATTTGCACTGTCATCGTGCCGCAGCGGCAACAGCAGACTTGCCACAACTACCGGCACAGTTGCCGAGTTCGGCAGTACATTCCCGATGGGCGAAGACACAACTTCCTGGGAGGGGTTCGCTGCAGACGTATTCGTAATACTCGTGACTGGGATAGAAGTGCGGATCGTTGGCGAAGGTGGTGTAGTGTTGCATCGTGGCATCGCTATTACTGTTGCTGTTGTTGTTGGTTGCTGCTGTTGCTGCGGCGGAGCTGGCGTAACACTCTTCGAGTTCGTATGCGCAGCCACACCAACAGCTTCGTTACTGTTGCCGTTGCTGCTTGATGCGGGGACTTGTAAGATCAGTCCAGCTTCGTCTTCCGTCTGCCCGTCCATCAGCGGTGCCAACGTGCTCAACACGGAGTAGTTTGTTGCGTGCAGCACCACCATGTGCGGCACGTAGCGGTCCTGAATGAAGTTCTTCAGTGCGATGGCGTAGGCCTCGCCCCGCGCCGTCAGCCTTTCTTCGCCACCGTAGGCGTGTTTTTGATCTCCAACCGTTTCACCAGGCAGCGCGATATAAATCGGAAATGCAATCGGATGCAGGTTAAGCAGGAAAAATGCGATTCGACTCCCCAGCCCGTTTGGCACGTGGTGCAGAATCACGTGGTGCTTCACGTTGATGATCTTAATGTACGGCATGTGCTCCGCCGGTTCGCAGGTTTCGTACACTTTTTCGTACTGCAAAATGCGACTACGAAACTCCGCGATGATTGCGCCGACGTCTTTGACGTTCTTAAAGTCGTCGTTGTCGCACTTGCTTCGTAGTATGTTCTCCGTCACGATAGTGTCGTCCGTGCAAACCGACTCAATGAACAGCAGCCGGTACGGCACCCCGCGTCTCCCGGCTTCCTGTTGAAAGTACTCTGACAACCACGCTCGCCGCTTTCGCGTTGTATTGGTGGCGTCTAGTATTCCAATCGCAAGTGTGTGCGACGCGATGAAGTTCACTAAATCTTCGCATGCGAGTTCCACCATCTTCTCGCGCAGTTGCGCCCCCTTTGAGTTGTTGGGGTCAAAAAATGCAGACCCGGCGGTGCCTTCGACGCCTAGCAGCTGCCGACGGTAGTTGCCAGCGTTGAACACTCGGCACGGCACACCTTTCCAATTCATGTAGCGAACTAGTCGCTTTCCGATGAAGCTCTTACCTCGTCCCGGCAGACCAACCATACAGACGATAATCGAAACGGTGTCGCAGACGGTGGTGTAGCTAGAGTGGTGTAACGTGGCGAGATCCGGTGGTTCGTGTAAGGCTTGTTCTAAGAAGTGTTGCTCCTCTGCCGCGTGTCGGTCACTGCGTTGGGAGAGTAGTGCCTGCTGAACCCGTTTTGTCTGCGTCGGCGTCGACGCACCTTTCGCCGTTGTATTCATCGCTGCACTACTCTTTTTGCTGGTAGCACCTGCTCCTTCTGCCGCAACGTCAGTCGCTGCTGCTGCCGTTGCGTCTTCCGGAGACGCGATAGCATTCGTGTTCATCTGCAAGTCAGACGGCGTGGCAGCGGCATCGTGCACTAGCGTGCTTTTTCCCTCTTCGTTGTCCGCACCACTGTCAACGTTTTTATCTTCGATATCCACTGTGACAGGTGTAGCAGTGACGGAAGAGCTAGTTGTCAGCGCACCAGCCAAATCAAAAACTGGTGAGCTTTCTCTCGTCGCTGTTGTTGCTGCTGTCGTGGAGGTGGTGGTGGTGGTGTTTGCATGTCTAGAGACATTTGTAGTTGTAAATGCAGTTTTTACTGCCTTAAAGGGCGTCGTGCCGACAACAACACGGTTATTTTGATTCTTCAGTGATGTTGCTGTTGTTTCTATTGCTGCTGTTTCAACAGCAGCGGCAGCTGCACGCTCTGGTTGCAGCAACGGCGCAGACACAACGGGACTCTTGATCACCGCTGCCGCAGCCGCCACGTCCATCTTCCGAAGTAAATTCGAGCCTCCAGTTGCGGTGAGCCGGAAGTGTTGTTGGTGCTCCTCCAATGACTGCTGCCCCACGTCATACACACTCAAGCTATCACGCTGCGAGGACTTGTGCGTTTGGAAGCCTGTGCCGCGGAACGAGCAGGCACCAGATACGTCCGTTGACAGCAGCGACGTGACGTCGTTCGGGAATGCGTGGCCCAGCGGGGTGCCCGACGCGCCACCCGCTACCGCCATGTAGTGAACTTCCCCACCTTCACCTCCTGCACTTGTAATCGTAAAAGGTGTGTTCGCGGTGCGTGTTTCTGCTGTGGTGGTGGCGTTGACACCGCTGCTGTGTTCTGGAAAGACGAACTTTTCAGGCTGATCTAGCGGAATAGTTTTCCGTGGGCTCAACAGACATGTATTCGGCGATTGGCTCTGCGCCGCGGCAGACACGGCGACACATCCGGTGGAAGCAGAGCTTGCTGCTTTGTTGTTGGTGGTGCTTTGTTCTTCCCTCATACAAGGACCTGTTGCTGCTGCTGCTGCTGGGGTTGCAGTGGAAGCCGACGAACTCGTATCGGTTTGCAAGAACGTTTGCTGCTGCTGATTTTGCTCAAATGAAAGTTGCGCGACACGTTTGCCACCCTCATCATGGTAATCAAGGCTGTCTTCATGATGCCGCGGCACGCCGATGAGAGTTGGTGACTCGAAATTCATCGAGTTTGGTGCATCAGCATTCCCTGTTGCTGTTGCTGACTCACCTGTTGTGGTGCTATTACCGTAATTAGTGTTTTGGCTCTCTGCGTCTGCCTCGGCGCAACGGCGTCGTCGTTCAACGAGGTTGCCTCGCTCGACCAGCACTTGCTGAATCTCCTCTTCATCCAGCTGTTCTTCAAACCGCGCATCGGATAATAGCGATACGGTATCAAGCTTGTTGTCCCTGCCCTTCATGTGCGCCCGGTGCTGCTGGTGCGCCTCCTCCATGTCGCTTTCCCCCGTCGGTCCACACAGCAATGAAAGAGGCGGTGGGGTGTGCTGCGCAACCACGTCAAGCGATGCAGAAGGAGTTGACGGAGGCGGCCGCTGCCTGTGCCCGTCCTCGTCATTTTTCCCTAAAGGCTTGTCAAAGTGTGACACAGCTGCATCCCGGTTGTGATCGTCACTCAAAAGGTGATGATTCTGTGCCCCTCGGGAGAGCGGAATGCCCGTCCCACCGGCTAAGTACGGTGGGGCGGAGACGATCGGCCGAGGCTGTGGCGTTGGCGGCATCGTGCTGCCGCTGCATTCCGCATCACTCATTCTTGTGGCTGCTGCTGTTCGTCGCTCTGTCATCATCGTGCTCGAAGAGAGTTTCGCAACGCGTGTGCTCGTGGTGTCGGTGGACGATGCGATGGGTAACTTGTCCACACCGGCCATGTTGCTGCTGGGGGCGGTAGGGGAGGCTGGACGGCTGCCACTGCTGCCGCCAATCGGGAATACTGAGCTGGGTGCGTTAGTATCGCACGTGTTGTTATTTTTATACAGCTGATTCGTATTTCTGTTGCTGTTGTTGTTTGCTGCCATTGCACGAGCGCATGCGGCAGAGGGCGGCAGCATTGGCCGCATGTTCGGTGACCCTCCGTGCAGATCCGCCAGCGTCGTCGACCTCGACGTCATCATTCGCGGCGAGTTCGCTGTTGAGCACGGAGAGACAGTGACGCCGGACAGTGACTCCACAGCGATGAGGTTTCGCGACCTTGCGGAGGCAGATGTGTGCAGGGCAGAGAGCACAACCGGTCGCATTGGTGAACTCCCGTGCGGCATCGAGTTACGACGCCACTGAGACGATGCAGTTGCTGCTGTTCCTCCTGTTGTTCTTGGTACGTCGCTGGTGGCACTACGCACCACTTGCAACGGCAATGACGGCCTCTGCGAGTCGTATGAAGATGGAAAAGACAGTGCGTCTTGTGATGCCTGCGATGGCTGTTGCTGCCGTGTGTGTGGAAGCGTCGGAACAGAGGAGGCATTGCTATTCGCGCTGAGCCGCGGTGTCTGTTTCGGTGAAACCAACGATGATGCTGCTGTCGCATCATTGCTCTCATATCTACCGCACACATTACAAGCATTGTAGACATTTTCGGCGCTGTTTAACCACCCTGCGGCGGCGGCCGCTGCGGTACTTGGTGGCAGCTCGCTGTCACTTTCACTGTCTCGGTGCGCTAAGGTGCTACGGCGGTCGGCAGGCGCGCCTTTATTACGCTGCTGCAGCAGCAGCGGACTTTCTTGCAAACCATTGTCGTCGCGCTCTTCCTTCTGCTGTAAGCCATGCTGCTGCTGTTGAGCTTGCCGCTCCGTGGCGGTGAAAGGAACGGAGTACGCGGTGAGGGAGGTAGTGGACGTGTCTGAAGGTGTCGGTGCGAGCGGCAGCGCAGGGGAGTAACTTAACAGTGCTGACAGCTGCTGCTGCTGTTGTCGTCGTTGCTGCGACGGGTTGCGATACGCCTGCGGAGTGGGCGGCCAGGCAACGAAAGAACCGCCCATCAAGTCAGGCGTACCAGTCCGCCCAGTGCCATCTCCGCGCAAGCCTCTACTACTACTGCCGTTACTGTTATTGTTGTTGCTTACACCAAGACCAATGCCGTAGGCCCCGCCAACATGCGAGACCGACGACGCTACGATACTGTTGTTCGGGAAAGCACTGGGCGGCAGACCCAAGTCTACAATCGAATTCGACCCCGTGCCTGCGGCGCCGGTCGCTGCGTCATCTGTACCGCTGCTCGTGTCTTGTGCGAGACGTTTGTTTCGAATCACTGTGAGCAGGTAACGGCCGACGCCGCTGTGCCGGTTCGCAGCCGCACAATCCAGCGGCGTGCGCCCGCTGTGGTCGACCGCTAATGCATCCGCACCGAACGACAACAAGACGCGCACGATTGCTTGATTGCCTTCCCCTGCAGCCACGTGCAAAGGTGTGCACCCGTTGTAGTCCCGATCATTCACACAACACAACTTCTCTTGTAGCAGGTACTGCACTTGGGAGGCGTTACTCGCCCGGATAAGTGCGAAGATGTTGTGGGCCGTCGCCTCCCGCTGGAGCTGACCAAGTTGTTTCTGCAACCGCTGCCGCCGTCGCTTCAACTCCGCCACCAACGCAGCTCGATTTTGCTGTGTCACGACGGATGCAGCACAAGGTTCGCGCAGCATCGACGCGTTAAAAGAGCCGTTTGTGTGTAGCATGGCGTTGTTCAGATTGTTATTGTTACTGTTCGGCGTACCGGCCGCGCTACTGTTGAAGACGGTAGAATAGCTGCTTACTCCAGTGCCGCGACGGCTCATGCTCATGTTGATGTCTGCAAAGTCCACCGGCTGCTGGTGCCGTTGTATGAGTCCTTTTGAAGGGGCTGACGGCGATGTCGCCGGCGGCGGCGGCGACGACGAGAGAGTGAATGCATCTACATTTGAACCCAACGGCAGCGACCAGGTTGGATTGGCGGTGCCACGGAGCGTGTTCACCCGATCACCACTACATGGCGACTGCTGTGAGCTCATCAGCCCACTGTTGATACCACCGCTGCTGCTGCCACCGTCCGCCACCATTGCGGCAACTACGGACGACGCTGTCACGGGTCGAAAGACCGTGTGGCCTCTAAGCCTGGTGCTGCTTACATCTGATACCGATGTGATCAATAAATTCGGTTGTTCCTGCTGCTGTTGCTGCACGTATGCGTTGCTTGCGTTGTGATTGCCCGTATTAGTGCCACCGGGGGTGCTGTACCCAGCGATTGCAGCGGCGGTGGCGGTGGCAACACTTGTGTTACCGGACCGTCGGCAGGCGTACACACGGCCCGAATCGATCAGTGCATCTGCCGCGGAGGGGAAGTCGGTGGAGGCGGTGCCCGGGATCCCACTGGTATCCGGACCGTCGTTTGTCAACACACGCGAACCCGTAACAGGTCTTGCGGTTCCTGTTGTCCGATCTGCTGTGCTTGCCAGTGATGAGGCTGGGCCCTGTGGCAGCGGTGGTAGCGACGCGTTTGAGAATTGTCTCCCACTTGCCCCAACAAGTGCGTCGCCTCTTTCCAGTATTGCGCCCGCGTTGCGATTCGCGTTCGGCGTACTTGCCGGAACCACGATACCAAGTTCTTTTGTTGGTGTTAACGCCGTACTCGTTCCGGTTGCTCCTGATGCGGGGGTGTCGATCCCGAGCGAGAGAAGGGCACCTTGCATCCGTGCGTCGTCACCTCGCTGCTGATAGAGCGCCATCGGCGCTTCCGCGTTGGTGTAGGTGCGGTCGATCGACTCGACCGGTTCGGCCCACGGGCGTGGTGAGTCAGACCGTGAGTTGTTGTTCGAGTGGTTGAGGCTGTACAGCGAGCTTTCTTCACCAGAGCCGAAGCTCCTGAAATACAAGACGTCACCGCCGTCTGCGGTGGGTAGGCGATCACCAGAGGACAAATTTCCATCAGCCGTAGCTGGTACCTGCGGTGGGGGAGGTAAGAGGGGTTGTTGTTGATAGTACATCTCCTCGGAGGTCGATGCCACCGCTGTGTCGTTGGCAGCGAAGGTTCGTCGTGCGACGGGGGCGTGCCCAGCTGTCTGAAAATGCGATTGCGGTAGACCGCAGCAATGCTGCTGCTGCTGCTGCGAAGGGATGAGTGTCTGCGCTGTGGACGATAGTGACGGCGGTGGCGGTGTCGGCACTGGTGTTGCGGTGTCCGGGTTTGGTGGTGACATGGGCGTGTCGAAGATCATGGGTCGGTCCGGGTCTGCGGTCAACTCCCCTACCGCCGACAACCTTTGCTTTTTACTGCTCTCTTCCTGCTGCTGTTGTTGTGAGTGCTGTGTGTCAAACGATGACGCACGCATTCTTCCAGAAGCGAAGTCAGGGTCCATCACAGCCATCGCGTTGTATGCAGAGCTAACCGGGAGCTGCGACTCTCCGTAGATGCCACCTGCAGCCTCGATACTCGCACTGTGATGCACAAAAGATGAAGGACCGTCTTCGTCACAGTAATTGCTGTTGGTACGTGTTGTTGCCCCTGCCAGCTGGTGCGCTAGCGAGCGTTCAAACTCCGTCGTCGGCGTAACGAGTGGTGGTGTCGCAGCGGTTGTCGGACTACTTTGATTAGTTACACTGCTACTCGTGAAGGTGCGGTGTATGTCGTCAGATTTCGTCATCCCGGGTGCATCCGTGCAGTTTTTATCTTCACCTACACCACCGGCGCCGCACGCAAAGCCGCTGTTTTGAGGTGAAGCCTCGGAAACATGTGTGAGGGGCGGGCTCGGATTTCTAAGATGGCTATTACCACTTTCACCGCTGCTGCTATTTGTTGCCGTGTCGTGCCGCTGCATCCCAGCACCAGCAACAATCGCAGTAGCAGCGTGAGGACGGGGAAAGACGTGCCGGGTGTCGTTGTGTGAAGTGGCTGACGTGGGCGTTAGTCGAGGTGGTACACCAATCGTCGTTGGAGGGCTTCTAACCGCAGTGGACGAGCCGGAGTATTTTGGCAGGTTAGGCAGTGTGGCTTTCATCATTGTCGTGGTGGTTGTTCCTACGTTGAGCAACGAGGTCGGCACCTCACGCGATTTCTTCACACAACGGTCTTCGGTTCTACCGCGTGAGTGGGTGCCGCTGTGGCTGGTGCTGTAACTTGCGTTTGCCCCGCTCTCCCCTGTCCGCGCGTGGCGGTGGCGGTGCTGACTGTGCACGCCACCGTACCGCGCAAATGAATTTTTTGTTGCTGAATTTATATTTGTTGCTGCGGATGTTCCCCAGTGCCACGCCTGTGCGCTGGTGGATATCCCAACGGTGTTGCCACGTGGCCGTCTGTGCGGCTTTGACGAGTGTGGAAGGCGATGATACTGCTCGCTACCAGTAGTTGGGGTAGGTGACCAGCTCTCCACGCCTGGTGACGGTGTCGCATTTGAGTTTGGGTTCAACACGTTGACACACACGGGCGTGTAATGCGGAAAGTGACCGTGGTGGCCTAAGGCTGCTGTTGCTGCCGCGGCGTTGCTGTACGATGAGCTTGCATGTCGGCCACCTGTTGCAAGTAAATCAGTACTCCTATAGAGGCTGTGCTGAACCGGGCTACTCTGCACGCTACTCGCGCTTGAGGATTGCGTGTTCGGCGAGAGCATCAACATCGGTGTCGCGCTAGGGCTGCTTTGAGGAGAGTTTGTACCTGTCCGGTGCTGCCGCCTTTGATGGTGGTGCTGCACGACGGTGCTGCTGCTACCGACGCGGTGGGCGCGGGTTACAAAGCGCGATCGCCCTGATGCCTGCGCTCCCAGCGATTCAGCTCGACAGCCGTGCCGGCTTGAGTGACTGCTACTGAGATTTCCAGCCAGAGACGTTAAATCTGCATGTTGCTGTGGTGAATGCTGCTGACTAGTCTTTGACGGCCCGCCGCCACCAGTTACTCTGTTAGTTGTGCCAATTGGCGTGACATTAATGGTGGTGGCCATCGGTGTACCGCCGCTGTTGCTGCCGTGACGGCGCCGCATGCGTGCGGTAAACTGTGGCACGTTCGCAGAGGTCGGTGTGACGAGTCCAGAGCTGTTCCCCGTGCTGTGGTGCGAGTTATGACTTGGGTCAACCAGGCCAAGATCCTCCGGACTTGGCGGGCTGGGCAGATCTTCCAGGGGGGCGGTGTCGACACATGACAGGTGTGCGGATGCCATGCTGTTATTTTCGTTTGGGGTGCGATAGTAATGGACAGTGGCCGGGTCCGCTGTGCGGTGAAAGAGATGAGAGACCGGCCTCTCACCTCCGCCACCGGTATTTTGCGGAGGAATGCCTGACTTACTCATTGTGGTTATTTCTTTAGTTCGGAGTGTGGCTTGCGCTTACACCTTTGCGCTTGTTTATCCTTGCCTCAAGACAATAAAAACCCGCCACGTACGTGAAGGGCCTTAAAAAAGAAAAAAATCAGAAGCGACGTCAAAGCGCGTTGTTTACTTCCAGATGATTCAGCTCGTGCGCTTGTGCTCTTTCTGTTCTCGCGTTGCGACACCTTTGAGGGCCCGTGCGTGTCACCAGGGCAGCAGATTAACGCGTGTGTCAACCACCCAGGTCAAACTGCTGGAGAGACGGAAACGCACGTCTTCCGCACACAAGACTAGGGCTTGTTGTTGAATGGCTTGCTCCCTCTCCTCCTTCCTCTGTGTGTGTACGCGAAGTGCAATTGCAGGTAAACGCCCGCTTAACGTCGACGGCGACGCCCAGTAGCGTCTAAGAATCTCAGCAGCTCTATAAGTCGGCGGAGAAGCACACCGGAAGGGAAAAGAAAAGCGGGAGAGAGGGAGGGAGGGGTGGACCAAAAAAGAGCCTGCGGATGAACAGAGCAGGAGTACAGGTTAAATCAGCAACAGCGGAGGGTAGTAGTAGTAGTAGTAGTAGTAGTAGTAAATAAATAGTTATATATATATATGTGTGTGTGTCCAAGTGAACTCTCAGAAACAGAATAACAGTGTCGTGAAAAGCGGAGCGATCAGAACCGCAAGATGTGGGGCAGCACCACTGGTAGGAGGAAGTGGGCAATCCTAGAGGGAGGCGAAGCAAAACAGTCTGGCTGGAAGAAGAGGACGGAGAAGAACTGATTGGAAATAAGGAGGTAAATAGAGGCGTGTATATACGAAAGCTGAGTTTTGTTGTCGTTCGATGTTAAGCAGTGGGGGAAACGGAAAAGAGAGTGTACTAAAGAGATTCTGTGCTAAATCGATGCGAATTGTGTGTTGAAGTGCGTTTGACTATCTGAGGAGAGACAGGGACAGAGTGGGTCATCAGTAAAGGGAGGAGCGCGACAAGAAAAGGAAAGGAGGAATGCAAAAGAAATCCCTATGCAGCGCTGGTATCGGTGTGGAGAGAAACAGAGATTTGAAGAGGCACGCTACCTTTAGCTACCTCTAACCATATGTGATTTGTCATCGCGTGAAGTCTCGTATTACGTAGTTGAAGACGATGGCTCCTCTCTTTCGATTTTCGCAGCACGTCATGCTGTGAAGTGCTCTAGAAGTGCAGCAACGGAACACCGAAACACAAGTGAGCACTTCAGAAAAACAAATTCAGGAAAAAGGCCACCCAGATCATCGCCGTCCGCGTCGCGTATACCGCGAGCATCACCCGCCCAACACGGCCGCCGTCGTCAAACCTGTTCTTACCAGTGTTTCCATACACCGTTGCGTCAGTAGCGTTGACCGCCGTCCCATCAAAGCCAATGGACGGATACGTAAACACAGCAGTCATCCACGCGTGGGGCAGAACAACTTTCTTATTGTTGACCGGTTGATGCTGGGCGAACGGAGTGGGGGACCACCAGGAGCTCGGTTGGGCAAGCCACATCAGCTCCACGCTGCGTTCATCCACAAATGCGATTTCCACCAGCGTGAGGGCAAGGGCAACAACGACGCACCAGAGGCGTGGCTGCAGCAAGACGTGCAGATACAACGAAATCGGCACCGCGGGGTCCCTCAACGGTGTTTGTGAGAAGAGCGCTATGGCCGCTGTTGCAGGGGAGTCACAACGGCTGTCAGCAGTATTTTCGCCTCTGGTCCTCTCCTCGCCTCTTCTTGAGTTGCTGTTACCGGTGTCATCGGCACCGCGGCGACATGAACGGAAGATGCACTTGATGGTGTTGCATATCCACTGCATTGTCCGTCGCTCCACATAGTCAAACGTGCGGGTAAAGGCGTTGCTGGCAGACAGGTGGCCTTCAAGCATCGCGACAGGAAATAATAAGATCGGTGCTGGAAAGGGCGATGGGTACGGGAAATTCTGCAGACTGCGCGTACCTCGCGGCGAGCGGCCGCCGTCGTCAAACTGACTTGACACAGAGGAAGCGGTGCGTCCTCCGCCACCGGGAAAGTTGTATTTGCAGTTGTGGAACCCTCTTCCTCCTCCTCGAATCCCACTTCGCGACGCGGCGTAGTTGCGATACTGAGACTGTAGTAGGGAAACGTCGGTGACGCTGGGTGGAGGGCTGCAGCCGAGCCCCGTCATCGTAGCCGTGTCGGATAAAAGTCCACCATTGCTTTTGCCTCCGCCGGCACCGTAGCCGTTCCGCGTAAACGAAAGAAAGCTGGATGGCAACTCTTTCACACTCGCGGTGCACCCGCTGCTGCAATTGTAATTGTAATTGTTGTTATTTTCACCAAAGTAATTATGATTGTGGTGATGATTGCCCGCGCCGTCGTGATGACGAATTCCTGGGTCGACCATGTAGACGCTACGGCCTGCGCGCCGTTGGCTAGTAGTCCCGGAGAATGACGCTCCAAGTCCACCGTACGTGCCGTAGAAGTTGTTAGCATCGTCACTGTACCCACCGACACCACCACGTGCGTATCCAAAGGACACACTGTTACGCAATGGATCCATACTCAACCGCGTGGAGGCACGACGGTCGTACGCTCCACGTAGTGGGGATGGCAATGTGCCACAGCCAATGGGCGTACCGAACCGGGGGTCAATGCGCTGCATCGATGGATAGAGAAACTGTGCTGCCAGCGGACCACTACCACCCACGTTGTTCTGATTCTGAAAAAACGGAAGCGTGGACAGCCGCCGGCGTGATCTGTGCTGTCGCCCGCCACCGCTGTCGTTTGTGTGCGTTACGCTTTTGCGGTGCGGCGACAGCGGTGCGGAGCTCCACGTACGGATGAATGGACTTTGCAGTTGTTGTGATTGCTGTGCTGTGTAGTGCATCGTTGGGCTCCCGCTCAGCCCCCCTCGATCATCGTCAGAGTAGTAGCAAAAGTAATTGCTGTTGTTGTTGCTGCAATTGCTGCGTGTGCCGCTTTCTGCTGCCACGGTGCCCTTTCGCTCGGCTTCATCGTACGTTAGCCACCGCCGTCGCTGCGTGGTCCAGTAGCGCTCCGCGACACCCCACGGGATAGGCGAAAAACCAGTGATGACGAGTAGCATACACAGAAAGAGAAACAACGATGCGTGGTAGGGCTGGAGCAACGAGAGAAACAACGCAAGGGCGGTGTGACCTTGTTGCAAAATCGGGAGCACCTGTGCTGTAGGAAGTGACGATGACGCTTGTGTGTCTGTTGCTGTTGTGTTGAGTATGGCAAGTAGTACGACTGCACTCATGCCACTCGGCAGCCCGTCTTCGACCTCGTTTGCTTTTAATTCCGGAAAAGGCACAGTGATTGCAATCAGAGTTAAGAGTGACACACCAGCGGCGACGCCGACCATAAAAACGTGGACCCGTTGAAGGTAGCGCAGCACGGACACATATTTTCTTCGGTAGGTAGCCGCCTCATACACGAAGTGATAGCGCGCGCGAACGGCTTCTGTGGTTGCGCTGCTGTTTCGTCCACCCCCTTCCTGTTGTGAACCACCAGTGCCGTTCTTGCTAAGAATAATATCATCGCCTTCTGCATGCTTGGAGCTGCCGCCGTGCAACAGTCGGTTCCACCGTCGCGCTCGCCGCGCATCTTCCCTCGCCTGTGCGTACCGCAGCTGTTCTTCCAACGCGTACTGCGCCATCAAGTTCGCGTGTTCTGCGTGGTCGATGAAAAGCCCATTTGGTTGTTCGACGTAGCGGTGAGCCCGCAGCGAAGGGCGACCACCGTCTGCGTAGTTTGTTGTCACAATAGGCTGCCCTGCACTGAAACCACTGTCGACACAACGAACACTGTCACTTTTGGCTTGTGTGTCAACCACTTCATCGTCACCGTGCTGCTGCTTCGGCGATAGGCCGAATCGCTGCTTTAGGTCATCCTCACTGCCGCCACTACTGCTTGCTTTGCTGTTGCTGTGGCCAATGGACGAAAACGGCGAGGATGACAATGCAGCCGGTAGTGCCTCATTTGCACTCGCGGTCCTAAAAGGGTTCTGCAGCGGAGACAGCGTGGTTGGGTCGGCACTTCCGCCCTTTCCATCCTTTTTATCTTTCTTACGTTCCTGCGGCTGCCCCTCGGCAGCCGCTGCTGTTTTTTCACTGTCTGGTGCAGCGCGACGCTTCTGCCTCGATGGTACTGAGGGTAGAGCTGTTGAGGTTACTGTTGTTACCGCTGCGGCACGTAAAGCTTGCCGAGCTTCACTGTCTGGTGCAGCACGACTCCGCAAGATGTTGACGGACGTCGTTCCCGCACCACTGCTGCGCACCGCTGGCTCAACAGCTGCCAACTTAAACGGTGATGTCTGACAGAGTACCGCGTTGTCACTGCCCAGGCCCAAAGCCATTTCTTCTTCACCTTGTTCTTTCGTGTTGGATCGAGGACCTGTTTTTTTTTCTCTGCTGTTCGTTTTCGTTGCTGAGTTCGCCCGCTGTTGTCTTTGCTGCTCTTCTATGTTTTGGTTCGGGCGAGGCACAGCGGCAGGATTGGCGTTGGTTGCCACATACCACGCTTGTAATTCTACTGGTACGCAGTCTCCGTTTTGCTGGTCAAAAGTGTCTGTTTGCTGAGGTGAGAAAGGGAAAAGTAGTGGAGAGCCTTGAAAAACCTCCGCCTCCGCCGCTGCCGCTGCTCGTGATGTCGTCTTTGTTATGGGAATTCGGTCTTCACTCCTCATCTTCTTCGCGCTCTGCTCCACTGCTTCAAATACTACACTGTTCTGGAAGTCCAACGCGCCGCGCTTTTTAAAGAAACGCCGTTCCTGCCTCTCCCGCTGCTGCCGCCGCCTTTCCTCTTCTGCTTCGCGCTCCCCTTGTGTCCGCTCACATTCGTCCTTTGAGTGCCCACGGTGAAAAAGCAATTTCCTCCACTTCGATGCACTCGGCGAAGTGGACAATAAACCCGGGGCTGCAGAGAAGAGTTCCTGCAGCGTTTCGTAATCCTCGTCGTTTGAGGACGCAGAGGAGGAAGAGGAGGAGGAATCACTCTCTTGGAAGAGCGAAGTCGGATCGCGATAGCCCGCCGCCCCGGCAGGGTTTGACCACATTGTGGTTCCCTCTACGTATTTCTTTTTATAAAATCTATCGGTAGGTTGAGCCCTGTTGTGTGTGTGTGTGTGTTCAAATTGGCGAGCGTTGGTGTATGAGGGGGTTTGTAAGTCAAGTTGGAGTTCTTAGTGCGTGCGTGTCTCCGTTGTGCTTATGTTGCTTGTGAATTCTCTCTTTGCGGGGGTGCGGTCATCGTTTCACATGTATGAAAGTGTGTTGTTGTGCCACCGGAAGTACGACAAACTGTCCAGCAGCGGCTTTTATGGATAAATAGCTAAAAGGAGTTGAGAAAAGCAGTGGAGGAGGGGGGGGGTACAGGTGGGAAAATCACGAGCATTTCATCTCGGAGTGAGCGCGACAGTAGGAAGCGGAGGTGCTTGTCAGTTGTTCTCCCACAGGAAGTACCGCTTCATTTTTCTACTCGTCGTTCTTCGTTCTTTTCGCCGGCGCAGTCTTCTTCCAGCAGCGAAAACATGCGGAGTTTATCGACGTTGCTGCTTTTTTCCAAAACGCAGTAGGGCGCTTTCCTTTCGTTGTGCTTAAGAGAAACAGTACTGCACACCAGAGTATTCTTGGTGTGACGGAAGGGAAACCACTTGTGTCTCATGCAGAACCGCCCCGTTGCTCCTGCTGGACACGCAACACCTCTTCCCGCAGCGCTGCCGCACTGAACGGCACATCGGGCGACATCAGCGGCCCTCGGTGTTGCGGCAACGACAAAACGGATGAAAACGGTGCATTCAACTGGTTGGAGGCAACTGCCGTTGGTGTTGTGGACGCTGAAGTAGCTTGAGGAACATCTGTTACATCGTTTTCATATAAAAATGGTAAAGCGGGTGAGGCTCGCACACCCCCTGCACCGTTCCGCGCAACAGAAGCAACAGGAGCGTGCGCTGCTACTTCGCTCCGGAGTTCCTTTCTCTCTCTATCCTTCTGCTCCGCGTTGTTAGTGACGTTCGTACTTGTCGACGTGCTAGTGAGACTATACTGTTCCCACTGCGCAGACGGGCTGGTGAGCGGCACTGCTCGCTTGTGCTGTTGGTGTGGTGAAGCATGTGGTTCGTGTGCATTCAACAGTGCGCGCTGCGGTGGACGCATCCGGTGCTTCTGCTGATGTCCTCCATGGTTGTGTCGTGACTGTTGTTGTGGTGGTCCTGATGCTTTATCGAAATACCGAGGAGATTCCAGCCGCAACGTCGCTTCCGGGGAGTTCGTCGGTAAGGTAACCGCGGACTGGGAGCTGAAGTCGGGTAGCACTCCAGCTGAGGTGTCCGCGACGCCTTGTATTGACGGCGTCGGGTTCACTTGTTGCAACCCCCCGTCGTTTTCGTTAGTCGCGCCGATGGAGCTGTTTTGACTACGCTGATAAACACGCAGCGCTGCTGCGAGTGCGCTTTGCACCTCTGCTGAGACTCGCTGCGGCAGAATTTCAGACGTCATAAGAGTAGCACCTTCACATGAAAAGCTTACACTATCCACAGCATCATCTTTCTTTTCACCCGTGTTACTTGTCTGCAGAGTTGTACTTGTCGGCTCTGCTCGACCTGCCGGCCTCGTTCTTTTCTTCTCGTATTGCTGGTCATTACGGTTGCTGTCACTGCTGCGGTGATTAGTCGATGAAGAACTGGTAGAGGTCGTTGTGTAGCGTGTCGTGGCGGTGTCAGATGAACCATAGTCCACTGCTGCTGCTATTGCTTTGTTGCTGTTATCCCCTTTCCCTACGGCATCACTACGACGAAACTGAAAATGCTGCGCGTCTAGCACTGGCCGAACCCGAGTGGACACTGAGGGGTTGCGTTTCTTCGTCGTTGCCGCTGCTGCTGCTCCTTTCTGGTGCTCTGTGCGCTCAACTTTATTTGCCCAGTTTGTGTCAGTCAACGTCGAGGACGAACTTGTGTGCAGCGAGGAGGGCGGTGATGGTGAATAATCAGAGGATGACGCAGGAAAAGAAAGTGTGGAGGTGTTCGACGCACCACCGGAGCCGAGGTTGCGCGTTGAGGGCTGCGAGAGAGACGGCGGCGCGCGCGACTCCTGACACCGCTGCAGATTGTCTTTAAAACTAGAACACTGCGGAACGTACGCGTCGGGGTACGAGTGTCTGGCTTCGTCTCCCACTTGTGTGAGTCGATTGATCACATCTCCACCCATCCGTCGCGCATCATCATCGTGAGGAGAGGCAAGTGGGCCACCTTGTAAACCTGCTGTGCCCGCCGCAAATTGCAGCTGACGCACCATATCTGAGCTTCTCCGCACGTTCTCTGCGCCGCACAGATTCCGGCACTCCTGTGAGCTTGCTGTTCCTCTGTTCCTCCTCTGTGCGGAGCCAAACTGGTAGACCCACTGCAGCACCGCGCTCATAACCGGGTCGCGCACAGGCGGCAACGATGTGGGTGCTGGCGTGTTGCGTTGTGTGGGCTGCGACGCTACCGTCTGAGGGAGAGCGGCGGGGGCAAGGGAACGTGCTGGTGAGTTCAAGAGAGAAGAGGCCTTCGATAATGCTTGGGAAACATCCTCGACGGTAACTGCCGCCGCGACATGCGCTGCTTGCTCTTCATGGCGGTTGCGATGTAAGGTCGGTGTGAGGGAAGCGGCTGCGTCTGTTGGTTTTCCGTGATCGCTGTCGTGTCTCACTAGCGAGGAGAGTCGTACCAGCAACTGCCACTGTTCTTCCTCTCGATCCACAAAAGTCGCTCGTTGCATCACTTCATGGTCAATTAAGTTTGAAAAGAGTACGCGGAAAAACACGCTTGTGGAACCTGCTACACTCCCTGTTGCTGCTGCTGGTACGCTCGCTAGGACCACTTTTTCATCCACGTCACCTGCGCTGGACAACACTGGAGGTGGAAGAGGGGGAAGAGGAGGGGGAAGAACGGTAGACGGGATCGAGGGAGATGATTCGACAGCTGTTTGTGTGTCTGCAGGTTCGTGTGTTTTTCCGACACCTATGCCATTGATCCGTGCTGGCTCTTCGGGGGGTTTCTCTGGGGGGTTCTCTAAACTCAGCATTTGATCCGCGTTGTTGCTGATGTTCTCCGCGATCTCTTCTGAGGGCCCTTCTGCTTTGCTTTCCTTATCATTCGGCGCTTTCTTTGGCCGCACCTCTGCCTCCACAATCACGTCCCGTCGATCCTCCGCAACATCCGTCGGCTGGGAAGCTGCTCGTGTTGCATCGGTGGAAGGTTGCTCAACACATTCCACCGTTGACGAGCCGACACCGGATCCAGAGCGCTTTGCGTATGCACAGCGTTTACGTCTGGTGGGATGAGCAGCTGACGTGCGACTGGGCTGAGGTGCAGCACGATGCGAAGCTCCTGTGAAGGTATTGTGCCACTACTCGTACCAACAGCGCCAGCGTGAGAAGCGGATGCTGCTGTTGGTACGAGTAGTGGTACAACAGCTGCTGTGGTGACCAGCGCATCCCTCGGTGTATTTCCGCTGTTATTTTCAACTGAAGGCGGTAAGGCTTGTAGTGTAAGTTCGGTGGTAATGGGAGACGCAGTTGATATCTCTGTAGCAGTCTTCATAGCCGTATTCTTGGTTTCTCCAGCTGGTGGTGTTGGATGTGCATTGGAAGAAACGACCGCGTCGTGCAGCCAGGCTGTAGACGGCGTCACGGGTAGTCCAACGTACTCTCGTTGCAATTGCTCTTCTTGCTTTGCACTCGCTGAAAGCTGCTCAACTGGAGTCGAGTTGTCTGCCCCGCCCTCTGCGTAACGCCGCAGCGCCCGCGCTAACACATCTCTCTCATGGTCTTTGGAAGGGAAGGAGCTACTCTGTTGCAACTGCTGATCTTGTTTATTACGTTCGACACCTTCCGTCCGCTTTTGCAAAGCAGTCTGTACCACCTCTTCCAACACAGCTTCCACAAGCGCGTCCAGCAGCTCTGGATCGATATTGTGATACGGCAGTCCCTTCACATCCTTCATCTCTTGTTTCACTGACGGTCCTGCTCTTGACGCTGCTTGTGAAGCTGGGTTGGCTGTCGTCGTGTCGTCCGAAGTTATGATTCCTCCAGCGAGCTCGTTCTCTAACATCAGTCGCAACAGCTCATGCTCCATCGCCGTCACTACCTGCCGCACAGGGTCGCGCTGCGCGTTTCCCTCCGCCTCGAAAATGCTCACAACAGTCTCGTCCACTAATTTCTGCATAAGCTCCGCATCTCTCGTCCCTGCTGGTGTTGGTAGTGTTGGTGGTGGAAGTACAAATTCATTCCCTGTAAACGCTGCCCCAACTTGCGAGGCTTTGTTGCTGTCAAAAGCGGGTGGTGAGACAAAGCAGGCACGAATCTGCGCTAGTCGCCGCCGCGCTGTGCGCAACGCACGTGCCTCATCTGCCATCTTCGCTGATACGTACACCCCTCCTCCCCCATTGCCATTCTTTTGATTTGAAAAAAGCTGCTCCCGGTAACGCACTGCGGCGCTGATACTGGCCTGACGTGGCGGTAGCGTCACAGCCGCTTCTAGCTTTAATGCTTGTTGCTGCTGTTGTTGCCCACGTGCAACAGCCTCCAACACACCGGCATCTTCAACAGCCAAGGCGACAGCTGCCTGTTCGACGCTGCGCTCTGCCGCTTCGTAGCGCTCCCACGCACGTGCGTAGTCGGTCATTCCTGCTGTGGTTGAAATTGCGTGAACTGCTGACTGTCCTTCTGTAATGATATCAGCTGGTGAAGGAGCCGATACGTGTAGCAGCAAATCATCAAACGCTTCTGGGCTGCTGTTGTTATCAATGCTCCAATTCACTGGGCTAACACCAAGAGGCGCCAGGGCCGCGCTCGATATGCGACTGTCTTCTGTGATTATCACATCAGCTGGAGCGCCAAGAAAATTGGCGTCACACGGTGGCAAGGGGCCAACGCTCTTCAACATACCTGCTGCTGCTGTTGCTAACGATGAAGGTAGCACTGGTGGTGACGATGATTTATAAGCGGCATTACGCGCGACGGCACCACCAACTTGCTGCGCAGCTTCATCCTCTCCGTATTCCGCTACAGATCCGACGGTTGTGGCGGACATTCTCAGTTGAGTGTCGCGTCGCTCTGCTGCGTCTCGCAGCGCTGCGACAGCCCGCCGTCGTGTGTGGTGGGCATTGCGCAGCTGCGCGTTTATAAAGTGCGTGAAGGCCGCTGGCGAAATTCGGCCCGTACGTGGTGACAGCCGCACCGATGATCTTAATGGTTGCTGTCGTTGTCCACTACCCCCACCATTTTCGTTTTCCAATCCTATTGTAGTCACTGGATCACTTAAAACGAGCATAAGCGGTCCAACGCACGGCTTACCAGCGATAATGCCAGCATCGCTGCGTGCTTCTCGCTTGGATTGTTGTTGTGGTAGATGCTGCTGTTGCTGAAAATTCTGTTGCGCTAGTGCTGCTGATCCTGTTGGTTGCTTAAATGTGGCATAGGCAAAGTCAACGGGCACACACCTTTCTGCAACGGACCAGTGTTGCTGTTGTTTTTGCGTTGCGTATTCAGCTGAATGCACGGCTTCCAACTCGCTTGACAGTACCGTCACCACTTCCAGATCAAAATGACGATCGCTACCAGCAAAGTTATTCACTCCGGTGACTGCAGCAGCGTCAAAAACACTCTTACGTGGCTGCGAGAGTTCTCGATGTTGTTGTCCTCGACCACCACGACTACTGCCACGCCCACGGCTGCTGCGAACGCGGCTGGACGTCGTGCGACTCCGTTGGAGCTGGTGCTGACCCAGGGGTGCACTCAGAGGAGAAGAAGCGCAAAACCCGGGACCACCACGAACTGGGGGTGCACTCAACGTCCGTCTGTCAGTTTGCATCTCACCATTAGCATTTGATTCATTCGGTTCTTTATTATCTTTGAATTTTCGTAGTTGCTGCGGTTGTCGTCGTTTACGTGTTTGTGCTGTGTAGAGTTTTGTGCCCCCTTCGAGCCCCGCCGCACGTGCCGCCTCCAGTGCTCGTGCGTCTACGGCCGCTTTGGCTGCTTCAGCACGCTTCAAATAAGCGTCCAGCTCGTCTTCCGGTGGCAAGTTTACACGCAACGGAAGCGTCATCCTTCTGTGTTGCGTTGGTAACGCTGAGATAGGCAATCCATCGCTACGGTGCGCGTCAAACTTGAGAAGATCCCCTGGCAGAAATTTTGATTCGTCGGTGCGGTTTGCGGCTCCGTAGACGGCGCGAAGCGTTTCTGTTGTGTTGTGCTTCAGTTCGAGAGCAGACACATGTGGTAGAGCTGGTGGTGCAGAAGGAGATGACGGTGGAGAGGAGCGAGCTGGTGGTTGTCTTTGCGCACGTAATGATGTTCGTAGTTTCACTTCTTTTGGTGGGGAGCCTATACGGGCAGCGGGGCGTGCGTGTACGTCTTCCCTTGGAGACTTCACAACGAGAGCTGTTGTGGGTTCCGTGTTGGCTAGTTGCGGGGGCGCTTCGACTGAAGACAGAATTGGTGTGTCTGGTTTCACCCTGTCTACTGATCTTGTGATCATTGACTCGTCACTTGCACTTTGCGGGTGTCGGTCCGGTGTCGTAAGGGCAGAAGCGGAGTGTGACGTTCGTACAGATTCTTGCCGTTGAAGAGGGGTGAGATGACCAGAAGTTGGGATGTCTGCATCCAAATCTCGTTGCTGCTGCTGCTGCTGCTGCTGTGTTGACGCTTCCAAAGCGTGAGCGCCAACGTAGTGCTCATCCTCTTCCTTGTTGTCCTCAGTGGGTGAGCGAGTTTGTACCACATGGTTTCGCACCTTCCGTTGCCGCTGCTGTTTTCCTTGAGTGTCGAATGCCAACTCGACTTGGAATTCCGCTGGTGCTTCCGTCACGGTTTTTGTTGAAAGCGTTGCTCTTTCTGCCGCTGAGGAGTTCCGTGGAGGCGTTGTTGCGGCTGGTACACGAAAAGGAGAGCGTGATGCACCCTGTTTTGCGTTTCCCTCCGCTTCTGCTGCTACCGCTGCTTCTTCTGTTCGAACGTGAATGCGTTTGACACGAGCCAATTTCGCAGCCGCCGTCCGCGCCGGCGACGAGGAACTACTCGCTCGTCCTTCTCTTCCGAATAGACGCTGTTGTTTTGCGTCGCCTTGCAGACCCGCGTATGTGTCCATCTGTGCTGCTGTGACTAACTGATTCTTCATCACGTCCACCGCACCCATCAGCATCTTTCTCGTGGTTTGCTCGTGCTGCCGCTGTTGACGCTCACTGGCTGCGGCTTGCGTGGCCGCCAGCTGTTGCACTAAAGAGTCCTGCTGCTGCTGCTGCAACCGGACTTCACGCTGCAGTAAATGAATCGTCTCACGGTGATGCTGTAGCATCTTCTGCTGCTGACTCTCCAGGAGGGCCGCATACTGACGGCGCTCCTGTCCACGCTGACGACGTTCTTCGGTGAGCTGGCGGTCGTAGGTACTGCGAAGGTGGTCGAGCTGCTGTACATAGTGACTTCTCTCACGCTCCGATAACTCGAGCAATGCTGCTTCGTACGGTTGGCGCTGCTGATGTTGCTGTGGCCGTTGCTGCACGGGTGGAGAAATTGAGTAAACAGAATCTTGCGCCCGCGTCGGAGCTTGTGACGGTGGTGGCGGCGCGATGACGGTGTGAAATGGCGGGAGCGAGCGCGTCGGGTCCGCAGCCAATTTATTTAAGCCCGCAACGGCTGATAGCGCCTGTCGTGCTGGTGGAGGTAAAGAAGCAAAGAGCTGCGCTTCATAAGCCCTGCCTGCCGCTGCTGTACCACTATGCTGTTGAAGTCTTTCTTCACCAACTCTGATGCCGCACACATCCACGTCCGTTTGGTTTATCGTTTGAAATTCTGTAGTAGGGGCGGAGGTGTTGAACTCAACCCACGACGGCGGCTGACGCGCGGTGGAGCTTGCGGTTGGCGCTGCGAGTCGCTCGCGCAGCACACGATGCACTGGTGCTGTGGCGGCGTTCACTTCCTGGCAGACCTTTTCCAGAAGGTGGCGCTGGTGAGCCATTTCGATTTTAAGCTCTTCGGGAATAGTAGGGAGAGCGCGGACAATGCGGTGGACGAGGGCCGTCTGCGTGGCCGCGTCGAGCGCGTACGAGATTGGGCCTGGCGAAGCCTTTTCTTTCCCCTCTGCTTTGCTGTTATCGTTTCTGCTCCCACTTTTTGTGGTGGCGCCTTGCTGCTGCGGTGGATCGGAGCCGTCTCTTTTCTCGTCGTGTTGCGCGTGTAGATCATAATTGTTGTGCTTTCTGATTTCCTTCTCTCGGTTCTTGTGGTGGGTTGTGTCGGACAACCATACCGCAGCCTCCGGCGCGTTGAGGCTGTAGCGCAGCAGGTCGCGCACCTCGCTCGGTGTAACACCAGCCTCGGCGGCAGCCGCGGCCCATGACGGGCCCGCGCGAATTAACGCCTCGCGACGTAACGCCTGTGATAACAGCGGCGTTTGCTGATCAGACGACCTATTCTCGTGGGAACATTTATCTTTTTGCTGACCTTTGGTGTCGTCGACTGAGGTGGGCAATTCACCGAAAGATGATGCCGTGGTAGATTCGTATTCATCTAAGTCGTCGCTGTCTTTTACCTGCCCTTCAAGTAGGGCGTGTACGTAAACGTCAGGGCAAAAGTGCTTAGAGGCGCCACGCCGTGTCCCGTCGCGGCACCGAAGACGGTGCAGTTTCCTGCTGCTATCTCTTCCACTGCGCGAGTGCCGTACGCGTGAAGCGTACATTACAGCACCGCGATCTACCGCGTCTACAATCTCCGTCACCGACGCAGCAGCCCAGTCAACGATGCCCCACTTCGCACGCTGCTTCAAAATATCCAAGTCTGCCGTCGACGATGACGCATTCGATGAGGACGATGAAGAGCAAGAGGCGGAGATGTCACAGGGTGAGCTCGCGTAGCCTTTGTGCTGGCTCCCTTCTCGTTGCTGCCGTTGTTGCTTAACGTTTACACAGGCGTGCGGCGTGCCGTGTCGATAACCCCGTTCATGCAAACGTGCCTGCATTGCCTGAAGTTCATGCAACACCGCAGCGCTCTCCGCTTGTGCTGATGTGGGCGGAGCAGCGGAAGTAGCATCGGAAACAGTGCTTGTGGCTTTTTGCGTGAAGGGTAACGGTGAACCAGGAGTTGCTGAGATCGCCTTCGGCTTTACTGCTGTCTGACAATAAGTGCGATCACGTTCAGTCTCTTTCGCTCTCTCGACGGCAGCCTCCGCTTTCTCTACCGCTTCCGCGTCCGCTTCGATTTTCACAAACTCCTCAACAACGGCAGGCGTGAAAGCAGCGCCTACGGCGGTAGCACTTACTGCTGTTGCCGTTGCTGCTGCTGAGGGTTGAAAAGAACTCGCACAAAAAAGTTTAGACGACGTTAAGGCAGCAGGTGGAGACCGTGCTCTCTTCTGAGCATCTTTCAGCGCAGCAGTCGTCTCAAAATCTGTGTAACGATTCCAATTGTTTTTGCTGGTGTTGCTGCTGTCGGCGTTTCCCTTGTCGGGGCTCTCGTACAGTAAATTCGCGCGCTCCGCTGCGAGTGCGGCCTGGACGAATGTCTTCATTCGCCCAGTCAGTCCTAATAAAATGTCTGTTGTTTCACCGGCTGTACCCGTGCTGCTGCTAAGGGGAACATCGCCTAACGCCGCCGTCACCTGCGCGGATACCGACTCCCGCGGTGGAAACGGTTGGAATTGAAGCGACGATAGTTGAAATGCATTAGCAGCGTTCTCATCGTCATCGTTGTTGCAAACCTCCGCAGCGGGCATTAGTTTTCCCTCTCCATCTTCGTTATCAGCATCCATGGGTGTGTGCTCTGCTTTCCTTGTTGCTGGCAGAGTTGAAAACCTTCCACTTCGTTTCGTTGGTCTTATTTGTTGCTGCTGCTGTTGGGCAGGGGTGCTTGCGTGTGAGAGACTTCTCCTACTTCTGTGCAGTCTCATCTCCTCAACTTCCACCTGCGTTGGTGTTGACGTATGTTCGTTCTCGTTTGCAAAGGCAGCGCTGGGGGAAAAGGAGTTTGGAGAGGCAGTCACAACAGCCGCTGCTGCAGTGGAGAGCGAGAGGGGAGACGAGCGCAACGCCTTATTTAATACTTCCTCCA
Organism: Crithidia expoeki; assembly: GCA_900240875.1. Taxonomy (NCBI): domain Eukaryota; phylum Euglenozoa; class Kinetoplastea; order Trypanosomatida; family Trypanosomatidae; genus Crithidia; species Crithidia expoeki. The sequence goes on from OESE01000173.1 coordinate 84,476, forward strand.
CCACTGACGTTTCTGGCAGGGTTGCACCCTTTGGAAGCACACTCCGTCTCTCAGAAACACCTGTCACGCCTTGTATTGATGTGGCTTTTGTTGCTACTGCGTGTAGTAGCTTTTCATCTGCAGTATCGCACCCAATGGACGACACAGCCTTGTCCTGCAAAGCGCTTTGCGATCGGTCTTTCGTTTTCTCGCGCGTGTTCGAAGGAACAATGCCGGTTGCTTTTGCCTCCGTAGCACCAAAAAAAGTAGTGCGACGGCTACGTGCAGCTGCAGCCTGCGTCGGAGCGAGGTAATGCGGTTTTGGGCAAGGCAAATATCCTGATGGCGATTTACATATTGATTTAGACTGTTGCGGCCGCTGTTGTTGTTCATATGGTGATGTCGCTTTGTGTAGCTTCGCATGCGTGGACTTCGCACTTGATGACGGGGGTCTGCGGCGCTTCATTGGTGCAGAGGGGAGTGGAAGTATATCGGTTGCTATGTTCGCTGACTCTCGTTGTCGTCGCTGCAGATGCAACTGCTGAGGAGATGCTTGTGCAGGTGACGGTAAAGATGGCTCTAGTGAGGCTTCAGCTGGCGACGGCGCTGCAGCTGTTGATGCTCCTGCTGTCATCGCCTTCGCAAGCACTGGAGCATCCACAGTTTCGACAGACATCTAAAGAAACAATGGAAGAAGGATATACAGCTGAGTGTGATGAGTGATAAAATACACGCTAAAGGATAGCAGGAAGAGAAATCAACGGGAACAGACAACGGACAATTGGAGGTGGGCAACACTTGCTCAAAACCTTCTGTGCGGTGAAGCACTCTGCGAAGACTGCTGGAGTGGACTCTTCGGAAAGTGTTCGTGTTTGTGTTTCGCGCCCATGCGTGTGAACGCATTCCGCCACTAAGAGAACGAGTACAGGGAAAGAGGAAAAGTAGTTCTCGAACGTGAGTAAGAGAAAGTGACAGGGCAACACTCGACTATGCACTTCGCCGTACGTGACGCGCGTACCAGGTCACTGGCGGCACAGTCTCCATCGCAAATACAAAGCGCGTTTCCTCGAACGGAAGGGCGTGTGATGAGGTGCTCCACCGTTTGCTCCTCCTTCTTCTTCTTAGCGTTGAAGAGGTTCGCCCACGAAACAGTAATGGTTTGTTTTTCCCTCGCCTCTCCGTCTTGCCGCAGTAGACGCACGTGGGGGGGGCAAGGCGGTGCAACGGCAAACACTCACAAGTGCATGCAAAGCAAGTTCAAACAAGCAAAAAAAAAAAAAACGGTGCGGTCGTTAGTAATAGAAGCGGGGGTGGGAAAAGAGCAAGCAGCAGCGACAGTTTCGGAGTTCAACGACAGTCAAAGAGGATGGGCTTGTCGCTGCTGTTTTGTGCTCACGGTTGGCGCACGCTTCGTCGTTAGCATTTACATTGAACGTTCACTCATGCAGAAGGAAGTCAACGAGGGCAGCGCGACTTACCTTGCTTTCAAATAGAGTAGAATTATTTGTCCTTCTTCAGCTTCACGTTGAGCTTCTCCGTCTGCTCCTTCGCCTTCTCCCCCGCTATCGCAGCGAGTAGCGCTTTCTGCTTCTGCGTTGGCACCCTAAAGATTGGCACTTCTAGCACACTCGCCGTCTCTTTTACGACATTCCACACCAAATGAGCAAAGGTCACCACTGAGAGCAAAAAGAACTCGTAGAGAATTAACTCCTCATCCAAGTCGTACGCGTAGTCGGAGTACGCGCCGGCGGCGCTTGCAGGCACGCGCGAGCCGCTACCGTTTACTTGGTGACGCCCACTGGTGCTTGGTCCAGTGCCTCCGCCGGTGTTATAGAGGGACGACGGCGGAAAGTGTGATGGCTGCTGACCTGCTCCGCTGCTACTTAAATGCCCTGTCGATCGATTGAACGTGGATACGTTGTCAAATGGGTTTGGGTTCCCAAGACCCCCGCTGCGTAGCTGCTGCCGGCGCAGCTGCTCGACATTGTGGAAATAAGTGAGGCAGATGTGCACGCCAAAAAGCACAAACGGGAGAAAAGTGCGTCGGAAAGGGAAAAACTCTGCGTTGCACAGGTGCGACACCATCAAGTGAATCGCGAGCTTCGTGTACAGCAAACCAACGGTCCAGCAGAAGATACGCGGGTGGCGGCGGAACACGTCATCCTGCGACGTCAAGAACCACAGATTGCCCATCAGCGTAATCACCACCAACGGAGTCAGCTGGGAGAGGGCGTGCAAAAACGGGAAGCGCGTGTTGAATTTGCTTTTGCCGAACTTCTCCTCGAGCTCGGCCTTCGATGCGCGCCGGATCGCACGGTACACCTGATAAACGTTGCCGATGCCCGTCATGGCGGCTGTCGTCGTCATGAAAGCTACCGCCAACGTGTTGTAGCGGATCCGCAACCCTTCCTCGCACCCACCGAAGAGGCGCAGCACCGTCTTCTGAATAAGCCCGTGGCCCGTCCACACACAGTCAATCGTTGCTTCTTCGTACTTGGCCGTTATCGGGTCCAAAGTCAACGGCACTCGGGTTGGTTTCGGTGGGTTTGCAATGTACGACGCCGAGCAATTCAGGTTAAAAAAGAAGGGTACTGGTGCGAAGCCGCCGGCATCGCCTTCGCTACGTCCTGTTAAGTATGGGCACACAGTACGCAAAACCGCGTTCTCTATCTCCACCGCGGCCTGCGGCGGGGGCTGATGTAGTACCTTTGGCAAAAAGCGTGTTGGAATTTTTAGCGCGTTGTTATACCACCACTGTGGTCCGCCGACCCACGCTGTCCACAGGTAGATGCATATTGCAATCACGATCCCCTCATTCGGTCCATTGATTACCGGCAACACCAGCACCCCTCGGTAGTATTCCTCCCAGGTATTCAAGAAGAAGACGATCACGGCGTTTAAAGTAATCAGCCACGTCTTCCAACACGGCCCAGCAGACACGACAGCAGCGACGGAGAGGCCGCCGATTACGCAGTTAATGGCGTCACAGCCGTGGTCCATCAGTAGACCCAGAGGGCTTGAAGTGCCGGTTCGCCGTGCCTGATGCCCATCTAAATTATCCAGCAACTGGTATAAAAAGAGGGACGATGCCGCCAGTGTGAGTACGTAGGCCGGCGGCGGTGGGAGGAGCTCTTTCGCAAAGGGCAGGTCGATCTTCTTGGCTTCGTCGCGTGTGAGGTAATCCGTTTCCCTAACCGTCAGCTTCGGCATGTAGTAGGCAAGTAACGCATGTGTCAGGCTGACAAAGATCAGCGCGGCAACCGTAATAACATTTGGTGCTAACCAGACGGGGAGGTAGTTCACCACTTTACGGCAGAGGGGCCTCCACATATGGTTGTAGAGGTAGCTTCGGTCTTCGCCTCTGTAGACGTAGTTTGCCAGCTTCGCCTTGGCATCCTCGGGGAGATAGGAGAACATCTGCAGAGGGCAAACGAAGGGTGAGCTGCTTCAACGTTATTCACAGGGAGACACAGGTGATGTTACTAGTAGTACTTGTAGCATAGTATGTGCGGAATTGCTAGCCTTCCTTCGAGCCTCTACCGTCTTCGGTGCTTTCCTATTATCAGTTGCGTTCTTATAGTTAGTGTCACCAGTGTGCCCTCGTTGAGTGTTTGTGGGCTTAGTGGGGATTCTTTACTTTCTTCAGGCCGATGCCGGGCTCCGAGGTAGATTGACACACACTCGACCACCGGCCCAACACTTGTGACAAGAAGAAGTACTCAAAACTCCCACTCGCTGTAAAACTCTGGTGAGTGCAAGTTGTCAGGCACGGCGCGAACGAAGGGAGGGAAACCACGAGATGACTTTCACTTCTCTGAAGAAGCAGAGAAGAAAAGAAAAAGTGGGTGTGTGTGTGGTGTGTGTGTGTGTGTGGTGTGTGTGTGGATGACTGTGGTATGGACAGTTGATTCCGTGAAGAAGTATGCGAGTTGTGCAAATGTAAGTAAACAGTAAAAAAAAAAAAACGGAGCTAAATTCACAGCGCGGTCAGTAGAAGGGAACAGCACATTGGCATAGGAATAGGCGGAGAGTAAGCTTTAGTTTGCACATCTTTTACTGCAGAGTTGGACGCACAGACACATGTATTCGTTGATTGGTATTCGGTACAAGAAACGCACGTGTAACGGCTGCTCCCTCAACTGCAAAGTCGCCGTTCAACGGGCTGACAAATGTCGCGTAACAACACGTAGCAACTTCCAGATGCGCTCTAGGACTTCCTTCGTTGCTGTTTCTTTTTTATTTTATTTTGGAGCTTAGTTGTGTTGACACGCGGAGTAGTTTAAATCGTTAGAGCAAAGAAGACGAACGCAGGAGAAAAGAGAAGTGAAACGCGAGGGGAGCTCCCAAGATTTTGCAAACGGCTGTGTTGACAACGCTCCGATCTCGGAATGTGAAAAATACAAGTAAGCTCAAAAAAGAAAAACGCGTGAGCTGCGATGTATATATATGAGTGGAGTTACGTTCGTTTTCAGTGGTTACTAGATTGCGTCTCGTTCAAATCTCCCCCTGCTTCGTAAACCGTGGGTGGACAGCAGTGAAACACCACGAGCCCTCGGGGACATGGATGTCTAACACGCGGCCTCAGTGTTGGGGTGCTGTAAGACACCCAACGCCAAAGCAAAACGTGTTACCATCTAGCGGAGGAAGCAACAAGTCTCAAATACTCTTTAACAGCCACATACGTACACGCACACACACACACACACACACACACACACACAACACAGATATGTATCTATATATATCTATCTGTGCGCTTGGTGATTTTGAAAGTAGAGCAGAACAGGAAGAGTTAGGTAAACAAGTTGAATCCACACGAAGAAGGAAGGTCATTGCATTGGGCAAAGGTCCCCGACAGACACACGCTATCCTCGGGGGAGGAAGAACCTTCTTCCCAAGAACAACAACGACAGCAACCGAATAAAAACGAAAAGAGAAGAAGAGGTAAAGACGGCTGACACCGTGAACAAGTGCTTTCATATATCCGTTATTTCGATTCGTAACGACCAAGGTAGGTAAAACAGGTTATATATAAGCGGAGAACAGGGGAAGAGGAGTTCGTCGGGGGAAAATTCATCGTGCTTTCAATCCACCAAAGCCAAGCATGTCGTGTTATATATATATATATATATATATAATTGAACGAAATAGTACTTCAAAAGCGTAATGGTATCGACAGGGGGTAACGTGTAGTAGCGAGACACAGCGCCGATGGGCGATGTTACATGAAGGTGCAACGAAATCGTGCGTTATCTGCACATGCTTACATATACCGACAGCAGAGGGAATGACGCAGCAATACCGGCACGAGGAGAAAAGTGAGGAGTCAAATCAGAAGCGGTCGTTTCCGTTTTTCTACTTTACATCGAACGCGTGCATGCAGAAAAAACAAAGCACGAATCAAAACACAAACTCACTGTGGGGGGGGGGGAGAGGGGAAAAAAAAAACCAGCAACACGCGTTTTCACTGATTGAATGACCCGAAAGAGACGAGAGAAGACAAAAAGAAAATGAGGTTGAGTCCTCCGCCTGACGATTCGTGTTTGATTGCACCTTCAACGCGCAAAACGTGGCGGTTTCACCACTGCTGCCGGTGCCGCCCTGCAACCACCCCGCTGCCGCTGCCGCTGCCGCTGCCGCTGCCGCTGCCGCTGTTCTCAACGGAAGCCTCACTTATGTGACGTGACGCTGTGAACAACAGGGATGACGCTAACGTGGCTTTCCGCGTGTTGAGCGCCATCTTTCCACGCGTTGTGGACTTCGCACTTTGCATATTGGTGCTGTGACTTTTACTCTCCCTGTGGGTCTCCGGCACCGCTGCTGACGGCGGTGGTGGAGGAAACACAAAAGCAGCGAGGCTCGATTGGAGCTCTGCCAACTCGATTTCCTCCTCGCGCGTGCGTGGACGGTAGCGAATGGACGTGAGCGGTGCGCTGACGGGCGATGCGTAAATCCCCGACACCACCCTTTCCTTCTTTACTGATGCTGCTGCTGTACTCATAGCTTTTGTGACGCAGACATTGATTTGAGGTGGCTGACATGCAAATGTCCAGCCCTCGCGTTTGTTGTTGTTGTTGTTGCTGGCGCGCGGGGTTCTCGGTGCGGAATGCGTGTGCGTGTGTTCGAAACTCGGCATGTTGTCGCAATTCACACGACTGCTGCGGTTGCGTGGATGATTGTGACGGCTGCTGCTGCTGCTGCTACTGTTGCTGCGTCGAAAGGCCTCTGTTTGCCCGTGTAGGCTACTCACGCTCGTTGCTGAGCACAACTTCACGTCTTTTCCCTTCATATTTCCTTCCACTTTCAAGTCCCCCTGCAGCGGCACATCGTAGCTATTCGGAGTCGAATCATATGAAAAGGAGGAGTGAGTGGAGTGGGATCGGCTGGCACTACGCAGTGTTATGCCGACGTCCACCATCGCTGCCAACGTCATGCAAGTCACACTTTCCGTGCAAGGAATCCGCAAAGTTTGCTGAAATGACTTCGGATCCGACGCTGTTGCTGTGGTGATGTTGGTCTTTGCAACAGGAGAGGTGAACATGGGTGCGTTGACAGCGCGCATCGGCGTCAGCTCACTGCCGTCCCTGTAGCCGTTATTAAAATCACTCTTGTTCTGATTGTTGGTGCTGTTCTTGCCAAAACTTGAATTGGGTAGTGGAAGAGGTGGAGGGGTGCGTACCACACCGCGGCTATCTGCTGCAGCCTCCATCATCAAAGTTGCACCATTTGCATCAATCCTATTTTTGTTTTTTCTGTCGCCGCTATCCCCGCTGTTGCGTTTGGAAGGGTTTGCGGCGTTCATCAGCAGGGGAACATAAAACGTATTGTGGTCAGAGTAAAGACCGACCGTCGTGCAGCCGGGGGTTGCGAGAGAAGAACTGGAGAGGGCAACAGCAACATTATCCCTTTGCTTGTCTGTTGCTGCGGGGATTGCAAATGCGGTGTATTTGATGCAAGGAACCGACGGCGACGGCGAGCCTCCGTCCTGCCCTCCCACCGTTTTTTTTGTCTCTTCTTCCGATTTCTTCGTCCTCTCTTCTACCCTTTCTGTGGCGTTCTGCGATTTCGCGTGTGCGCCCAGCGGTGTGAGCTCCGCAGAACTTGACATCGGTGTCGGGTGACAAGGCATCGAGGAGGGTTCTGACAGCGGTGTATCTTCACATGCTTTCGACACCAATACCTGCTCTTCTGGTCTTATTGCTACTCTCGCTGCTGCTCCAGCTGCAGCAGCTGGTGTTGTCTCACGTGGTGATGACAAGGCGCAGGTGTGGAGTGACACGAGTAGCGCAGAAGGGGTGGAGGAAGAGAAAGAAAGAGACGGGTGGCGGTGGTGCGTTTCAAACCCACTATGTGGCGTGCACCCATCCGAGCTCGCCTGCGACGGCGGAGCAGGGCGACTGACGAAGAAGTTCGACGAGGGAAATGACTGCGAGGCGTCTACGTCGCCAGATATTGAGTGTGCTGAAATTGCCGCCACATCCAGAATACTGTTTCGTACTTCAGTTATTGTTGCCGCTGCTGAGCGCGACGTTAACGCAGCTCCCGCAACTGTCATCAAACAACCCGCTGCTGCAGTAACAGGTCCTTGCCACACATCTGGCGGCGGTGCGTCGTGCTGACAAGCTGAGTGGTTTTCTCTGACTCCTTTGGCTTCACAGAGGATCGTTTGTCCGACTGGCGGGAATGACGGTTGGACACTACAATCTTCGCGATAGGAGCTGCCGTGCACAGGGAAGTGCTTTGGTGGTTGCTTCTTCACGACCCGCAGAGAAGACATCGACCCTTTTCCTCTGGTGTCCTCAGCAGCGCAAGCGGGCGTGTTCGCCGCCGCCGCCGCCACAGAGGAAAAGGATGAAAAGGCAGAAGCCTTACCCGCCCTTTTCGCCGAAACTGTAGCCGGTGGGTGGGGCAGCGAAGACGAGCTCTGGCCGTGGTGTTGCTGCTGACTTCCCTGCTGCTGACGCGGTGGCAGCCAGAGGTGTAAAAATGGCACACTGACGGAAGCCTCCTTCTCTATGTCAGTCGATCCCCGGGAGTTGCTGCACACAGAGGCCGCGCTGGCGCTGAGGGCGTCGCTGGTGGAACAGGTGTTTGCTGTCGCTGCCCCTGTTGCGGTTCTTGTCGTGGTCGGCCTAGCAACAGGAGGTGCCATCGGAGAAAAGCTGAGTGGCTGCATTTCCATTACATACGACTGTGCCCCTTTTATTTCCGTGTGCACCGGCTGCAGTTGCTGATGGTTCGATCTTGTGTGCCGTCTAGTTAAGTATCGATTAAAAAAATTGCCTTCTCAGAGAGGGAGGAAGAGAGGGAGAGGGATCAGCATAAATGGTGCTGTGAGAGTAGACGTGGGAAGTCCATAAAGTGAACAAGAACAGTAGTGCCGCAGTGACGAAGAGAACGAAGACAGTAAATTAGAGTTAATTACTGCAACAGTTGAATCGGCTTTATTGGCGTGGAGGAATGAAATCAGGAAAAAGGGGAAAGAGTGAAAGAGGAGTATTCAGGTGTAGGTTAGAAAGCACTACTTGAGCTGCGGTGCAGGAAGATTGAACAGAGCAAACCCAAACACCAAAATACACACCTACACACAATTCCTAAAGCGGAGGAACCGGGACAGCAACGCTGCTCCGTTTCCCAATGTCATCACCACCGTACAGTCGCTTCTAAGTTTTCTTCTCTTCCCTCTTTCAGTTACGTGATGTGCGAATACAAGCTCACTTGCACACCACACATTCAAACAAGTAGCACACATCGGGGGATATTCTCCTGCATCAGCCTTCTTTGTCCCCCTAGCGATCCAAGAAGAACTTTTCCCAGTACGACCGATTCTTATTCTCAATTGCCATCTCAAAGACCTCTACATGGCCGTAGTGGCCTTTCTCCTCCTTCGACGAAGCCTTGTGACGGAAGCAGATCGGTTCGTCGTAGCGTGCGAGTAAGCTGAGCTCCCCACCGGTAATCGTGTCTTTCGTGACTACCGTTTCGTAAAGAGGAAGAGCAGGATCGACTCGGTGGTCCTCGTGCGCACAATGCAGTGTGTACTGATTCCACCGCCCTTTGTGTATCTCCTCACACTCGAGCGAGAAGTTGCCGTATGCCTTCATGACCGGATCTAGTAAGACAGAGAAAGACTTGGGTGTTTTCACGATGTCCGACAACCTCAGCGCTTGCACTAAATGGTGGTTGTCACCGCGGGGGTCGAAGCGAAACACACCAAAGGCGTCTCGTTCAAGCAACAGCAGTTCCTTCACCATCTCTTCCAGCTGGGGCGGCATGGCGTGCTTTTCAACAATGCGTTCACCCGTCTCCACGTCACGCGGCCACGCATCGAATTCCAGCATGCGTTTCACCAGGTGGTCGTCCGTACGCACATCTGACGCGAGAACGGTGCGGACGAGCACCGCGGCTGGTGTATAGGGGTCGCTAGCCACCGACATGAGTCGTGCGTAGTATCCCGCGGCTGCACGTAGCTCATATGCAAGCACACGCGTCAGTGGATCCGTCTCTACTGCACGCCACATTGCACGCTCGCGCAGGTCGGTGTTAGGGTCATGGTAAGGATTCGCCCCCGTGCTGCTGACATCCAGCTGTAAAAGTAGCTTTCGACTTTCCATTTCCGCTTCTTCGAACAACTCACGCAACTCGCGCTGCGGGCTCTCGCCTTCTAGCATTCGCTGGAAGCCTTCAGCGAGTAGCACACGTGGTAGGGACGGCAGGGGTACCTGTTCAAGAGACCCTAAAAAGCGGTGGATGAGCCGTTCTTGTTGTAAAAAGGCATGCCGCAAGTAGATGGAGGCGGGACCGGAAGCGTAGACGCGCATCGGAATTAAACTACGCAGGAAAGAGCGCTCGTTGACCGCCGTTTGTGTTGTGGCACTTGCTAAACCAGTTGCGGCAGGTGGAGAAGAAAGGGGAGTCGCTGTGGAAGTTCCGGTGGACACGCCGGCTGTGGTGCAGCGCAGTACTTTACGGAGACCCCACATTGTCCGGGACAAATCTGATATTAAGCAAAGCGAGAACTGCGGAGGGCACAAATAACATTCTCATTGAGGCGACGATAGAGAGTCAGTCGAAACGGGTCTTAGCAACGAATAGAGTAGTTTGCGCAATGAAGAAAAATCTAAAAGCACGTTTCAAACCCACGCAAACGAGAAAAGGGAGTTAAAGGTGGAATTAACTGCTCTTTGAAACTCAAACGTCATTTCTGAGTAATGACTACGAACCACCTGAGATAATTTAAGAGTGATGATATGGGGTAGTAGCATCCAATTCTATTTGAATCAGGCGGTCTGCTTCGCCGTGACGTTGCGCAACTCTCTCGCAGTACCCTCCCCATACTTCCCATGTGGTGGCTGGAGGACGCAAGAGCAACCAATTGCGTCATCGTCCAGGTACTCTCCACTCAGCGGTCTTCACCTGAAAAGTTATAGTTGCTTTTCTGCGCTAGGCGCGACAGATGCGAGCGTACGCGTTGCCACATTTCTAATTCCGTGGCCGACGACGCCTTTCGAGTTTAATTGCCGAAGCTCGTTTCTTTACACCTTAGCTAGTCATTCTAGATCGACTTAGTTGTTAAAATCGCTTAGTAGTTTCTTTTAAGAGTGGAAAGGGCGGCTTTGCTGTCGCTTTACAGCGGCGAGTGACGCCTCCGGCTGAGAGACACTTAAAACATCTTTCAGAACTGTTCCTGTCGTGCGAGCTGTGCCATCGTGAGGTACACCAACCCCCAAAGGCAACTACACACTCAAATACAAAGGTAATCAGTTTCAAGTTGAGGTTTAAATGCGCCCTAATAACGACGGAAAAAACATTCACTCAACAGCAACAACAGATAGAGCCTTTAGCTTCCACGCTTCACCACACGCTTGTTCGCCTTCTTTCCACGTCCCTTAATGCGACGCGGTCCTCGCTTCACGTAACCCGGCACACGCGCCGACGCGTCAATCGACTTGTAGTTGCGGTTAAACCGCTCCTTATTGAACTCCTTCACCGCACGCTTCTTGCGCGCACGCGCCGGCAGCTCAATGCTCTGCTTTCCGTTCATGCCCTTCCGGCCCGTAAGCATCTGACGGTCGTGGTTTTTACGCGAGCGTGAATTGCCGTCTTCGTCGTCGCTATTGTCGTTGTCGTTATTCCCATTTTCATCCTCGCCGTCGTAACGAATACGCACCTGCTCTGTCGCGCCGACTGCACGCCGTGTGACAAGCCGGTCCACCACGCGGAAAGCCTCGGGGTGGGCCTCTAAGAACACCTGCAGCGTAGCGCCCAACACTCCATCGAAGCGGGCGTTAAAACGCGCCCACTTGCCCACCAAGTTACCAACGTCGCCGATGTACATGGGCCGCGGCACGCGCGGCATCGCCATGAGCACCTCCTCCACCGCCATGGTGTGCAGTCGATCGATCTGACGTTGGCGTTCACCCGTGATGGGGAAGTTTTTCCACGGCAGCTCTATAAAGCCGTAGCTTTTGGCGGCGGGGGCGATGACCTTGACGTCGAAGCAGCGCAGCGCGGCGGTGCGTGACTGCTGCGTCTCGCGCTTGCCGACTTGTGTCTGACGACTTGACAGCGAGTTCACCGTGTTTGCGCCGGCAGTGGTGCGCTCGGAAGTTGCAGTTGTTGTTGGTGTTGCTTCGATGACTGCCTTTTTGATCTTCTGCTTCCGTGCGGTGGGCAGCATCATGCCGTCCGCGTTCGGTAGCAGCGCGCAGCACTGCAGGTACATCTCGAGCGACCCCGCGTCGTGCGCCAGCGTCAAGTCCCACAGCAGGCGTCGACGCACTTCTTCAACACTCAACGAGTAGGGACCCACAGCGTCGTACACTAATTCCATAAGCACCACGTAGAAGTTTGCGTTGAGGTCGTCCAGCTTCGTCGTGTAACGCTGGCGCACGCGCAGCACGGCTGCACTGCGCGCCTTTTCTACTTCGGCAAGGCAGGCCGTACCGGGTAAATACCGGTGCAACCCCCAGGCCCGCGCAAGTGTGTCCAGCACTGCGGAAGAGGCAACGTTGTACAGACAGCACACCGTTGCCTGCAGCTGCAGGTTTGGAAGATAGGTGTAGTAGTTCGCGAGTCGCGCCACTTCGAGAGCGGTGGGTGTACTAACGCCCTCCACAAAGGGTGTTGGACGCGTGGTCGTTGCAAGCGTGGGCATCGGAGCAGGAAAGGTGAAAGCGATGCAGCTGCTACTGCGTTCGTTGCTGTTGCCCCAGCAAACGTTGACTCAGTCTTCTGCAACTTCTTACTCTTGCTCTTACCCCCGTTGTTGTCACCCGCTGCTGTCGAATGAGCAGCGACAGCAGCGGTTTCTGCGATAGAGTCACGCATCCGAGGAAGAAGCCGAACCACCGCTGTCACCGCACGCAACGCGGCATCGCCGAGCGTCGCGTTTTTCTTCCCTTCCAGCCGCGTCGACCGATCACAGAAGAAGCGCGCGATGTACGCTAGGCGATGGTGCGCGTGGGCCAGGTTGGCAGCCCCCCAGTTACAGCACAGTAAATAAAACAACGCCGATTCGAAGTTACCGGGATTATGGTTGTAGAAGCGCACGAGAAGGTGCAGCGCACCAGCGAGGTCACCGTTGGCGAAGCATGTGCTAATCTCGTTGTCCAGCCGCGTTGACGGCGCGTGCTGCGCGCTAAGCTGACGCGCATCTTCGACGACCACATACTCATCCTCGTTGTTTTGCTTTGTTGCTTCTTTACCAGAATCAGGATTGCCCACTGGTGTAGCCGAAGTGCCTGGTGCTGGCGAGGTCACGGGCGTCCACAGCAATGGTGTTCCGTCCTCGTACTGCGCAGCAAGGTTCGAGTACGTGTACGCGTTCCTCTCATCATCTTCACTGTCGTCTTCCTCGCCGGTCCCTTGCGGACCAGTAAAGAACACCGCGCGTGTCTGAACGCCCTGCAAATCTGCCGGATCCACCACATCGGGTAATGTAATCAGCCGGGTATCGTTCGGTTTACCGGTCAGCCACAAAGAAGCCGCTCCGCTGACGGCAGTCGTTGACTTCACACCTTGCGCAGCAGCCTCCCGCACTACCGCCGCTGTCGCGATCACCACCCGCTTGCGTGAGGTAAAGTATGCAAACGGTGGGCGTTGAGCTGCTTTATCGCCATCACCGCTGGTCTTTTTTTTGGGAGAATAGAGGGGCAGAAAAGATGAAGGTGCATCAGCTACAGCAAGCTGTAGAAGGCCTGTGAGCCCGACACACCGCGCGGCCCAGGCGAATGCGTGCGCACTGTAGACGTCACCAGCCACCACCAGCACCTGCAGGGATGGGTTCGCGCGCACCGACGCCATGGTGTACTGTGCAGCCGCAAGCAGCGCGGACCAGAAGTACGACTTGTGCGCTTCCTTTGCGTTATTCGCTGACATGCCACGCTTCGCGGTTTGATCTGCTGCTGCTACTTGCGGACGAATCACAGCACGCGGGACATCAAGTGGCAGGGCAGGAGAAATGACTGCCCAGTTGTGCTCGACACACGTACTCGCAGACGGCAGCGAGGGCCACGGGGGAAAGACCTGGCGGTGGACACCGCTGCCACATCTTTTCCCACATCACCAGCATCGGCAGCCTCGCGAGCACGCTTCTTTCCCTTCTTCAATTTGCCGTCCGTGGCGTCGGTTGTTTTTGTTCCCGCAACAGCAGTAGTCGCTGGTTGCTTCCGCTCACGGACTACGCCACCCTTGTGAAGCGTGTTGCGGTGCTCGAGCCAGTTCCTGGCGAAGCATTCTTGCGAGCAGAAGAAGCCGCGATCCGACGCGCCTTCGGCCTCGCACAGCGGGCACTGCAGTGGCGCGGTAGCCAGCGCCCCGCAGCCCTGGCAGGTCGTCGGTTGGCCCTTGTCAGTCAGCATATGGGCCCACGCGGCAAATAAAGACAAAGCAAAAGTGAGCTTCCACGATCGGAACAGTCTTTCCTGGGTTGCAATGGTGCTAGATCAGCATCGCCTCTCAACTCTGTGTGTGTGCGTGGCAGGAGCAGTGTTTACGCGTGGGGTAAAGTAACAGCAAGCAGGGTTCAGAGAAGGGGACAGAAAAGGAATGGAGAAATTCGAAGGAGATCGGAGTAGCTCTTGCGGTGTTTCTCCGGTTGGCGGAACAGAGTGCGCTACTGCATTGCAACTTTCTCTAGGCAACAGTGGGCTCGCTGTTCTATGCCCTGCTGCCCTGTCATTCTGGTATGTTAGTCTACTGAAGATCGGGCTAAAACAAAGGTGAACACAGGTCAGATGGTACAGAACACGAAAACGCAATCTAAGCAAAACCAGCAGTCGGAAAGAAATAAGAGGGGCGGGGGGGGGGGGGAAGAGCTGACACCAGACACAAATGAATGGAGCTTCACAATGACGAAAGTTTCACAAAGAAAGCACACTCAACGCTAGCAGTTATGTGCACAACCTCGTCGCAGTGAATCACCAAAACTATTCGACAAAGGCTCACTGCCGCAGTGGATGTGCAGGCAGACCACCCGTATTAAAATAGAGGCTCTGTGTTTCGTACGGACTCCGCGCATGAGTTGACGAAGAGAAGACAGCGCTCGCCGATGCTGGTGCTACTGCTGCTGGTGGGAACGGTGTTGGTGCACTGTACCAGCAACTTGCCAATCTGGTCTTTGTATCATTTCTCTCCCCAGCTGCAGCTTTAGAAGTGGCGTCAGCGGAGGAGAAAAGGGAGTAAAGGGGTTGAGGTTCCATGAAGGAATTATATGATCCTATTGGGGAAGCAAAGGAGGGGGAGGTGCGGTGTTGCTGGCGGGGCTTCGATGGCGTGCGTGACTGCAGGTACGACGGCGACGGAGCGCGGAGAATGCGGTAGTTCGGCGGAATGCCAACACTGAAGGGCCGCGGCACCAGTTCACAAACATCTTGTTTAACATTGGCTAGAGCTTTGGGTTGTGTGCGTAACTCCGCGAAACTTGCGGCCGATGGATGAGGGGAAGTCGTCGTGCGCTGCAGCTGTTGTTGTTGCTCAAGGGCACACGAAGGTGCGTTTTTCTGATAAGATAGCTTGACTCTCTGCACTTGCTGCTGTTGCTGTTCCTGCGTCTCACGGCGGCGCTGTGCGGTCACCCGCTCGCGCTTTACGCGATTTGCCACGGCAGAGCATAAAACTATATCTGCATCATCAAAGAAGCACTCGGCCTCGTCGATGTCGTTAAAGTCCTCGTTTTCATCTGACGCTGACAACGTACTTTCCCACTGCAATGGACCAGTTTCGTGCCTTTTCAGCCGTCTGCTCTGACCGTTTCTTGGTGATGCTGATGTTGTTATTGTCGATGTTTCGCGCACTGCAACGGAGGCAACAGCACGTTCATCAGCCCTGTTGATGTGCATATTCTTAGCCAGCGGTGACGTCGTTGGCCGCAGTAAAGTGCGCAGGTCGTGCTGCACCTCCCTCTCCTGTACTGCGGCGCAGCGCTCGGCAATAAACTGCTGCTGGGCTATTTCAGCTGACTTTATTGTTCGACCAGCTCTGCCCCTCAGTGGTGACAGTGAAGCAGAGGATGATACTTGTGGACCAGCACGAGGAGGTTGTTTGTAGAATACATCGACGTAGTTATACCCAGCACCTCGGCTGCTGTTGTTGGCTCTATTGGAACCTGTTGGGCTTCGTTGCGGCGGTGCCGGTGGTGTGACAAACCGACGAGGCACTCTCTTTGCTCTTTCTCCAGAGACACTTGTGCTGCAGTTCTGATCCGCTCTGTTCCCCGTCGTGGCTCCGCCGAGCATCTGAACGTCGTCATCGGCACAATTGCAACCTTCGCAAGAAGTCCCATGTGGCATGATTGAAGGGTACGTCGCGTCGTGTGGTAAGGGCAGCCTCATGTGCATTGGCCCTCGCAACAGGTCCGCTACTGTCGTCGGTAAACGCACGACATCCCCGCAGCGCGCCGCTCGCTCGAAGGCTTCTTCCATTGTCGTCGCAGTCGTTTGTGACGAGTGTGGCAGACGTTGTGGGGGCGGCATCGTCGTGGCCAGCACACGTGTGTCGCCCGAACAAGTCGTGTACGGAGATAGCGTGATTCCATTCTTACTTCCAACGTTGTCAGCCGGGACTTTGTTAGTTCGACCACTTCTTCCTTCGGTGGGGCTTGCCCTTCTACCGGGTGCATTGAAGCGGTCACGCTCGCTCAGCACAGAGGGCCAGACACCAGGCCCCTCTTCAAAAGGAAGTCGTGTGATGAGCAACGGACCCGACGGTTCCTGCAGGCGACGGCGTGAGCACCCTACTTGATTCCCGCTCTTTTCCGCATCTGACCTGCACAGGACTTCATTGGTGCTTCTACGTTCACCTGGCACTAGTGATTCGTCCAAAACGACATAATTATCCCCCTCCTCGTGCACTTTTGCATTGCAGCCGTTCGTATTGTTTTTGTTTGCTTGTTCAGTGAGAAGCAGCGATCGAAGCCGGCCCAATTGTTTATCTTCCACCTGTGCTGCCCACGCAGCGGTGGCCACAGCGTACGCGAAGGGCGGTCGCACAGACGCAGGTGAATGACCACTGGAGCTGAGCGGCGACACAGAGACATCGTTGATGTTCGGTGGCACACATGTGTCGGTGACAACTTCAATTATGGACGGCGAGTGTTTCGCTTGTTGCTGTTGGTGCTGAAGTGGAGATATGTACTCAGACACAAGGGGGCACGCTGCTCCTCGTGTGCTCACCACTGCTCTTTTGGGTGAGCTTGAAAAGAGGGGAGAGTTGGCGGACTGTCGTTGCATGATGCTGTCGCTATTCGTGTAGCGAGGCGGGAATACTTCTCGCGCCGGCGTGCGTATGACCGTGGACTCAACGCTGGCTAATCCTTCAGTTGCCGCCGCTGCTACTGCTTGCGGATCTTCTTGTCGCTGACGCAGATCGTCTTCATAGTCAGTTTCACCGTGGTCCATTTTCTGGTTCCAAAGCGTCTGGTCACCCGACACGTGCGAGTTCATCCATTTCTGCGTTCGTTGACCATCATATTGATGTCTCTGTTGAGGACGGCGGTGGTCGATACTACTGTCGTCGTTGCTGTCTACATCTTCATCCACGGTGCTTTCCAGGTTATCATCACCACCACCTTTATCATTACCATCAGGGTAAGTCCGAACGTGCACAGTCTGCTCCCACGGTACACGCGCTCGACTCGCAGAGCGCACGCGGGCAGAGGCGGCACTGCTGTGCACGCATGTCTGTGCAGCATCGTATGTGTACACATCACGATCCACGTAACGACGAGGAGAAGTTGAAGCAGAGCGTGTGGTGAGGGATTGAGATGGGGAGGAAGGTGACATGAGCACTCGCGCGCCCGCAGTGAGCGTCTTTACAAAAGGCTGTGCATGGTCACTGTTATTCCGGCGCTGATGTCGGTGTTGTCGCTGCTGCTGACCTTCCCGAGTTGATGACACAGAGACTGCGTACTTTTGCAAGAGTGCGTGGTAGCCCTGGGCAGGCGAGTGACGCAACGAGCAGGGGACGGTGTGACGCGTAATGAAAAGCGGGCTGCGACACGAGGTGCGGGATGGTGAAGGACGTGCGCGTTCCTTTTTCTTCACCGGTGTTTTTGTCCCCTCAACCGCAACTCGACCACCATTTTCCTCACGGTGCCCCCGCTCGAGCCTGCCTTTCGATCTGTTTTTGTCACCGTGTTTTCTGCACCTTGTTCCGCCTCCTCCTCTCCCGGATCCTCGTCTCGCTTCCGTGGTGCTTTGTGGTGGCAACGTTCATGTTGATGACGGTGATTGCTCTTCTTTACTTCATCAATACCTCGTGCGTTCTCCAAAGATGACTTTACCATCCGCTTCTCTTGCACTGCTCGTTCCGCACAGCGTAGGGCATGCAGCAACGCGCTCGCCTCCCCTGGTCCAATTTCCCCTTGCGCTTCGATCTGCTGCGGCGTTGGCAATACTAACGTTGGTGAACGTCGACTCTCCGTTGTTGCAATGGTGGCCGCGCTGACCCCCGTTCCACTTTTACGAACCTCCGCCTCTGCCACCGCTGCTACTGTTACGGTTGGTTGCTTCTTACTTCCAACGAGTACACTCGATGTCGCTGTGGTGTTCGTTGTGGTTGTCGTGGTGAGCGTGGTCATGTTTGTCAAATGCGGAGACGGTGACGACGTTGAATGAAACTGCTGTTGCTGGTCCCGATTCGAAGGCCGGCTACCTGAATTTGAGGTGGGGTCCCATTGAAAGAACTGCGGCGCTGCGTCGAGGTCGGAGGCGCGCAACAGTTTGTCCGCGTTTTCACCATCATCGTGGTTGATGCTGTTATGATGGTTGTGGTGATGGTCAGTGACACTGTCGGATGAGTCAATAGAGATGGACACCGATGAGGATGACGATGCTGCTGTTGAGGTCGGTGAAGAAGCAAACTGGCTATAAGACGAGGAGGAGCTCGAAGCTGACGACGCGGCATCCAACGAGTGAATGTTTTCCACTTCTTCTCCAACCGCTAACTTGTTTGTAGCAT
This sequence comes from Crithidia expoeki, assembly GCA_900240875.1. Taxonomy (NCBI): domain Eukaryota; phylum Euglenozoa; class Kinetoplastea; order Trypanosomatida; family Trypanosomatidae; genus Crithidia; species Crithidia expoeki. The sequence continues at coordinate 102,914 of OESE01000173.1, forward strand.
TATCCACTGCTGCCTTTGGGTTCTTCTTTTCCCCAGGTGAGCCTCATCGTCGCTGTTGCTGGTGTTGGTGCCCACGCCACTGACCACCTCCACATCATCTTCTTTCTTATCCCGTGCTTTTTCTTCGACTTTTGTTTGTGTGGCACGGGCGGCTTGTCGCTGCTGATGTTCACGCAGCTGATGCTGCTCATCATCGTCGTGCGAATAACAGTGTGTCCGCTGCGTCTTTTTGTGTTGTTCATAGTGGCGCTTATGTTGTCTATGCCGCTGCTGTTGCTGCTGGTCCCGTATCGCAGTCCCGGTCGATGACTCGAGCAGCACCGTCCACTCTCGTATCGCCCCGATACGAATTTCCTCCCGTGTCTGTTTTTCGTCAAACACTAGGTCGTCCAACGCGTTTGTAAGTGCAAGATGCCGCGTGGATTGCAGTAGCGCCGTCTGCCGCAAACGAGCCGCGAGTCCGTTGTAATGCAACTCGTAAAGCCTCTGACGCCCTGCCTGCTCCGCGCGCACAACAACTTCGTTTCGCTCTTCCTCCTCCATCACCCGACACAGCGCGAGCTCACGATTGATGTCGAGCAGATATGCCACTTCCTCGTTCACAGTCGCATCCAGGGCTCGCACCTGCTGGCGATGAACACGCTCTCTTTCGGTAATTCGCTGCCACGCTAACGTTTCTTGAACAAAGAGCGAGGCCGGGCAGAAGGCGTCTGCTTCGCACTGCCGTAAGCGACGCAGCATCGTTCGACTCCGCACCTCGTCGTCTTCAATCACCTCGCGATGAAGTAGTTCATCGGTGAAGATTGCAGCGCTGACGATACCCAGAGAAGGTCCACCAGGAATGCCACGTGTGCGCAGCAATTCCTGCACTTCTTGTCGGCTAGTTGGCGCGACAGGGGAAGGAGGCAACAGCAGCTGCTGCCGTGCCGGTATGTATTTTTTGTTCTCTGTTGTCTGCTCGTCGTGTTGTTCATCCGCCCCTGTGTTGGGCACCACACGCCTTTTAGTAGAAGCAGAAGCAGTGGTAGTGGTGGTAGTAGTAATTGTATCATGTAACATTGCAGATGCCGGTTGCACTCCCAATGCATTTCTTTGCATCTCCCAACCGCGGTTATTACTCGCATTGTCTGTGCTGCTGTTCATGTTGTGAAGACGTGACATCAGCGAAAGAACGGTGAAAGCGGCGGCTTCCTCACGAAAAATAGTTTGGCGCTCATCGAGCATTTCGTCCATTGTGCGTCGCCGCCCATCACGCTCGAGATTCACCACGGTGCTTAAATTTACCGCTGCTACTTTGCTGCGTTGCTGCTGTACGTACGCGTCTGCTGCTGCTCCTGCAACACTCTCACATGTTTGTGTGTGTGACAAATGCACAGGATAAGCATACTTCGTGCTGTTGTGCAAATAGCCCTTTGCCTCTTCCCCGTTTTCAACCTCACTGAGCTCTTTTACGTCCTCCAGCACGTCTCGCGGGGTGAGGGGATGACGAGGGTTCACAACACCACCACGTTGCTGTTGCTGCAGCTGCTGTTGTTCTGAAGTCATCAAAGCTTTCGACTGCGCGGTTCCGAAGAGGTTGCAGAACGGTGAGTTGACAGCTGGCAAGGTGGGTCGCCCGGACCAGGCCCAGGATTCCACGGTGCGTGCCGTTTTCACATTACGTGACGTGGGGACGCCTTCCCTTACTGCATCTTGCTCTCCTGTGGACATCCAGAACTCGTTTTTTTCCGGCCAAAGAGCCGTTGTCACCCTCTTTTCATCACCGAAAGTACCATGCTGCTTGTCATCGGGGACAGCTGCCGTATTTGCTTCGACTGCTTCCTCATCGGATGCAAGTTGCTGGTCCTTTGTGACAGTGAGCAAAATGCTTTGTTGCTTCTGGCACTGCTCTTGAGGTTGCAACCGTTGTAGCTCTTGTGAGTACACCACGGGCGTTCGCTTTTGCCATGATCCACCTACCGCCGTCAGTGGAATCGCCAACAAGTTTGTCGGCTCTTCCAGCAAAGCAGTAATGTTACTACTGCTGTCGTCTTGCTGTGTGGCTCGACGTTGTGAGGGTTTTGTTTGCGTCTTCACCCTGCACCTGCTGCTGATCACGTGATAGCGACTCGTGTGGTTGCTCATAATCGAGATCATCGCTCAAGTCGCTCGCAGGAACTTCCACAGCGAGTTCAGCGTCTTCATCCTGTGCCCAACCGTCTTCATGCGTTTCACCTTCATCGTTATTTACATGAGCGCCACTGTTTGTGTTGCTGCTGTTATCATTGTGAGAGTCCTGGTTGCCTTCCAGGCTTTCCTCGTGTGCGCGGATCCGGCTTTGACTCCTCGTCACGACGTGGGGATTACTAAACGTGGAAGACGACGATGCGGATGACGCGGCAGAACCCCTACAGCATTCATCTGGTCTATTAGAATAGTAATGTCGAGTTTCAAATTGCGGTGGCTTAGAAGTGGTGGCTGTCACGTTATTCTGTCCCGACAGCAACGTTGGCAGATCATGCTGTCCCTGCTGCTGCTGCTGTTGTTGCTCTTGCTGCGCGTCTGTATCCGTGTCCTTGACGTTTTTGTATGTTCGGCGTCCCTCGTCGTCCGGTGCTGCTGGGCGTCGTGCGATGCGCTGCGTGTTTGGCAGGCCACGTGGAGACACTCCCTCCGTTGAGACGCCCCTGTTCGTTTCCTTCGATAACGTCATGGGAGTTGTGGTCGGTGCCATGTGAGCTCGATTTACTGCTGGCGCTGCTGGTGGATGTGCCTCTGTTAAAGGGTCGGATGAAACTTTCAGCGGATGCTCCTGCGTTACTGTGCCGGGTGTAAAGTTCATTTCCTGAACGTTACGTGGCGTCTCAGAAGGCACCTCAACCTGTTGCTTTCCCTCGTTGCCGTTCCTCACGGCGTACTGTAGCAAAGTGTCGGCATGTGGCGTGCATTGATCTTTACTTCGTTCTTCATTGTTCTCATCGTTGTTGTTTCCAAGCTCGTCGATTGCGGCTGTCATCCTTGAAGTGTTATTGCTGTTGTGCTGCTGCGACTGCGGTTGCGCTTCCTCAGGCTTTTGGTTGCTGAACTTCCCTACGTTCACAATCTCCTCCACCACGACAGGAGGTAAGGTTGGAGCTGGTGGTGTATTCAAAGGAAGTTGTGCGGGCTGCGTTGTAGCACCAATACCCTGTATGTAATCTGCAATTCCCTCGTCAGCCTCACGGTTCCCGCGGGCTCCACAACTATCATGGAAACTACTATCCACTTCTTCCACCTCTTCAACAGTACAAGTCGGCGGTGCGTTTGCAGCTGAAGCGTTCCCGTTGCTACGGTTTGCCTCTGTGGCGTACTGCCGCTGGCTGACGAGCACATCGTAGGTACCTGCCGCTATCTGACGTGCCTCTACGTGATCTGCATCCTGCACAGTCACCGTGAGTGACTCCTCTTGCTTTTCATAATGCTCCGCTCTCCGCTGCAGACGCTGCTGCTTTCCCTTTTCATGTTCATTCTTTGCTGGTAACACACGTGACACGTCTTCACCAAGCGCAGTTCCATCACCACTGTGCTCAGTGCATCCTGTTGCCGTCGTCGTCTTTTCCGTAAGTGCAAGCGTATCCGATGCGGTAATTGGCACATTCGGCGGTGTTGCCCTGCGTAACAAATCAGCGCCGCTCATCACCGCAAAGTCAGCGGAGTGGTGCATAGTGTCCTCGGACGGCCGTTCATCCGTAGGCACGATGGACGGCACACCACGAACTTTACAATCTGCCAGACCTGTACATCCTTCAAGTGACGAGACATCTGTCGAGTGGTTAATCGTGTAGTTGGAGACGGGTCTTGATGCGGCCCGTTCACCACTACCAAAGGCACCTACGTTCGAGGTCGACCACGATCGTCCTACACCGAGAGTGTTTTCGTCGATCAGGGAGGGTTGAATTGGGTACAACGACCCGATTGCAACACTGCTCATGTTGTTCGCATTGTCGTGAGGGTGAAAGCGCTTTGTATTTGTTTTTGGAAACACGCGGTGCAGTGGTGAGGCGATCTGTGGCGAAACGACGCCGAGGCCAGTTGGGGTAGCTAACGTGAGCACATCTACCAGGTTTTGGTACGCGGCAATGCGATTCGCTGTGGGTGAAGGCGAAAACACATTTAGTGAAGAATAAGATGTGTGCGAGGTGTCGTTCGCACCACAAAAAAGCGGTACGACGATGTTGCGAAACGCGTCGGTGGTTGCGTCGTGCCCCCCAAATGCGGCGGCGAACGTCGATTCCTCTCTCTGCGCGCCTCGTTCCGTCACTTCGTGGTGCTCACTCCTACGACCCTCCCCATTACTAAAACCCTCATGAGCATCGTTGTTGACGTTGGCTTCTTCGTCATCTTCAATGGCAGCATCGTCGAAATCGTCCTCTGCGTCGATCAGGTTGCGGTCGGACAGTTCCTCTACATCCATCAGATTTAGTTCAACGAAGTCAGGCAGCATTAGTTCAGCTTCTGACCGCTGCACTTGCTGTTGCTGATGATGCCCCTCTTCGCGACCGCTAACGCCTTCAGCTTGTGGAGCATAATTGTGTGTTCGTCTAGACACCTGCATATCTGAGTGTGCTTCGGCAGCTTCCACGGGAGAGAGCTCAGCTGTTTTCGGTGGTGTTGACAGCTCTGACGAATTTGGTATTGACACTGCCTCTACTCCTCCCTCTGCTACCTCTGGTCCTGTTGACTTGTGCTCCTCTATTGTCAAGTCCACCGACGACGTCCGCAAGCTGTTCGCATTTTCGTGATCCACATCGTTGGTGCTATCATCGTTCACAACATGCATGTCGGCCATTCGATCTACGTGCTCGGGTGCGGTGTGGAAAGGGGCTGTGTGTACGTTGTCGTCATCATCTTCGGCGTCTTCCTCGGACGATGCCACAGCAAGTAGATGGGATGTTAATGTCGGAACAACAGACGCCGAGCTGTGCGACTTCAAACGCGAGGACAACTTCGCAGGCACTGAACGGCACGTGTTGCTGTAGCTGTCGTTTCTATCGCTGCTAAAAGCCGCGGTATTATCGTGCTCGGTTGGCGCTGGGTCAACGTCTATTGTCCGTTCTGTTTCGGATGGAGGCGTGTTCAAGGGGCCTTCCTCCTCTTCGGAGGATGAGGACGAGGACGTGCGGAGATGCTGAAAGCGACGTATCACCATGGCCGACGGGAGCTGCGGCGCAGGTGGTAGCACTGCCGTTTTTCTTGAATTGGATCCACCTCCCTCCACCGCTTGTTGTGTCACGGTATTTGCTATTGCTGACAGAGGCGGTTGTGCCTCGCGCTGTTCAGCAAGCGTAATACCCTGCTGGTACGATACATCTTCATATTCAGGCTCTCTCTTCATTTCAGCACTCTCACACGATGACGGCGGCGTAGTGGGCGGTAACGTTGGTGTGCGCAGCGGTACCTCCGCGAGTGACTCCGTGGCGTTTGACACACGCTCGCTCTCGACCGCATACGGGAATGTGTGCTGCATCCTATTCATTTTGGTTGCTGTCGTTGTTTCTGTTTGGTGTGGTGTGGCGAGCGCTTGCGGTGAAACTGACAAGGCGGCTTCGACAACTGATGCCGGCGTCGTTTCTTCTTGCCGAAGTGCAGGGGGTGGTATTACCTTCAGTTCTGACACCACCGGTTGTGCTGTGGTTGACGAAGGAACGTAATTAAAAGCAGATGCATCAGAAGGAGAAACACCAGGTGATAAAATGGAGGGCGGGGGAGCTTGATTCAGATTTCCTTGTCCAACCGGCACTTTCAAGTAAATCGGCTGCGGGTGTCCACAGGACCGTACTTCAGGTCGGTAGAGTCGGCGCTGATGCTCCGTCAAATCGGCACCTGCCTCCGGTTCTTTACTATCAGCGCGTGTGTTAATGCGCGGATTTAAATTCGTGTGGTTTGCGGTTGGGCTCGCAGCAGTAGCCGCAGCGGAGTGTTCACCTGCACTTTGTGATCGACTTTTCTCCTCGCTGCTATGAGGATTGTTGGGCAGCGCCAAACTGTTTGAAGTACTCTCCGAACGCTGCAGCGATGGCGACACGGGGGATGCCGTTGTTCGCTGCTGCTGCTGCTGCCGTTGTTGAGTTTTGTGTGGCGTAATGGGTGGGCTCGGCTGGGGGGAGCGTAGATGTAGGTGCTTTAGAACGGTGTTGACTTTGCTCTCGGTCCGAAAACTTCTAGGCAGATCTGAGGGACGTTGTGAGGGGGGCTCTTTCTTCATAGCAACGCTCTACCAAATGTCCCCCCTTGTCTGTTTAGTGGATTAAGACGAGGTTCAAATAGGGAAAAGGCAGGTGTTAATCGCAAGCGGGTGCACCGACGGCAGCGGGGAGCAGAGAGAGAAATTAATATGTGAAAGGCTAAAATTCAAACGAATTGTGAAAGAAGGCCAAAAGCAGAGTGGGGTGGTTGGGGGCGGCGCGAAATGGAAAGCAGAAACGAAAAACACTGACCGAAGAGAGCGGGAGTCAGGGGGAGGTACGCTTAAGCTAGAGTTCAGTGCAATCTTATGCGTGTGCTTGTGTGGTGTGCGCGCGCACGCTGGTGTCTTTGGCGGTTGAAGTGAAATCAGAAAGCTAAAGGAAAAGAAAAACAGCTGACAAAGTAGCACGCTGGAGAGGGAGGAAAGATGCGAAGGGTGTCGCACGGCCTACAGTTAAAAGGCGAAAAGCAGGAGTAGTAGTAAATCAGGTGGCTCTAGGAAAAAGGAAACCGCCAGCCGTTACAAAGCCGTGCTTCAAGGCTTCTTACACCAAAGGAGGACGTAAAGAGGGGAATTATCCTCAGGAAGGATCTCAGCGAATTGGGTGCGCGGCGTTCTCGTTCAACAATATCCATAACTGCTCAGATGAAGACTGTCATTGACGGTGCATTTACACGGTGACAGAGAACGCGTGTGCTAGCTGAAAGACCCCCGACGTTTACGTGTGCTTTTGCATTTCAAACGCCACACCCACATGTCTTTGTTGAGATGGTTCGTTGTTGGGTTTGTTGTGATGAGGGATGCTAAAACTTGTGGTACTTAAACGCTTGTCTTTGACCTCACGCGGACACACAAAAACACCAGTTAGTGGAGCGTCCAGCTTGCTGTCTCTAACCTCTAAAACGATGACTGCGCGACACTGTTCAAATTGCAGAATGGAGATGAGCTTGTGTACTAAGTTCGCAGTCTTATCGTAATGCTCTTCTCGTTTCTTCCATTCGTTACACACCGACTGCTGCCGCATCCGCAGCAGCGTACACGCAACGCAGCATGTGTGTCAGTCGCGGATCCCGTAGACTGCCCGGCACGATTATCATCTCTAGCCGCCGCAAAAACGCGATTAAACCAGCCACGCCGAGAAAACTCTTCCCAATTGCCTTTCTACATGCCTCCATCGCATCAACTGCTGCTGTAGCTGCTGTCGACGCTTTTAAGTCGGAACCACCCAAACTGTAATTTCTGACAGTTCCGTCTACGGGGACCGAGAGTAGCTCACAAAGCACTTCCATTACAGCGTGCGGCAGGGTATGTGGCAAAACGGCCTTAGTTTGTTTGAAAAGAGGCTGCACAGCAGCACTTGTAGCAGAAGTTTTTGGCTGGTGTTCTGTAGCTAATGAATAATCCTCCGTGTCCTCGTCTTCGTCCGAATCTGAGGCCGACGTTGGTTTTGTCGCGTCGCTCTCACTCGAATAAAACGGCGTGATGAAGAGATCGGCAAGTGACTCACCTAACACCTCGCGCAGTCGCGTGTGCGGGGCCGGCTCGCCGTCGTGCTGCAATGCACGCCAGCCCGTGCGATAGACACGCTCATTGAATATAGATACGACATGGTGTCGGAGCTGCCAGCTGTTTGGCATCAGCACCAACGTTTCATTTCCCCCGGTGGCTGACCGTTCGTTCTGCGCAGATGTAGATAATGACGATGATGGGACAAGACACACGAACAGCTGCTGCAAGTACCCACACCACAGGCGCAGCAAACCGACTGGCTGACAGTGAGATACGAAAACGCAACGGTGCACTACGGTGAGCAGCGTACGGCAGATGTTGATATCTTCAGACGCGCAAAACGTGACGGAGCGCCCAACGAACTCGCCGACGTCGTCCTCTCGTGCCATGCGCAGCTGCTCTTCCAATGCGACTCTTAATCGATAGAGCCCACGGCTGAGGGTGCGGTACGCGCCAATGATGATCAACGCACCGCAAGCACCGCTGGAGGTGAAGGCGGCGGTAATGCGTGCGTGTTGTTCTAAAGCGGTGTAGATGTAACGTTCTACTTCCTCATCTGTTATTCCTGCAGTGACATCCATACCAGCAGTAAGTTCACTGCTAAGGTATGAACGTGGATGGTCGTGTGGGTGCTCATGGTGCTTTTCTTCATGCCCTGTTTCCTCCATTGCGTGCAACTGGCGAAGAAAATTGTCCTCCTGCTCTATGTCAAGGTCGATTTGCGCACAGATGTCTGACAGCAGAGCAGTGCCGTCGCCTCCGTTGGTGTGACACCCTCCAAAACGATGTGTGTGCGAGATTACTGGTGAAGACGGTGATGACGGGCGCGCCCGCGACTCGGAGAAACTCCACACATCCTGTGTAGCTGCGCTCGCCCTCGCCGTAGTTGATGAAGCACCAGCAGTAGCGCTGGAGACACCTGTGAACCACTGAGACATGTACATGACGGCGTTCGATAACCTTTTGTCAGCGTCTGTTACCGACAAGTTGTTTCTGTGTTGTGTTGCTTGTTCTCGTTGTTGGCCGTAACGTGCGCAGAGAATCGTGTGGCGCCGCACCGCAATGTAGATGCCTTCCACATTCCACGGCAGCGTCAGCAGGCCGCTGGCGAGGAGGAGAAGTAAGTCTTGTGCTGTAGAGAGGTCCGCCCAGCTTGGCCATGCCGACACACCTTCTGCGTCGTTTTCTCTACTTTTTAACTGCTGACTCTCTCTGTTTGTCGTCACCGTTGTTGTTGCTGGTGAAGCTGCCGTTTGCAATGGTGCAGGTGTGTTTGAGGTATGTGACAGGCCTGATAAAGTGGCACTGGAGATATCTCCCATACGACCCCTCACAACGCCACGACTACTGCTTAACGCAGAGAGCAGCGGCAGCAGCCCTTTTATCAGCAGCGCTTCGTCCTCGCATGCGAGCCGACCCCGGCGCTCCAGCTGCAATAACACGCCGTGCAGCAGCAGCATCCAAAGGCGTGTGTCGTACCTCAGGGAGGACAACAGTAATGCCCGTTGCGCTTCTCTTCCTTGGTTCAACAAAGACGATACAGCTTCCACAGTGTTTTCATCTCTCTTATTATTTGAAGTTGTAGTTCCCGTCAGCACATCACACATTTTCTGAATTGACCGAGTGAAGAGACGCTGGCGCTCTGGCTGAAGCACGAAGAAGCAGCTGGGGTCGTAGATGGAAGGAAAGATCTCTGCAATGCTATCAAGCGGGTGCGCAGAAGCTGATGTGTCGATTACAATGTCGGCAGAAGAAGGAGCAGTTGGACGCGACAAGTCGTTTGCGAATATCACTCTCTCAAAGAGTTGCACTACACTTGCGTATCCCCCAGCGATGTCGTCGCCACTCCTATCCTGCGCGTTGTCGTGTTCATCGTGTAACTCCACCCCTACCGCCGCTGTTGTTGCCAGCGATGGTAAGAAGTGGGGGTTGGGTTCCCCATGATAGGAGTTCAAATCGGACGACGAGTTCAACGCGTCGGTGTGTATCAGCACAGCTTCCATGCGCGCATTGGTATCTGCCAGCAGCGCGGACAGTTGCACTCCTCTGTGACGTAAGTAAAAGTTCTGTTGCTCCTCAAATTCGGCCACGGCGACGTCGCCGTCTTCGCCAGCGCCGCCGAGCGCGTCTACGGCTGCGTACGCCGTCGAGTTGCTGCTGTTACCCATCCAACTCACCTCCTCGGGGCTCTGAGTGCGCAGCAGTGTTGGGTAGATCTGCCAGATAAAGGTTCCCGCCTGTGTCCAAAGGCTGTTTTGACTACCCCCCTCACTATTGCCACCAGCATCAACCCTCTTCCTTTGCTGCTCTTTCGGGTCTTCAGCGCCATTGACGTCTTCTAGCATCTCGCCATCCTTTTCGTCGATGGAGGTTGTGAGGATGGCAGTCCAGTTGAAAGCGTCGAGCAGGAATCGTTGGAAGGTGGTCTGCAATCCCAGCACGTTGTCAGTAGCCGATTGCAGGGTACTCGGCACCACAGACGTCGCACTCTGCAACGCGCCGCTGCGCAGCGCCAGCATCGCCTGCCCGTGCAGCTTCAATACATCCCGCACTTCCTGACAAAAAACCCGTAACGCGTCTGCAACAACGAAGCGGTACAGAATCGTCATGGGCCCACTTTTCCTTGGTTCAGATGCAACGAACTCCCGTAGCGTGTCCTCCATGTAGGAGAGAACGGTGAGGCACCAGAGCCAATGGGTTTCGGACAAAGTGTGCTGCTTCAGTTTTGTCTTAAGGCGCAGCTTGTGCCACTGGGCCTTCTGGGCTGGACTCATGTGAGTCACACCCGCCTTCTCCATCTCTTCCTCGCTCAACACGCGGGCGACGGCTTCGTTTGTGTAGATGTCCGTGCCATAGAAGCCAAAAAGAATCAGCCAACACCGCCAGAGGTGCAGTGCGTGTTGACGTGCGGCAGAGTTCAGCGACACACGCAGGGCTGCGAGTGCGTCTACCACCGTTGGGGCCGCTGCTGATGACGATGCCGATGATGGAGTATCGTGCACATTCGTGTTGTGTGTCGTTGCCTTCGTCGTCTCTGTTCTTGACGGCACCTCCGCACGATGCCGCTTTTTACGATGTTGCTCACCACACTCATCCCTCTCATCGTCACTGCCGCCATTGCTGAAGGTGTACATGTTGCTCAAGCCGTGTGTGCCGTGATGCGTATTGCTGGCCCGCAGCATCGTTCGCAGCGGACCGTCACGACTCAAATCCGCTGTAGAGCGTGCACGTGCCCACTCACCCCAGGCCGCGCGTGTGTATCCAATGAAACGAGCTACGAAAACGCACAGCAAGGTGAAACCGCCGCTGCCGAGAACTGTGAAAGATTGCGCAGCACGGGCTAGCGTCCCCGCGAAACAGAGAAGCTCACTGACGTGCTGCCTTTGCCGCCGCTGAATTGTCTTCAGAGCGTCACGGGCTGCATGCTGTTTTTGCTCTGCTGGCGTCGGCCTAGAGTTATCATCGTGCGCAGCAGCTGCACCAGTACCCGGTGAGGACGACGTAGAGCCACGCTCGTCTTTCTCAGCACTTTTGCTTCTTGTCCGGGAGTTGTTTTGGACCCCCGACTCATTCACCACGGTAGGTGGGCAGCGAATCAAGTTTAACAAGTCATCGGCTATTGTCTTTTCTTTCAGCAACGCTTCGTGTAGATTACTGGTGCTGAGGGCGTGCAGGAGGCGGTGCATCGTCACCGCACCATTCCAAGGCGTTGCTGCTACAAATGCTTCAGAGGAATACGTACAAGAGGGAGGCGCACTGCAGGCCGGATTGACGACTGAGCTGGCTGCTGTTACTGGAGGTTGCGGTGCTGCGCCACCCCCTTTGTGCAGAGTATTATTACTATTAGTTGATTTGTCTTCACTGAACGTGCTTTCGCGCAGCCGTATCCACTGGGTGTACATTGGCACGAGTAAGTAATGCAGCCACAGCAGCGGTGCGTCTTGAATAACGTGCCGCGCCAGCAGATCCACCGCGCTTTGTGTTGCCTTGCCGTTGTCGCCCGCGTGTCTTTCTCTCTTTTTATTCCTGTTCCTGTCGTTGCTGGTAGCGGCGGGGGAAGGGGAAGCGGCAGACGCCGCCCCATAGCCTTCAGTATGCGTCGATAGCTGTTCCTGTAGTGGGAGGGAGAGTTGTAGGGCCTCCAAGGCTCGTTGCATCATAATAGAAAGCCCTGCTAAAGACATTTGTTGTCCTTGTTGTCGATGCTGATTTTCTCCGCCTTGAGCTGCTGCTACTACTGCTACTGTCATCGTAGCGTCGTCGTCCGCCTTCTCACCGTCCGCACGGTCGGCCGCGTTGTTAGGACTGCTGATCTTACCATAAGGCTCTTCCTTCCTGTACGCAGTTTCAACCGTGAGGGTACCAGGTAGTCCTTCCGCCCCTGCTCCCGCAACCATTTCGTCGCTATCTTTATTGACGCCACCAAGTGAAAACGACGGCTGCGGCGCGCGCTGATCATTCGTTATTTCGTTGCCGTTTTCTTCCTCCTCTTCCTCCTCGCCTTCCTCCACGTCGCCCTGCTGCAGCCACTGCTCTTCCATCCAGCTTGGGTAGTCCTCTCCCCACAGCAAGCCCGTCACCTCACGAACAAACCGCGCATGCGTAGATGCGTTATTGTCCCTATTACTGCTATTACCGACACAGTTGGCGGTACTACTGCTGTTGGGCAGGTTATTGGTTGTCGGGCTGCCCCCTCTATCCAAACTGCTGTAGCCGTTTTTGTACGCTGGAAGATCCTGTTCAATGTCGCGCTGAGTCATCTGTGCGCGTGCCGTTTCTTCTACGGCGGACCACAGCAACGGCAGCTCTTTTGCTGTGTCACTGAAATCCGTACTACAACTATTATCACTGTCAACCTCATCCGCTACCATTCGCTCCAACTTTGAGACTACACTGGAGGTGATCGACGAAGGTGGCGTGGATGGTGAGATACTGCTGCTACTGCTGCGGCTGGCCGCCGTCATTGTCGCCGAGGTGGAAGCTGACGACAGCGTTGAAGAGGAAGTAAACGTTGTGGCGGATGTAGAGGAAAAGGAAGGTGTCGCTGTGAAGCTGCCGGGGTGCGCACGGCGGCAACGAGGGACCTCGTCCCCCGCTGGCTCCATGAACACGAACCTATAGAAAAACGTGCGAGGACTTATTAGTATTACAAAGATGAAAAATAGAAATGCGTGTGCGGTGCTCTGTGAAATGAGCAGCTCAAGACACCGCGTTTTAACGTTACAGGAAGTTGCTGGGTTTTCTCGCGCGTGTGTGTGTTTGTGTCATTGTTGTCCTTGTTGGTTGACGTAAGAGAGGAAATTGAGTGACCGAACCGCCAAACGTCGGTGGGCAGCGGCTGCTGTAGAAACAATCGAATTCTCATTTTTGGAAAAAAACAACTCCTTTATGGTCAAGTGGTGCTGTTCGCTCTCTGAAGTCACCGGAAATCGGCAACGTGCATTGCTGCTAGTGATTCTTCACAGCACATTTGCGTTTGTTTATCGTTGCCAGCCACTTCGGCAAAGGGAAAGGGGCGCCTGTTTATGTAAGACTTTTTGAAGGAAACAGAAGCTGCTGACTTGCTCCCAACTCGTGTTTTGCCTTTTCACTGTTTCTAAGGTGAAGAAGCGCTTCTATAAACCTCAGCAATATGGTACCGTCTCTAAAGCGGAGGATACTTCGAAAACTAAATCGCATAAAGCGCAGTTGCAGCTCCTCCGACCCGCCTTTATCCTCGTGGAATTCGTACTTCTATGATGGCGTCAACATAATACTTGCTCAATGATTTACAGTTGTATGTGTATGCCGTAAATACGGATAAAGCGGACGTTTCTTTCCCCTCCTTTTTGCGGAGTCGCGTATCAGCGCAGGCTCTCCTTCAGCTGATCCACATACTGTTGCAACAGCTTCTCCCGCCCGTCGCCGACGAGCAACGAGACATAACGCAGGCACGTCTTTGCATCCCCCAGCAGATGCACCAACCGCAGCACCTCGGCGCGTTCCGCAATTTCCTGTAACCAGGCCTCTTCGCTTTTGTTTTCCCGTGCAATCACCTCTGTACTGCGATCCATCTCCCCGTCCAGCTCGCTCTTGCTGAAACCGTAGTACACCACCACCTCCATCGGCACCTGTGTATCGGCCAGCATTCCACTTTCCTGAATAATTTCGATACAGCGTCGGCGCTCCTGTAAGTAGGTCAGCGGGAGCTCACGACTGGATTCGGGAAAAGGCTGGTTTGACTGTCTTTGTGCTTCCAACAACTCAACTAATGTCTGCAGCGCTTCCTGCACGGCCATCGCATCTTCGGAAAGCTGCGCTGACCAGGCCTGCACGCGGCTGCGCTGGCCCCCGTCGATGTACAGAGGCCGCAGCGAAGCACTGCGCGAACGCGCAGGCGACGATGACGGTGACGGCGGCGAAGCAGCAGCAGCAGCAGTTCGACCCGCGTGCATGGACAGAATCAATTGCTGTTGTTGCTGCTGTCGTGTAGAGCTGCTTCTACTGCGTTTCTCATTCCCAGCACTCATAGCAGTGGCGGCGTGATGATGACCCCAATCGCTGTTGTTACCACGGTGCGGTGAGCAGTATTGTGCTGCTGCTGTTGGCGCTGCAGATCGCCTTACGCCTGGAACGGCTTGTGCTGTTGGTGTTGTGGAACGTGTGCGTTGGGAACTCTGCGAGGCTTCGCTGCGGGAGCCACGGCTGTGACTGCGGCTCGCCGGATAAATCGCTGTCTCCTCCACTGGTGCCGGGTCGTGAGGAGGAGGAGGGCCGCCACCTTCGCACGCAGTCAATAGCATCTGCGCGTGTGTCCGTGCTAATTCTACTGGTTTTGAAGATGATGAACTCCGACGTGAATTTGCCAGTCGACTTTCTTTTGTCGGTGCGGCGGCTCTGTTACGTGCGTGGCGTACACAACCCTCGCTAAATGTTGCTGACGTTGTTGCCGCTGCTGCTGTAGAAGAGGGGGAGGAATTTAAAGTGGGGGTACACCGTACGCTTTCTGAGAGTCTCGTGGAGAAACAGAGCGTGATTGTTGCTGCTGCTTCGTTGTTATTGGTGCGGGGTCACGGAAGACGCTGCGTTCGTACACGGAGGCGGTGGTGTTGAGGGAAGTGAGCAGCCGCGCCTGTGGATCTTTCGATATTGGCGAACACTCAATGTCTGCCTCATCAAACGAGCGAGTTGTTGTGCCCCTCATTCCTGGTGCTGATTCTATCTGGCGTTCTGCGAGGTGCAGGGCAGCATACGACGTCCCTGCAACCCCTCTTACGTCCGCAACATCCGCCGCCCCATACGCCTCCTCTTTGCTACTGTTACTACCCAGATGATCACCGTAATAGTAGCAGTAGTAGTGACCAGTTTTCGGCTCTTCCACATACATTGCATCCAGCGTTGCGTCCGTCTCGTTTCCTTTTTTTTCTTGCTGCCGTTGGGGATGCATTTGTGGTGGTGCTGACGACACGCGAGACCCACCAGGGCCGCGACGGCCCTCAGCCCCATTCCCATTGTCCACTGCCGTTGTCGGTGCAGCTGTTGATGTACGTGACGGGCTTTGCTGACGTGAGTTTGTCCCACTCACACTACGGCGCGCTGAAGCCGCACGTAACTCCGCCGCGTGCGTCGTCGCTACGTGCGGCTTCGCACCAAACACCGTCCGACGCTTAATTGGCTTTGTGCGCAGTTCGTACCGCTTTAGCACCTCCGCAGCGGCGGGGTCTACTTCCACTAACGCCGCCGCCGCCGCTGCTGCCGTTGTTGAGATCGCTGGTTTAGGCGAGACGAATCGTGCAGGGGAGCTAAGGCTACCAGCAACCTTCATTGTTCGTTGTTGTTGTCCGTGCTGCTGCTCGCAATCTAACGAAGGCGACCCTGTGCGTTCAATTGCATACCGCTTTTCACTGACCAGTCCTACGCCCTTCCCTCCTGCTGCTGGTGGTGGTGGTGCTTGTATCGTCAAGTTGCTGTTTTCACCGGTGGTCGACTGAAAGTGCTGTTGCTGTTGCTGGGCGGTCAGGTGGCGCACAATGGTGTCCTCGACGTACTTGCGTGACTCCTCGGCCAGCTGTTTCACCACCACACCGCGCAGCGGCCTACCATTTGCGGTCAATCGGCGCTCCCGCTGCACCTTTTCTTTCTCCGCAGCATTTTTCTGCAGCTGCGCCAGGTGCTGTGCGGCGTGCTGCGTTCTTGCAGTGTCGCCGTACCCTGTTGGCGCGGTTACACCACGCGTTAGCAAATGTAAGAAGTCCAGTGCGCCTTCGTCGATCACGTCTTCGTTCTCCACGGCAAAGGGTGCGGGACGACGGCCACACGCGCCGTTTTTCGTGCTGCCGACACTGTCGCGACGACGCGACGCCGTGAACGGAATAGACGACGCAGAGGAAGCGTCCATCGGCACGCAGGCAGCACTAGCGAGACCAAAAGTGCTGGGGCGGTGTTTTGTGCCGCTAAGTGCGCTCATCACTGCAATTTGGGATAGCGCAGATCCGAAGTTACTCTTGTTGTGGCTGCTGTCCTTTGTGCTGCCCTCGCGGATTGTGCTTGGTTGTTGTCCCCAGCCCCGGTGTAACAACGCACGTTCGGCCAGCGTCGTGCTGCCCACGCGCTGATCATCCACCACGAGCAACGTGGGGCACAAATTACGTAGCACCGGGATAAAGCCGTGGTTTTGATGGCTCTCCATGACGGGATTGCCACGCAGCAACACGTGACGGAGCGCTGAGCAAAGGGACAACATGCGAATCGACGTCTGAGTGCGAAGTTGATTAAATGTGACGTCAAGGGTTTCGAGCAACACAAGGTGAGCCAGACCTTCAATGAGGGAGATTTGGTTGTGTCCGAGAAAGAGATGCGCGAGGCCAAGGTTCTTTTCCAGACCACGAATCTGCTGCAATTGGTTGCGACGCGCGTTCAGCACCGTCAGCATCTTACACGGCTCCAAACCGTTTAACTCTGTCAGCGCATTCGCACTGACGTCGAGGCGCAATAGAGTTGCAGGCAGCGGACAGAGGGACGTTAGATGGTTGCGGCTGAGGTTTAACACGGTAATCGCGTTGTATGACGTTCCACCCAGCAACGCAGCAGGCAGCTTCGCACGCAACGCCGCGTCTACATTACCCTCCTTACTGGTGTTGCTCCCATTCTGCTGCTGTTCAGCGGCTTCCTCGTACGCTGCCAACACGTCCCACAACGTGCGTGCGCCACCAAACATGTGTACTTGACGCAGCACCCCATTACGCGAGGTCAGCGCGGAGAGGTCAAGCACGCTGTCGAACATCGGATTCAAATTTGCCGTCATGTCGAGCTGATCGTTGCGATCCACAAAAGGCTCACGTGACTCCGCGGCATCTCTGGCACTGTCCGCGCCCGTTTTACACACAGTTGCGTTACTCTTATTATTGTTGAAGCTCCTGTTACGGGTAACAGAGGAGCCTTGCCCACTGGCCTGCGAAGAGGAATGCGGAGCTGTGACGGTAGTGCGAAAGGGGGAGTGACTGCCGCTATTGACACCACCTAGTGCTGCTGTCGCTCCTCGTGGCTTCAGCGGAGAGGGCGAGGAGGACAGTGATTCTGCTTCTGCTGGTTTATGAAAAGCCATGGACGTCGCATTTAAAGCGGCTGCTTCTCCAGCAGGGGAGCTGTTGTTGTTGTTGCCATTATCTGTTCTTTCTTCTTTTGTCGCAGAATGATTGCGCTCATGGGGTGCATCAGCGGGTGCTGACTTCAACGACGGGCCAAAGAGTTCCTTACGTCTGCGCTGCAAGGCTTCGGCACTGCCACTCGCGTAACTGCGCTGCGAATGCGAGATGGAAACTGATGTTCCTGTGAGCGACGGAGAGCGCTGCAGACGCCGAATCTGCGAATACGTCTGCAGTCGCGGCTGCTGTTGTTGTTGTTGTGAAATTGAGTTTGACTTTACGGACGGGTCGATAGAGCTGCTAGCGTCAGCGTCTCCAGGGCTCTCCTTCCTATTTGACGGACCTGCAGACGCAGCTGCCCCGCTTTGTGGTTCTTTATGGTGTTGAGCTTGTTGCCGGTGTTTACTGTATTTTGTGTGACCATGGGTTGCATTCAGTGCTAGCGATGACTGCGAGCTCACGTCACACGGCGGGCTGCTGCTGATGCTGCGAGTAATGCTGTTGCAAGCGCGTGCGTCACCGTCCGCCACAATGACATCACACGGCACCTCTGCAGCCGCGTTCAGAAGCATCGTCTGCCCATCATCTGTGAAGGTGTTTGCGGAAACGTCTAACACCGTCAGTTTCGAAAACCCTGTCACGAGTAAAGATAAATGGTGCAGCACACGGTCCGTTAGACCGCAACGACGTAATAGGAGCTGCCATTCGACCACCTCGTTTGTGCGTACACGCGCGTTTGCTGGCTCAACCTTCAACAGCGCCTCGCACAGAGCTACCGCCACGCGGTCTCCCAAATTTAAATTTGTCAGGTCCAACACAAACGCACAGCTGGAGTGCGACTTGTGTCGTGAAGCGGAGTTTGTCGCGGAAGAGTCAGCGTCGCTGTTGGTGGTGGATGTGTTGCATGGAACGTAGCTGCTATAGGTGCGTAGACGGTCGATCCATTCGGTAGTGTCAGGTACACCCTGCCGGCGCAACTCGAGCGCGAAGAGGGCGGCCAGCCGGTCCTCGAAGTCCTGAAAGAGTGGCATCGCGCAATCGGATGTTGTTGTCGTTCGCTGCTTTTAAAATGCGATAAACCGCTGGTTGCAGGAAGCACGTAATGTGCGTATGTACGACTTAGTTCGGTAAATCAAGCGCTAAACGGCAAACCTCCAATCACCAATCTAGTGAGTGCCAGCGCGAACAAAACGAGACGAGAATAATGTCGAAAGCAGGGAAACGAAGAAGAGGTCTCTTCCTTGTCACTAACTCATTGGTCACTGTGCTTGTGTGCGCTTCTATGGTTGTCAACTGGGACTTATCTAAAGGGAATTAAAGATAAACAGATAAGGTCTAGGTGTGGTGTTTACTTGCCTCCTCCTCCAGGAGCAGCAGAACAAGTATGCCGTCTCTCCTCACAAGTAGAGAAACAGAGGGACCAAAACAAAGCTGGCGTTTTGGCTGCCTCCGCTTCCTAAGCGGAAGGAAGCAGGAAGTTGGTGACGGAGAGATTAAGTGACGATGAAAAAGCGAGAGCCGAAAAACGAAAACAGCAGCAGAGCGCTAGCGCATTTTGTGACGAAGGAAAACATAAACCACAGCGCAGATCAGCAAATAGAGAACAAGTGCTCCGCAAATCGGAAAAGAAATAATGTGCGCTATGGTCCAAAGCAGCCCTTAAGCTTACCAGCGGGACTGTACGCGTCACCTAAGTTCGACGCACTCGATAATCATATCTGGTCTACGAAGAGTGTTTTCCCCCTTCTAGGAGATCATCTTGGAGCTGCAACGGTGACAAAGAAGTTGTATAGAGCACTCGGCGCAACTGCGGCAGAAATGAGCAGGACAAAGAGGTGTGCGTCTCCTCACGACAGACTTTCACTGCCAGATATTTCTAAACTGAAGAGAGGCGTCTTCTCCGAAGAACGACCTGAATTAGCCTATAGAAAAGATTTGAAATGATAATCGGAGAAAACCCTCTAATTAGGCATTTAAGCATATATCACCGTCACACTTATTGTTACAGTATCTCACCATCGACGATCAGTTTGTACAACTCTGTGTGTGCGGCCCGGCCGGCCTGCTCCAGCGACTGCTTCGTTGTTTTAAGAAGTAGCGCACGCTGCAGCAGCGTGCCACGGCGGTTGTACAAAACGCTAAAGAGCAGCTTGACCACTGGGTGGCTTGCTTCCCCGAGGCGGATGAACAAACTACACAGATCGACTAACAGAATCAAGTCGTTCTGCCAAGCGAGCAGTGGCGATGGCGCATCGTAACTCTGACGGTTGCTGATGTACCCATTTGTGGCGGAGTGGCGCGCTCGTCGGTGCGTCAGTGCGGTGTTTGACGGGTGCGCCATCGTCACTGTTGACGCTGCTGTTGCTGCTACACCACCCTCTGATGTTGCGTCTGAAACAATTTCCTGCAGCAAGTATGCCATTGCGTCTGCCAGGCGGCTAACTAGCGGATGAAACGCTTTTGGTTTGCTGCTCAGGTCGATGCAGCTACGCAACATTTCTTCTATCTCCCGTGGGTGTACATCTGCTAGGACCGGCAGCGGGGGTGCTAGCGAGAGGGACAACAGCGGTAATGATTCTGGGGGAGAAGGAGGGGCAGCAGCACCACGACCAGTTGCCCTTTTATCTAAGTGCTCTTTGTCCGTGGGTGATTCAAGAGCGTCTGCCTTGTCGACACTCTTCTTCGTTTTCCGAGTTGCTGTTGCTGCTGCTGCATCTGCATTTACTCGCCTCTGCGCAAACAACAGCAGCGCATCTGCTGTCTCCATCGCAGTCGTGACGTGCCGGCGGCCAATGGTGCGCAGCAGGTGTAAGAATATGCACACCTGCGAAAAAGTGAGCAGCACAGGTAACGCTGAGGGTACCGTTGTTGGCAACGGTCTTTTATTTGTCGCCTTGGTTGATGCAGCTTTGATCTTCTGTCGCGCGTTCTTACCCATTGATGCGTCTCGTTGACACTCCTCTACTCTCGTAGTCGCGGCTGATGCTGTTGCCGTTGAATCCTCTGGGTTTGCCAGGGTAAGTGCCACAACGCGCTCGCACACCAACTGCACCGCCGTCGAGTCCACCTCCACCGACGCCTGCAGTAAACCTTGAGCTAGCTTGGCCAAGCTGCTGCCCGGCATGGTCTCTATCACCTCACCTAAACGTTTGTAAATAGCTTCCAGCAGCGCCGACGACCGCAGCCCGCAGCCGAGCAGCAGACACGTCACATTCGCCAGCTCGGTCGCGCTGCAGGTTGGTAGAACAGCCTCCGTGCAGTGTCGCGCAAAGATGTGCGCAACGTCGTAGTCTACCGATCCACGCCTTTCCATAAGTTCTAGCGCGGCCTTGACAACGGAGAGCGAAGCGTCGTGGCGGTACCGCGCGGCGTTCGTCAGCACAGCAGCGCTGATGTCATCGTGAGGGAAGCAATCCCGTAAACAGTGAAGGACAGCCTGAGCTGTACAAGCAACGGAGACGAGCACGTGCGGATCGCTCTGTAATAAACCTCGCACCTGCGCAGAGAATATCGGCTGTACGGCCGTTACACAGACGGTTCGCACACTGGCGTGCCCTGCGCTAATGCCGCATCGTAAGAGGCGCACGGAGAGTTCTAACGTCAGACGGCGACCGAGGTCTGCGGCGCGACCAAGTAACACACCGTAGAGCTGTTCATGCACGATGCCTCCCGCGGCATACGCCTCTACGCACGCGACAACCTCGCTCGGTGACATCTCTGGTGCCGCACGAATCGTCCGTGCTATGAAGGCGCGTAACATCTGCTGCTGGAGCTGCGGTGCACTGACCAAAGCTGCGTAGCCGCGCAGCAGCTGCGGCACCTCTTGGCGAGCAAAGGGTAGCTGCACGGCTTGCAGCACGTACGCAGCTAGCAGGCGTGGAATATTTTGGAGAGCTACTTTCTCATCAGCTGTCCAGTGCGGTCGTGGCCAGGTCGTTGTCATAGCTGCTTCGCCTTCGTTGACATCTACAGCGTTTGTTTCCATTGTTTGTAACAGGTGTGCGACCACTTCAACAAGGAGGCCACACTCGCCGATAGTGTACAGGTGGCCGCGCCGCAGCCGCGGAGCGTTCACGAGGGTATTCAATAAGGAAACGTAAGGGACGCTTTCTAGCAATTTCAACAGTGCAGCAACTTCAACGTCCTCGTGCGGCAGCCACCGCTGCTCCGCTACCGCGATATCAACGGTGCGACGCAGACTCGTGAGGAGGTGCAGAATGCGAATCTGCTGTGTTGTGCTGATCCCATCCTGTACACTGGTTCTATTGGCAAGATTAGTCGTGTTAACCCTGTTGTCCTTCTGGTCGTTGCCGTTGCTTGCAGCGAGAACATTGACGACGCGCTCCAGTAACGCGCGCACGGGCTTGGCGGCCAGTGGAGCGCCCGTTGCGTGCAAACGCTCTAACAAATTCGTTGTCTGCCACAGCGTCAACAGTGGACCGAGCTGCGTGAGTAATTGCAGCAGCATTGAGGTAAGTGTATCATCTGCACGTAAGCACACCGTCGCGGCGGCACTCAGCAGCTGTGTGGCCAACACACCCGTCGCCTTGTCCGCCACGGGAACGATACCAATCGCATTCTCCATTGTTGGTGTAGTAGTGGCTTTTAATCCGCTCTGCTGTGGCAGCTGCTGGTCTTTGCGTGCTTTGAGGAGTTGCTCCACGGCGGCCACCACACCACGCATGAGGGTGGGTGATACGTGCTGCACGCTGTCCGGCACGCACATCACCACCACGACTTCTGTCAATGATGTTAGCGGCATCTGCAGCGCTGGTGATAATTCGACTCCCTCCCCTTCATTCTGAACGCTACTACTGTTGCCGCTACTGTTGTGCTTGTTGCTCTTTAAGTCGTTTTGGAGGCCGTTGTCATCGCCGTCTGTTACTGCTGCTTCTACTGTTGTTGTCGGAGCTTTTCCTTTTGTGTTCGGCAGTGAAGTCGTGAGGAGGACCGCAGTCAACGCCGGGTCGAGCACTTCTACTCGGAAGACGCGCAGCGCCGCCGGCTCCGCTTCAACCGGGAACTCGGTGGACAGGCGATACAACAAGTGCATCACCGTTAGTAAGTAATGCCGGTACAGCGCAGACACCTTTACAGGTGAGCTTACGTTACTGATACGATTGTTTTTGCTGCTGATGCTGATGGTTTTCTTCTCTTGTTGTCGAACAGCTAGAGATGCTGCTGCTGCTGTTGCTGATGCAATGTTTGTGCTCTGCGTCACATCACGTACCACTCCAGCAGTAGATGCGATATAAGTTGCTAAAACTTGCTGTACTGCCAGGCCACTGTTGCGGACGTGAGCAGACTGCGCGTGTCGGGCCCATGACAATGACTGACGTGTTACATCTGTCAGGAAACGTTCTAGCCGTTCCACCACTCCAAAAGCGGCCCTGACGGCATTTGTTGTTGCCGTAACACTGCCGTCACCATTTGCCGCTCCTGTTGACAACGACAGAGGCGCGTGCTCGTACAAGGTGGCGCGTCCGTGGGACTTTAATAGTGTGTTATGCAACGTGGTGAGCTGCGCGACCGTGTTTGCTGGCATGCCACACAGGACGGCTATGGTGCTCAAGCGCAGGGCCATCTCCATTAAATTTTCCGTCCGCCGCAGAGCACGGGCATGCGATTGCACTACGCCCATAATCGTGCTTTCTTTACTACTCGTACTGCCGCCCGCAGTTTTCTTGCTGTTCATGTTACCTTCATCATCGTGAACATTTGGGTTTGAAGGGGGAGAGGTGTTCGTATTGTCACCACTGCTACAGGCAACAGAGTCAGCAGCGGACGCGTTTGGGCTTGTCAGCCGCTTCATGGCCAGCTCCGTCATGTGCGGCAGAAAGAGCGAGGTAAGCTCCGCAAGGGCATCCTCCATTGCTGCTGTCATTACCAACGGTGGTGCAGTTGGAGGTGGCATTGAGGTATTCTGAGTTTGTCCGATTGCCGCGTTATTAATCAAGTCGTTTCCCATCATTATCATTGTCGCGCGCTCGTTGCTGCCTAACTCGCTTAGCCGTTGTCGAAACGCGGCCCAGATGCACTCCAAACCTTCCGTCAGCGCGGCCTCTCGCCCTTCCTGTTGCAGCAACGGCAGCAGGCCTCGGCCGATCCTCTCCACACCAGACACGTCGCCGCGTAGGATGCACTCGACGATGGCTTGCGTGGACACATAGAAGAGGTGGTTTACCTGTGTACGGTATACTGCAGGTGTCAGCACGCCATCAATGGACTGTGCTAAGTAGCTATTGCTGCTTTCATTATTTTTCATCTTGCTGTCTACATCCGCTGTAGTAATCGTATTCTCGGCGAAGACGCCACCGCCGCCGCTGCCGCCACCCTCTGCTCCTACCTGTGCGTTCTTGCTTTTCTTACTTGACAGACCTAGTCGTCTTTTTCTCGGTCGTGGTGAGTCTGCAGAAACGAAGTAAGCAAAAGCAGGGCTTTCATTGTTCAGCGCGCAGGCCTCTGGTTTAGCGACGGTAGTTGCCGTCGCGCCGTCCGCCAGCCTTGCTTTGAGTGAAAAGCTGTGTGTGCTGTCCCCTCTATAACCTTCCTCATCGATTGAGCTGAAAACTACTCGATGTCCGTCCTTCCGGCATTGTGTCAGCATCTGCGCAACGTGGTCAACCAGCAGACTTCGTGTACGCACCGGCAGCGCAGCCATGCCGCAGGATATAGAAAAGAGATCGATCGCGTGAACCACATCTAGCGTGTCACGAGGCGAGAGGGACAGGGAAAGGCTGCTGGTAAGGAGGGCGGAAGGGGCAAAACCTGCACAGAGCATCGCGTAGAGAAGTTGCACAATAGGGCTACGCAACGGCAGGTGCGGTGGCAATAAGGATACTGCTGATGACGATGGTGATACTTCCATCCTTGATGGCAAACAGCTTTCAGGAACACGCGTTGTTTTCGTGTTTGGTACTGACGACGTCGCAGCCGCTGCCAGAGCGGCTTGAAGCTCCTTTTCGAGTCGGTCCACCAGCTGTGCGATCTGCTCTGGTGATTGCCGCTGTGCGTACGCACTTGCCACCGAGCAGAGGTCTGTCACAACCTGCGCGTAGGTGACACGATCCGGCATGAGCCGATTCAATTCCTTCGCCACCGCTGGCGTACAGAGGTACTCGAACAAATCCCTCTTGTCCTTCCGCGTCGACACACTAACATCCTTTATCAGTGCTTTCCCTTCGGCAGCCGCGCGGCAGATTAGAAGCAGCGTGCCTTGGCACAGGTCCGCCACTTTGCTTAGCGTGGCGGCGCGTAGTACGACTTCGAGCTCTTCAGTCCAGCGCAGACAACGCAGCAAATCCACAAACAAGTCCGCCGCGGCGGCAGAAGCCGCGTTAGCATCCGCTGCGGTACTAGACAATTTTGGTGATGATAACAAACCTATGCTATTGTGTTCGGTGTTTGTTTTCTGCCCCTCGAGGTGCTTGAACAAGCACTTGAGGGATGTGTCACGCCACGCACGCCAATTGAGCCGCTGATCTTTATTTTCTTTGTGTACATCAAAGGGTGTAACACTGACGGTTGAAGGCACGTGTGCAAGCAGGCCTGCTGCTTCCTCGGCTAACGCGCTGATCGCAGCAACCATAACGAGCGTCGAGGATGCACCGTAGCCAGATGAAGTCGCGTTATCCGCAAGCGGCTCTGTTGAAATTATTGCAGCGGACGGCACAGATTCTGTCCTCTGCATCGATTTGCCTCTCTTCTGGGGTATGTCCGATGCATCGTTTCTATTCCTCGCGTTCCCACTCGATGTGAAAGCAATTCCATACAGCGGTGCAACAAGCTCCGTCAGCACGCGAGCCACTCGCACATGCACAAAGGCATCCTTCCGCGATTGTCGCTGGAGTTGCCGGGCTTTCTTTGAACTGCGCTTCAGTGTGCCGTGAGTGCTTTGCTTGATATGCTCCTGAGTCGCAACCCCGCCGCCCAAAGCGAGTTGATCGCGGTAGGCGTCGATCAACACGTGTAACACCTGTGCGATTGCCGTCGTTACTGTCGCTGTTGTTCTAACCTTCTTCTCGCCGTCCGGTTTCTCACGCTCAAGAGTGCTCATCAGCTGCGCTTTTAACGCATTCACCAACGCTGACCACACAGCGTTGTGTAAGCAGGCTGCCTCCTCGTTTTGCTGAGCCACGTGCTCGTGTACGCGCAGCAGCGTCAGAAGTTCTATGGTGCATGCTTCAAATTGCACCAACGTGTTCACTTCGCGCACTTCCCAATTACTCGGCAACGATGTTGTTGTTGCTGCTGTACCAAATGCTGGAACGACGACCGTTTGCTTCTTCGCTTTATTGCCGTTATTACTATTGCTGTTGTTATTTCTGTGGCTGTTAGGGTAAAAGAAGGCGTAGAGCTGTGGGTACGCCTGTGCATCCCTTACCAACGTCGAGAGCAACATCGTGCGCTCCGCCGCATGCACCTCCGTCGCATTACTGTCTTTGCCACCATCAAGGCCGTTATTGCTCGAATGTGGATTGGAATAGGTTGTGTTTCCTGAAGTGTTACTTGTGCTCATAAGTGAAAGACGTGTGTTTACAGCGGGGGAGAAAGCCCCAGTAGCACCTCCATTCGCACCCGTGGATGCAGCCGCTGCAACGGAAGTACCGTTACTCACATTCACGCCGCCGCTGCTCACAGAGTTCACCGCCAGGTCGTACCGCCGCTGCAACCGACAGCGGTACCGTAACGATGACCACTCGTGTACAATACTACCCAGGTGCAAGACACGTTGTGATGCACGCGCTGGTGCTTCAGCTGCTGCTGCGCTTGGTGACGGAGTTACTAAGGATATCCCCTCCGTAAAACCTGTTTCATCTTCCAGCTTAGTCTTTGTCGGAGACGAAGAGGTTTTCAGTGCGTCCACATCCTTCTGCCCTGATGAGGATGTCGCTGTCGTCGCTGATTTCCCTTTACGCGCCCTCGATGTGCGTGTTTTCGCCGTGGTGCTCTTCTTATTTGCTGCAGAGGCGTGAAATAGGCCCGAGGTGCGTAGAGCACTACCACCTTGTCCCTGATAACCGCGAAGTGTTGTAGTTAGAATAGAGGGAGACGCTGGTACCGTCGTTGCTGTTACGTTTGCAGAAGTCAAAGTTACGTTGGGGAGAGCAAAGCACCGGGCACAGCGTATAAGCGTCGCTGACGAACAAGAGAGCCGTGTACGCATCCTGAGCAGGTTATTATGGATGGACTAAAGTAATGGCGCAAGAAACGTTTAATTTGTCCGCGAACGTGTTTGATCCAGATATCCGGTGTTGAGCTTCCTTGCTTTAGTGGGTTGCGGCCTTCTGCGTTTAACGCGGACCGAAAGGAATGGCGTTCAATGTAGAAGGCGTTGGCGTGAAAAGATGTAGAAATTTTTTCTTGTTTCCTTTCAAGCCGACAGCCAACGCGCGCTCTGCTTTTTAGGTCTTGCACACGAGATTAAGTGCGTGTTCCGTCTCTTTGACAAAGCGCAAGTTTCTAGACCGCACTAGGCGCCCTGCGTCCCTCTGGGGACTGCACTAACTCGGTCTTGATGACCTCTTTGACCGAGCAACTCACTTGCAAAACGCACCATCTCTCTTTTTAGGCCTTTCAGTGCCTTACAAGCGCCTTCAAACGCCTGTTCACCCGAGCAAGCAAACAAGAAAACGAGAAATCGAAAACACAAACAGTAATAGTGTAGGAGGAAGATAAAACAGCGATACTAATAGCAGGGCATGTCTCGTCAGTACAGCTTCCCAAGCCGCAGAATAGAGCGTACATCCGGCACCACCAACAGGCACTCCAGCACGGGCAGCAACGCTAGCAACACTTCATCTTCCTCAGGGCCTTCGTTGGCTGTCATGTCATCGCCCATCAACAACGCTTCGTCTGCGGCAGACGCGTCTGATGCACCAGAACCGGCACCACCACTACTGCTCATACTTCGGTTATTTTTACTGCTACTATTGTTGTCCGCACTTACTGGAGCAGTAGACGCAGTGGTCATCGCAGCTGCTGACGCTGATGCACCTCCTTTTACAGTATTCTCCTCATTACTACTCTTGGCGCTGCTGTTGTTGCTTTTGACGGGATCAGCGTTTTTGCTTCGTGCTGTTTCGCGAGTAGATATCGGTATTGTTGCAGCAGCGGCAACAGCAGCTGAGATAGTCTTCTCATTCGAGGATCCTTTCGTTAGGGACGGTATGTACGGTGAGATGATGAGTGCGTTTTCAGGGTTTACCAGAGTACACTCCTCGGAATTGTCAATCATCACGAGCAGTTCCGGTGGAACCTTCAGCACACGCAGGTCCTTCACCAGCACCTTGGCGTGTTCATTCAAAGGCAGCTTTTCCAAGTCTGGAAAATCATCGACAACTGACTTTTTCCTGTAACCAGTGCTGCTGCTGCCGCGTATACCGCTGCTATCAGGGGCAGACAGCCCACAGGAGGGATCAGCAACAAAAGAAGACGATGAAAGCGATGTTGCCGCTCCTTCACCGGTTGGAATTCGCGTCATATCTCTACCACTGTCGTTGCTGCTGTTCACCGCGTTGAACGTGCCTCTCGTGTCGTCTAACATCTCCGCGCCGCTGCTGGGCACTTCCGTGCTCTCGAACGAGGCCCCTCCACCCCAGTTACTCGACGGGCGCCGCAACAGCGATGATTCCAGCGGCGTCGAAACCCAGCCGCTCGTGCCCTCGTCCTCCGTATGTGTTGTAGGCGACCCACTTTCGTTGCCGCTGCTGTCACTGCTTCGACCTGTCAAAGCCAGTTTTGCAGTCGGGTTGGCTGGAGCAGTGTTGAAGTCTCCCAGTGGGTTTGAGCCCGTCTTCGTGCAATCACTGACGCTGTGTCGACTCACGCTACCGGACGACACGCCCTTCATGCCAGCCACCGCGCACATCCTCTTCAGCAGTCCGCGTGGCACGAGTCGGCAATCCTGCCGGTAGAACCGCAGCTTCAGTAATTGATCCGGATCGATACGCTGCAAGATCGTGTCCGCGTAGGGTTTCGACGCGGAGGTGAAGAGCACTAAATTAAATAATTTCGCTGCGGTGGAAAGGAACAGACGGGCGTACGGTCGCACCCACACGTGGAATAACTCGGCTCCAGATGCAGTAGGAATAACTTCAGAAAATGTCGGTGGGCCTGACATGTTCGCCGTCGTCGTCGAAACGTAGCACAGCGTCTCGTCTAAGTCCATCACAAGCACCTTCTGCCGTGTCGCCGGGTAGCTTAACACGTGGTGTGCAGTAATAGACGCGATGAGGTGTGGCGCGACGCGGGAGTTTGAGAAGTCTAAATGACGGCTGCTAACACGCTGATACACCACCGACGACGCCTGTCGATAACGGGGGACGGTCGAGCTTGCAGTACACCCGCCAACGGCACCGCGGTGTCGCAGCGTGTTCGGCGTCGCGCTCGAATTCGAGCTGCTATAATCGTCCGTTGACGGGTCCCCCAGGCTGCGGGTGTTGCTGCTACTCGAACCCGATGCAACACTGCCACTGTTATTTGAGTTGCTATTATTGCTTATACTGCTGGTGCGGAGGAAGTGCGGAGGCCACTGCGGCTCTGGATGTCGTGTTGGCATCGTCGCAACAGTCGGTTGCTGGATCGGTCCAATGACAATACTCACCAGCTGATGGAGGCTTCTCGAGACGCACAACGGGTGGTGAGGCGGAATGAGCAAACGGCCACGCAGCGCGGGCAGCCACTCTTCCGTTTCTCCCTTCTTCCCCAGTAGCAGTCGTCGTTGAATCACAGGGAAACCATAGAAGCAGTTCTCAGCGGACGGGGATAAGTAGGGCAATAATTCCTTTTCCTTACTGCTGCCGTTGCTGTCATCAGGATTAGCAACACTCTTCTCCGCTGACGATGGTGCATTTTGTTGTGGCTGCGTCGTGGGTGGAAACTCCGCCTCGCTGTCCGCGTCGTTCTCATCCTCGCTGTTTGCGCGGTAGCCGCGACGTCGCGGCGCGGACGAAGGCGTTGCTGCTGTCGGAGACGCCGTCGTCTTAGGAGAACTCATAGGTGACCTGACCACGTCTACTGCTGATGCCGCTACTGCCGTTCTTGCGGCGAGCGCGGCACGCTGCGTATCCACTTCAGATCGCGACAGCGGATAAGGCTTGTGGCTGCAGCCGCACAAAAAGTAAAAAAGCACCACGAGTGCGTCGGGCACGTGCGTGACGGCCTCCCAGCCGTCGGAGGCTAGGTTGGCGATAGATAAGACGACGTACGGCAGAAGGACAGCTTCCCACAGGCTGCGAACAAAACGAAAAATGTCGTAAAACATCTTGTCTAGTGTGTCTGCGCGTATCTGGGGAACGAGTCCTCGTTGCCTTTATTAGTTTAGTTGTGTGCAGTGTAGGCGCACCTACCAAGGATGGCCAGCACAGGTGACAGGTAGGCGCGTGCAACAAACAGAAAGCTATTTCAACACCAGATCAACTATCCAAAGAATAAGTCGGCTTGTGTAAAGTGGACTCCACGCCGGAATCGAAGGAGGCACACTTTTGATATAACTCTTTTATTGATTGTCTTTTCCCTCACACGGCGGTGTGTGCGCGAGATGGAGTGTACTCACACTACACTTTTTTTAAATCGCGAAGTGCTTCGCTGATGCTCGAGAGGGGTAGGCTATGAAGTGTCCATGCGATGTATCAAGTAGGCGTATTTAAATACGAGCGGAAAAGCGAGCTGCACTTCACGAACTCTCTCTTTCCCTTTCTTGATAAACCTCTGCTTTTGCGTTGTGCAGTTTAGTCAAAAAAAAAAAAAATCAAAAAAAAAACCCACGCGTGTCACGCTACACCGAAAGCTGCGTGTAACACGAGTTTGAGAAAGAGCGAGCAGAAAAAAGGAGAGTGAGTGCAAGGTGAACGAAAACCCTCAGAATGCTCTGTTACGCTCGAGGTCAAAGATAATCGAATACCTAGCATCAACTACGCACAGTTCGAAGACAGTAAAGAGACACCAGTTGCAAGCAAAACGATTGTGGTGGAGGACTTTGTACCACCACCGGCGCACAAAGAGCTAAAAGACGCAAAAAGAAAAGTTGCAGCAGCACTTGCTGGGCTGCACCACCTCGAGAAGTCCGCACACGCTCTCACACGAGTTAAAAACCAAGAAAAGAGAACAGCAAGACGTGTTAAACGTACTTTGTATACCTGCTTTGACCTCGTTTGCACTGTTGTGCAGTGAAGCAGACGGTTGCTGCATTTATTTAATATCAGTTCAAACGGGATTATCAATTCCCTTTCAGCTGCTCTGCAAACCAACCTTGTCCACATTGCAGCTTTCGGGGGGCTGTTAAGCGTCGTTGAGATAAATGATTCATTAAAGAAATCCGTAAACGGAAAACCCCGGGATGTCGTAGGCTCCCCGACATCAGAGATAAACAGGCGCACCTCCAAACACACGTTAAGAACGCCGGTAAATCAGAGTAGGTCTGCTCAGCAGCTTGTGGACGTGCGTCTAGTTCTTTATTGCTCGGCGTCACCTGCGTAACCGTCTGTATCGTCGCCACCGGCCACCTCAAATGGGTTCCTGGCCTGAGCCGCCGCTGCCTCCTCGCGCCGCTGCCGCTTCCGCTCTTTCTTATCCTCGATCTTCTGCCGTTTCCGTTGGACGTTCTCATCTTGAACAGCACGTCGCTTCGCCTTCTCGGTCTTACGTGCGCGCACCTTCGACGCATTTTCCTGCACCTGCTTAAGCGTCCTCTTTTCAGTGCGGTGGTATATCACTTCCCCTCCAGCAAACCCGTTTTCAACTTTCTCGAGCTCGAGCGTCATGCGCGGGCCGATCTCCTGTAACTTCACACGGCATTGCTCACTGTGTTGACGGAAGGGTTGCACCAACGGTACCTCCTCACCCTCGCCATCCGTGTCTGACCAAGCGTCCTCACGATCGAGCACTTCGTCAATACTCTCCAAAGTCCCTAATTTCGTCGGACGGCGGTTCTCTAAGAGCTTCTTCACTGTCTTCGTGACACCGACAGTGCGGGCGTTGATGTAGTAGTGCCGCACCTCGACCACATGCTCCACGTGGTCGTAATGGAAAAGGCACACACGTTGGATCTCACTGTTCTGAATCGTCTGTACGTTGAGCGAGGGGAAAAGAGCTTTGAACGTGGCGGCAAGCAGTGGCACCTCTGCGCGCTGCGCGAGGTCAGGGTGGCTGAAGTTGTTCAGCACGACAATCGGCGCCACGTTCCAAGCGGCGCGGTCGAGCGCGACCGGTCGGCGCTGCTTCGTCGCAATTTCCTTGTGCAGTGTAAAACTTACCACACGAAAGGACAACGTAGGGCCGTTAAAGAAACGCATAATACGCAGCGAGGTGCCGTGCGACGGTGCCGTGAGGAGCTGCAAGTGCGAGACGCTGAAGGTCGAGGCCACCGCCAAGAAATCTTTCAAGGATCTGTTCTTTCCGTGGAGCTTCTTGCTGCTCCAGGGTAAGAAGACGTTGCGCCACTCGTGCATGAGTGCCCGTACAGCTGTGCCGACGTCACCGCGGTAGATGATAATGGACTTTGGGGTGCTCCTGTCGGCCTCCGTCGTGTCCAGCTTACCGGGCATCGTGCCCTTTTGCTTCGACTTACCCATGGTGGGTCACGTTTGGTTGTGGTGTAATTGTGCAGACGAAAAAAAAAAAGGAGAACGCTTGTTGGTCTTGATCGATCAGCTGCTTAGATGGCGCACGGGTGTGCGTAATACTTGAGACAAAGAGCTCACAGGAGTTGAAAGCAACCTAAGAGAAGACGAAATGGGGTGGAAAGAAAGCGAATATTCTTGCCGCAAAACAAATCCCCTGCTGCTTTTATGAGGCGTACACAACGGTGGACATGCAGTCCCACTCTCTTCCAATGGTTCCATCTACAGACGTCGCGCACAAAGTCACCTCTAAAACAGCCTGTGGACGTGCAACCAACGCTTCCACTCCTTCGGCCACTCGTTGCCGTGCTACCGTCTGTTTGCCTGTACTTGCCATTTAAGGGCACTCGAGTACCACAACAAGGAGTGTGGAAAGAAAGGAAACGGTCCGATGTCGGCAAAACAAAGCAAATCAAAAAGCTAAACGGTGAAGGATCAAAGCTACCAAAGAACGCTGCAGTCGGCACTTTTTTTTCTTGTTGTGGTCGTTAACTCGCTATCACTTACATGTTACTGCTGCTAGCGCAGCCAGTAACCGAGATCGGGATATTTACCGGACATCAGCGCGTTGTATTGCTCCGCACACTGTGCGATAATCTCAAGTGCCGTCTCCGCTCCCTGAATCTCTTTATTAAACGCAAACTCGTTTTTCGGCTTTCCATCCGGGACCTTGTAGTTCTCAAACCAATCCACTATCGTTGCCTGAACATCCCGTGGCACTTTTGCAAGGCTGCCGTAGCCTTCCCCAGAAGTAGGGGAGGTCGACTCCACGATGATCTTCCAATCGGTTTCGCCGACATCAATTAGTCCCAGCACACCGAGAACACGTACAACACCGCACTGACCCAGCACGTGCGGAGGCCCTAAGTGCACCACATCAATTGGATCACCGTCGCCGATGCAGCCAGTGCGATGGTCCTTGTGCGACGGATCCTCCCAGGTTCTCGGCATAAACCCGTAGTTAAACGGCATGTCACCATAGCGGAAAAACCGTAGCGGCTGACCTTCCTTCTTTTTAAAAACGTCCTGTTTGATAGGATTGTGTTTCTCCTCCTTGCACAGCTCCATCTTGGCGCGCGTGCCACGGGGGATCTCGGTGATGGCGACAAACAGACGTGGGTCAGCAGCAGCTGACGGCACGCACAAAGACGATTGAGCTCCTCGTTTTGACTTTTTAGACGTGATCTCATTGTTGCTGTTGATAATCGGACGCAGCGGAAGGTCGTGCCACGCAGAAAGCGTTTTGTTTTTCGTTGAATCTTTCAAGAAGAGTCTCCATTCCTTCGTTCCTGCTGCGCCACTCTCGAAGGACTGAATCTGAGACACAGTCACCCCAGCGGCAGCTGCGGCGGCGCTGCGTCGCAGCCATGTATGGTGCAGCATCTACACAACGGAAAGAGAGAGCTTGTGCTCAGCGTGTGTGGAAGCTCCCGGTGGTTCCTTTTCTTTTCCGGATTACTGTCTTCTAAGCGCTCGTTAGGTTGCGCTCTTTCGTGAGTGGCATCTTCGCTCCTCGGCGGATGAGCCCGACGGACAACGCGGATGATCAATCAACCCAAAGTTGAGCACCGCATTGGTGACAAAAAAAGAAAAAGCGTAAAGCGCGACCAGCACAGTTTGTTGGGAGGAGAAGCATTAGCTAACGGAAAGATGCAGTAAGCTAGTGCAGTTTGAAAAATGGGAATCGGTACCGGAAACAGCGACGGAGGTGGCAGCTTAATCCCTTTTAGTGTCTCTGCTAAATAGCAATAATCAAGACAGCACAATCACACAAAGCTAGTCTTTGCAGTAGCTCCAAAGCCATCATCAGCAGAGGTCAGAGACCACAAAAATAGCTTGTGGAATTCTGAGCGTTTTGTGTGTGAGGTTGGTTAGGGTCGGAAAGAGAATTGGTGTAGCAATGGAACAAACAGCAAACCAGCGCGCCAAGGAAAAGAGGAAAACGTTTTAAAAGGCAGCCAAAGAGCGCAGGCAACGAGCAGAAAGAACACGAAATAAACACACACACACACTACTAAAACACTCAGTCGTTAAGTTCCCTTTGTCATCGGCAGAGAGCTTTTCACCCCATTACAGCGCTTAAGCATGAGCTCACACCCCGCAACACCACGTTCACTACTGGTCCAAAGATGGTCGTCGCGTACCCCGCCGCTATCTTAATTGTTTGTCGTGCATAAGGCAGGAAACTCAAGGTGTACCACAAAATACACGCTAGCTGCATCACCGCAAAGATGAGGCACAACAAACTAGACCGGAGCTTCAACGCACTAATCAGTGTGAGGACGACGGACACGAGGTACAAACACGCAGCCTCGAATCGGTTTGCCTGGAACATCGTGTTCAGTTGCTGCTTTACGCCAGCGAGAAACATCGTTGAGCACACGCAGAACGCGTTACCGCAGGTCATGAAGAAAGCAAACCTCTTCGGGGATAACCACATAATTGTGGCCAGCACAATAAGTACGATCCCCATGCCCATCGTCATGAGAAAGCCCGAGATGCGCTGCGCATAAGAAAGATCCGTCATCTCGGAAAGGCCATCCATGTACCCCGGTTCTTGGGGCATCTCCGTCAGTAGCGCCTCATCTGGTGGAGGTTCGTCGGACACGAGGCTGAGAGCTTTGAACTTGAACTGCGACCAGTACTGCGCCATCTTCTTCGCTGCGCCGTCGTCATCTTGAGGAACGCGAGGGTTGCGCTGACGCCCGGCGTCGGTGGATGCCATGAATCGCCGCAGTTTCGCTTTATTATTATTACTATGAAGGGGTCGGTGAACGGTGGGCTTCAATGATGTTGACGGAGGCAGAGGAAGGGAAAAGGAAGCGGCGGGATAGCAAGTGAGAAGCCTACAAAGGAGCCGTCCAACAGCGGCCGATCTGGAGTACTGCTGGATGTTGGACGTCACAGGGTAACGTCAAATGCGAGTATATGAGTGTTTCGCGGAAAGAAACACATTGGGAGAGAGGAGGAATAATGACAATAAAACAAGGTACACCGAAGGAAGACGGAAGGAGGGTGGAATAGGTGATTGATACGCGGGCGTTTACCCTTCTCGAAGGCAGACAGCCTCAAACGCGCAGACCGTTAACGATACATCGAAAAAGTCATCATGCAGCAACTCCGCTCACCGTGAAGAACTAAGCTTCTGTTGTTATTAGCTAGTTGCGTAAATAGTCCTTGACGGAAACACTAAATAGCATTTAAAGGCATGCTGAAGCACTTTTCTCTGAACTGCGATGAAGCGCACAGAGACCTGCCAGAACGTGCACACCAAGAAGTCACGGAGAGGAGACTTAACAGTAACAGGCCGGCACACTGCGCACTGCTGAAAATCTCGGCATTCGTTTGCCACCTGCAACGCTCTCAACATTTCACTAAGATGGCTCAAATGTAGAGAGAGAACCCCTCCAAAACGACAATGTATCGTGCTGAGAGAAAACACGACAAGTGGCAGCACTGCCTCTGAGCGCGAGATTTAAAAAGAACAGAATAGTACAACAGAAGAATGGAAAAGTGCGTTTAACTCACTCTCCAAATTGGTGTTTCAGATCACGTGTAGTTAGCTAGCTTGCAGAACAAAATGTCCGTCAATAGTTTTCGATTCTTCCACAACGCAACGACTTGACTGACTGAAGTGCTTCAAGCAGTATTTGGAATTTTGCCATATTCTCCGCGCTAGACAGTTAACGTAGAATAGAAGAAGCACTTTCCGCGACCGAAGACAGCGAAAAGGGAAACGAGATGCGTTTATGGGCTCATGCGACGCTCAGACAGCAGCAGCTTGGCAACGAAAGAAGCCGTCGCAACAGGAGAACGATGAAAAGAAGACTGCGGTAACGCTGAAAGAGCGGTGAACACACCTAAAAATAATAAAAGGAGGCTTACCCAATTACTATTACTGAGAATGAAGTTCAAGCGAGACTGCTCGGGATGCAGTTCTGCGCTACGCCTGTGCGCGTTCGTACTCAACAATGCCGCCAACGATGGTCCACAAAACCTGCGGCTCCGCGTGACGCGGCCACCACCGTGCGTTCGCACCACTTACCCCGCACATCGCGGCCATCCCGCTCTCATCTAGCCAGTCGTCCGACCACACCGTGATGTCAGCAAGCTTCCCCACCTCCAGTGTTCCCACGTAGTCCTCCATGAACATCCCGTACGCACCTTCATAGGTGTACGCCCGCAAAGCCGTGTCCATCGAGATGCACTCCGCCGCGTTCCACGTCTCATGGTAGCGCTTCACCTCCGCTGTTGAGGCTGGTTTGTGTACCTCTTGTAGCTGTTGTTGTTGTCGCTCGCGCTGCTCCTCCGCCACCAGCGCCGTCATGACGTCCGGCACACGCGTCACCGCACCGCGTAGCCCGTCGTTCACATCCGCCGGCGCCACCGGCCAGTCGGAGCCGAGATCAACGCGGATGCCGGCGCGCAGCAACGTACCCCAAATGTACGACGTCGCCTTCCGCCGCTGCCCTAGCAACGCGTCGATGTAGTCGCCGTCGAACAGCAGATGGCACGGCTGCATCGACGCGATGATGCCGCACTGCACCATCCGCGTCACCTCCTTCGGCACGTTGGCCACATGCTGCAGGTGCTCCACCCGCGACCGCGGCGCGCGACGGAACGCCGCCACCGCCGCCGTATTCACTTCAGCACTACTGCCACTGTTGTTGTCGGCCGCGCGCTCGCGCAGCCATGCCGCAGACGTGCAGAGCGCACGGTTCACCGTTGCCACGGCGCGGTCGCCGATCGCGTGCACCACGCACTGCAGGTCATGCGCGTGGGCCAGCCGGATCGCTGCCTGCAGCTCCGCGCGCGGCATCGTCAGCAGCCCGCACTGGCACTCTGGCCCGCACCGCCCCGCCAGCAGCGCCGCCACCGCACTGTCCTCCAACTCGCTGTCCACGTCTCCCTCCGTCGCCACGTCCACGCCGTACGGTCGGTTCATGGCCGCTGTCCGCGAGCTCAGCGATCCGTCCGAGAAAAGCTTCACCGCACCCAGCACCACGTACCCGCCGCCCTGCGCAGGCGGCACCACCGCGAAGCGGTGCGGCAACGTGAAGGCGTCGCGGCGCCCACCGCTTGCCGCGGCACCCGTCAATACCGGCCGCTGGAACTGCGCCACGAAGGCCGCTACGTCGTTCAGCGGCACGCCGTAGCGCACGCGCAGCCGCATCGCACCGCGCCGTTCCGCTTCCGTCAGAAAAGCTATGTCGCTGATGTTATCCGTGTACATGGTCGACATCATCGAGAACACGGAAGTGAAGCCGCGCGACAGCAGGTAGTCGTGGGCCGCGTCCAACGCGCACTGCTGGTTGCCTGGCGTGTCGCGTTGCGGGGCGTAGCGCTTCGTCGCCAGCACCGCGTTGTCGCGCAGCACACCGTTCGGTACGCCGCGCTCATCCAACTCGATGCGGCCGCCGTCCACGTACGTGATGAGCGCTTCTTGCTCACCACCGCTACTGACTTCACTAGGATCAGGAATTATGTGACACAGCCGCAGCGCCGCCGTGTTCATAACCGCGGAGTGGATGTCCTTGCTGTACATCACCAGTGGAATTGTTGTGCTGACCTCGTCCAGCCAGTCACGCGTTGGAGAGCAACCGAGCACCGCCTCGCTCCAGCCTTTGCCCTGCACCCACCCTCCCTCTTCACGATTGTAACAAGTAGATACAAAGTCGCGCACGGTCGTCGTGAATTCCGCACGGCTTGCGGCAAAGGACAGATCCGGTGCACGAAGCGCACGGCCGCCGTCGAGAAAATGCACGTGCGAATCGATGAAGCCGGGGTAGACGGCGCAGCGGTGCACGCAGTCGATGACACGGTGGGACACCGCACGCGGCCGCCCAAACTCCACCGCACGAACAGCGTTGTTGTTAAAGTTGCCTGCAGAATCATCACCCACAGCGTAACTCTCTTGCAGCAGCTGCTGCTGCTGAGAGGCCACAGCGGCCTCGTAACGCGCCAGCACCTCGGCTGTCGTGCCGATGTAGGCAATGCGGGCGTCTGTTACGAGCACCGCATCCACCGCAACCGGGTACGACGATGCTGCAGCTGGCTCAATCGCGGACGCACCGCGCCACACTCGCTTCGCGTGGATGATGGCCAACACGGAGGTAACCATGAAGGGAGTTAGGAAAATACGCAGGGAAAGTCTGAAGTTTAAGAAGTGCGTTCGTCGGTGTTGGGCTGCGATAACAACAACAACAACACAAGATTGTTTGTTTGTGTGTTTGAGGCCTCTGAATCCAGCAGGGAAGGATCGCTTCGACGAGGAGAAAGGAAGGAGGCAGACGGATCGGTTATTGCAATTGTGAACTTATCAATTCTGTTATACATTTGCTAGTCTGCAAAAAAAAAAAAAACATGAAAAGGTTTGCACGAAAGGCACTCTGAACAACCGCTTTAATGAGGCGAACGTCGAGCAGGACGGAGTGTTTAGCCCTCGTTTCCTACTTGTACGTGTTTCCTTTGTCTCAACCCAAGTAATGCCGCTTATATGAAAGGTGGTGCACTTTCAATGACCGTAGTCCAGAAGCAATTTTTTAAAGCTCTTCATTCACCCTGTTTTCCAAAAGCAACCACAAGTTCTTTACAGCATACGGTAAGTGTAGCGCCAGGGTTGTGGGCCTTGTCGAATGCCGTCCTGTGAAGGCATCTCACGCATTTTGTACTTTCCCAGTGACACGACCATCGTATTGCTCGAGTTCGCTTGCTCATCTTCTTCGGTTTTCTGCCAGCGTGCGTGCGTGGTGCCATATGCATTGCTTTCCATGTTTTTGTCGCGAGGAAGTCGACGTACATAGCGCATGTAGTTTACCTTGCCTCCGTAGGCGCGTAGGTAACTGCAATTGCGAACCATCAGTGACATCGGTACCCCGTCACAGTCCTCACGCACACTGAAGTTCGGCTGCTCTTTTCGCAGAATCGCCATGAGCTCGTGCAACTTCAACCCCACTTCATCCATGTAAACCGCATTTGGGTCGTCCGCACCGCCACCACCACTTTGCTGTGTTTCGCATACGTGTGCGCGCCGCTGCTCCGGGGACATGGAAGCAGCCGAGATCACGTTATTGTGCATCACCACCTCGACTGGTAGCGGAGGGCCGTAGTGAAGCACGGCGCGGTATACCAGCGCATCGAAATTTTGCTGCACGATGCTATTGCCAGTCTTAGCGTCGACCGCATCGTAGTGAAGCCGAGAAGAGGGTGCAGCGGCATTCGAAAAGCGGCCAGATCGGATTGCATTTGCGCCACCGGGGTTCATTGTATCGTCGTCAACATCATAAGCTTGCATTGGGTCGCGTGCCCTCCAATCGGCATCCTCCTGTGCAAGGGCCTCGGCCTGTGCGGCGGTCCAACTGGCCTGCAGAGCAGTGGCTGTTCCGTCCACACGAACGTGTCTGCCTTGGTGCTGCTGATGTCGTTGGTGTTTTTGCTCCTCCCGCTCCCGCAGTTTGCACAGTCGTTGAGTCGACTGACGCACCGTCTCGCGTTGATATCGCTGATGGCTGCGGCTGGCGGCCTGAGCGACGGTGGCGAACCGACGCGCCGCGCGTCCGTCCGTCACGTTATGCGAGAGGATGCCCTTGAACATAGAAAAAGAAAGCTGCGTACTCGTGAACTGTACTAAAACAAAACACTGTTGCTGCCGCCGCCGAGGGAAAACGAAGAAGGGAGAAGGGTGAGAGGACTTGTTGTGAGGCTGATGAAACATCTCTCTTCCTTTGCTTTACGCGCAGGAATGCGCTTCAAGTATGCCCGGCGAAGTTGCCGCTTCTGTCAAAAAAATGCGGGGCTCCGCATGTGTCGAAGCGCTAATGCGTTTGCCCCGCCTAGCTTCAAACCGAGGGGAAGAGCACCATTGCGGTCATGGCAGGTGCTCTTTGTCATTTTGACCTAGCGCAGCCGCGAATGTCAACGAAGAGTTGAACGCACCCAGGTTAAATTGCTCAGGCAAGACCAAAGGCTATTTCTACGCCACTATCTGACCGCCCGCTTCCTTCAGCTTCTCAGTGCGAAAAATAAACGGAGAGAGGAGTAACGAGTAAGGCACCGACTCAATACCTTTTCTCATCACTTTTCCGGCGCCAAAAATAGAGGCTTTACCGCAATCCTCAGAACAGCAACACACAGCGTGGTCAACGTGAAACCACGTGGAAACGTGCCTCCTCTTTTATGTATGCCTTTTGAACCCAAACACCGATGTATTACAAAGCCTACTCGTGGCACCTCGGCCACCTAACGCTGCTCCGTTGCGGAATCCTAATCCACCACTTTAAACTGCTCCTTTCAGTACTGGATCATATGTGAGCGAAACAACATTGCTTCGTCAGCCCCGTCTCTGCCACGTCTGCGGTCTGCGTCACCTGGGACTGTTAAAAAAAAAAAAAAATGGCGACACTATAAGTGGACTTGCGGTATCAGCTGCAGATGCGGCCTCTTCAGGTTGAGCGGCTGCTCAACGTGCGATAGGCGAGCTTTGGTGAAATGCCAAAGCCTCATTGGATGAGTTTGGATACTGCCCCACCGTTTTCACCATTTCTGGCTGCACGGGAGTGTCGACAGCCGTCTAAACCAAGAGTTCCAGAATTCACCCCATTAAAGTAGAGATCTCGTACAGTGCACACCTGCATCCAACTCTCCACCAGGTAACGGACTAACACCAGCCTTTTGGAGCTCAGGTAACCCGTTGCAGTTCTACTGAGGACACCGCAAACCAGGCCCAGGATTGCGCTCAATACCACCACAGCACAGCAATAAAATAACTATCGCAGCCCAATGAGTGGAGGCCATAACCTGTAGGGACGAGTTTTTGTAGACTGACTCACATGTACACGTTACTGGAAGTTCCCCGAGCCCGGGGCCGATCCGGAGCTGTCCGCCACGCCAACGCCCCCGCAGCCTAACTCGGTACGCTGCAAACGTTTAGCTTCCCCACTTCGTGGGTGCGAGGTCCTGATACGACGGTGGGGTGGGCGGCACCATCAGGGATCAACAAGCATTTTCATCAGCAAAAGGCAGGAGCAGCGTTACGCAAATTGGTTCTGATATTCAACGAGGGCAACGACCGTACAAAAGAAAAGTAAAGGAACGCAGGCTCAGGGTCAGCTACTTCGTCAATATAGCGAGGCAGGCAAGGAGAAGAGCACCACCAGTTTTCTTTGCCGCGAGACAAAGGCTTTAAATTGAAGCACCATTTCCTCACATGCGGATAGGCACTAAAGGCAGTCGTCCTCTTTTCCACATACCTCTATTTTCTTGTTGTTGACGTGTTCACGGATTTGCCACTCTAACAGGAACGTTCCGCTAACAACACGTCACCAATTAAAAAGACGAGAGCGTGATGAAACAACGAGCGTAAAGCGCCAGAACGAAGGTGGAGGGAAACAGCAAGACTGAAATGAACAGAAACGGTACAAAGCCGAGAGAAGAAACGACTCGTAAAAATGATTTTACCGAAAGCAAAAAGAAAAGAAAGCGAAGGTTCGGCAAAGCAACTAGAAAGCACGTCAGCTCAATTGGCACGTTGAAACAAATGCAGAGGGAAACCCAGAAGAAGGCGTGCAGGTAACGAAAGCCGCTTCCGACACCCGTTGAGTTGAATATATAGAACGAGCGCATCTACAGACACACACTGCACAGGAAGGTTAGCCGCACAGAGCGGAAACCACTGTAACAGGCTCACAGTGTAGGTCACCAAACGAAAAGAAGACGGAAGGGGTCCTAGTGATCACAACACTAGCGCAAAGTAAAGCACACGAAATGAATAAACGACTGAAAGAAGTGCGGCGTAAGTAGAGGAACACGCACGACGCAAAAGGAGAGAACCGAATCGTATAGTTGACACACCTTACGACACTCTTTCCTGAAGGTGCATCCACAAAACCATTAAGCACAGTGACAAACAACGAGAGAGGGGAAGATATACGCCGGACAAAGAAAAACAGCAGCAACAATAAAGACACCGCAGTCTGTTCAATGCTCATATTAAGATAGATATAATGAAATTGTAGGTGGCTTAGACTTATGTATAATAATGGTTTAAAAAAATATATAAAAAAAACAGGGAAGTTGATAGGTATAATAGCAACTGCGGATATGTGCACGCAGTTGGATGCCTAAAGAAACCGCCTGTGAGCGCTTATTGTTCGTTTCTTGATGTTATCACCGCCACATTTTTCTGTTGCTGCCTTGAAGCATTTTCACATCGTTTTACTGCTTTGTCTCTCCGATTTATGTCCCTGCACCAGCAGCCACAACAACCATTCAGGAGCAAAGCAACGCGAAGATCTGAAAAACAGTCGAAAGCAGACGCCACACTTTATTACGAAAAATACAGGACCAAGTATCACGGAGTGCATTTGGGCCTGGAACGCGATCTGCTGGGTACACTGCACCGGAAGAGAAAAATCAAAACGAAAAAGGAGAGCACGAAGCTCTACCAAAGGATAACGAAAGGAAACCACAGAAGAGCAGCTCAGGAAGAAGTCCCGAAAAAACTCAAAATATATGGGGAGAAACGATTTGGAAAATTGCTCCTATTGCTGTTGTGTATAAGGAGGATAGCGTTGCTCACGCTTTGGTGTCTCAGAAGGAGACGGAGGAAATACAAGGAAAGGCCAAAAGCCAAAAACGGAGCAATGTGAGAGAAGCTGCACACCTTTGCGTTGTGCAGCGCAGACGGATCTTAAAGAAAGGGGAAGAAAAAACCAACAGTGTAGAACGCCTTTTTTCTTTTGGTTGTTCGCTGCTTTGCTTTGTCGGATGTCTATGTGCGTGTTCGCCG
This sequence comes from Crithidia expoeki, assembly GCA_900240875.1. Taxonomy (NCBI): domain Eukaryota; phylum Euglenozoa; class Kinetoplastea; order Trypanosomatida; family Trypanosomatidae; genus Crithidia; species Crithidia expoeki. The sequence goes on from OESE01000173.1 coordinate 145,658, forward strand.
GTGCCGTTTCACTCGTCAAGTTAGATGAAGGCAAGTAAACTGGAAGTACAGGGAAGAAAGAAAACTATGAATTGTTTCGTTGTTGTTGTTATCGTCTTCGTCGTCGACGTCGTTATCATCGAGATTAGTCCGAGGCGGAGTTGAGGTATTCGCCAAGCGTCTGCTCACGCCTGTTGCCCTCGTCGCCGAACTGGCAAACCGATGGCAGGAAGAAGCGCCGCGCACGGAAGGTCAATTCCTCACCAGTCTGGAAGAGGATGCGGTACTGCAGGCCGTCCTTTGGCATGTAGTCCTCGTTAATCATGTAGGTACTGAGCTGGAAGGAGCTGGACTTGTTCAGCACGATCTTCGACCCGTCGTGCTCCCGGTCCTCCTTTTTCGCCAATTCCGACGTCGCGGCATCTTTCTCGTTTGCGTCGAGGTGCTCAGCGGCACCAGCCGTGAAGGTCGGCTTCACCTCTCCCTCCTCGCCAGCGCTGCTGCCCTCGTTGCTATTTTTCGCCGCATTCGAGGAGGCGTGATTTGCGCTAGAGGCCGACGACGGCTTTGCGGGATCGTTTTTGTCGTTCGATGACGCCGTGGTGGCTGCCAGGGAGTTGTGACTCAACTCACCGTTCGCATCCGCACTTGCCGCCCCTGCGACCTCACTGTCCTTCTTCACCTGACTCTTGGCGACCTTCGCGGCTTCCTTCTCAGCCTTCAGCCGGTCACGCTCCTCTTTCTCCTTCTGCAGTTGTTGTTTTTTCAGCCGGTGCATGTACTCGCGCTTCTCCTCCTCATCGCTCGGGCGAACCTCGCCGATGACCTTCTCCGCAACGATTAGCTGCGCCGTCACACGCGTGTACTTTGTCGTGATGGCCTGGTTGCCGTTCGCGCTGTACTTCGTGGGCTCAAAGGTGATGGGGTGGAACTGCGTCCCCACGTTCATCAACTGCTCGTGGAAGAGCTCGCCGTCAAGGGGGTCGCGCTGCTGCGAGACGGATCCCTCCAGCGCCTCCTTCTTCGCCTCATGGAAATGCATCTCGTGTTCCTGCAGCGCGCGCAGCGTCTCAAAACCGGTGATATGACGAATCGCCTTGTCGCCAAAGAAGATGTGGGAGGCGCCGAAGCTGAAAGTGACCGCGTTGCGCACGCTGCCGTCGTACCAGGTGAACGTGGACTCCGTCCTGGCGCTGGGTTTTGTCGCGTCGAGCAGCAGACGCGGGAACTTCTCGACGGACACGCTGTCTGTACCGAGGCGGATGTGCACGGCGCGGTAGTTCTCCGGCTCCTTCACTAGCTTGCTCAGCTGGAAGTCGTAGAGCATGATGAGGTATGGGAACGGCGTGGTGGACAGCTTCACCGCAAAGGGGGTCGCCATTTCGGGCTTCACCTCCTTTGAAAATATGCCCTTCACCAGTTCAAACGGCGCGAAGCCGCTCTTCTTCTTGGAGCTGTCGGGGACCGGCAGCAGCTGCGACGTCACCTTCAGCTCACTCTTCGCGCTGGTCGTGTTGTGTATCTCCGTGACGTCGGTACCGTACATCTTCTCCGTCTTCTTCCCGACTTTCTTCTCCTCTTTCTGACGGTGCTTCCTCTCTTCCTTCTCAACCCTCTTGCGCTCCTTCTCGAGAGCTTTTTCCTCCTTTTCGCGAAGCCTCAGCTCCTCCTTGTCCTCCTTTGACTTCACTCTGTCCTCGAACTTCGACAGCTTCTCGAGCGGCAACTCAGCCGTCACGGTAAAGGACAGCGTCGTGCCGAGTAGCGCGGCGTTCTTGCACATCAGCCGTTCGCAGTAGTCCGCCGTCTTCGCTTTTGTGTTGACAATCGTGGCCATGTCGATCGCCTTGGGGAACTGCAGATAGCGCTTCTTGCACTCCCTTCCACGGCGCAGCTGGTTCATGACCATCTCATGCGAGTTCTCCTCCCCAGACAACGCGGCCATCTGCGCTTCCGTCAGGCCGACCCCCGACAGTGACATTTCGAGCGCCGGGTCGTCGTGCACACCGCTCTCGCCACCCTCGTTGCTGAAGTTGTCGGAGTCGGAGTGCTCCTCGCTCTCCATGTCATCCTGGTCCATCTGCAGCATCTCATTCAAATTCGACTCTTGCTCCGATTTGACGGCGTTGTTGATGCGCACGCCGGGCCGCGACTTCATCAGAATCTTCGCAAAGATACTCAACGGGTGCGTCGTCTTCTGGTCGAACACCCAGTCGCCCTCAAAGATGTTCAGCGGCTTCATGTCGACCTCATAAATGACATTGTTTATTCCGCTGTACTCTAGCACAGCCATATCAACCGGCACCTCCTCCACGTCGTGCTGCTGCTCCTCGGCCCCCTCGCCACCCGCCACAATCGGCGCCCGATGCGACCCAGCGAGGTGCGAAGACGGCAGAGCAACGGTCTGCCGCTTTCTTGACGGCACGAGGCTCGGGTCAGCCAGTGTGAACCACTTCGTGCGGCGGGTTGAGGCACCACAGCCTTTGCGACCGACGAAGATGGCAGCGCGCAGGGCGTACTGCTCAAAGAAGGACTTGGGCACCTCGAGGGTGATCTTCGACACAGTGACCTTCACCGGCAGGTTATCCGGGATCTTCGGCATCTTGTTTAGTCGTCCGTGAGTATGTGTGTGTGTGTGTGTGTGTCTTGTAGATATAACTCGATGAACGGGGTATAGACAAAGAGGAGGTAGTGAAAATCCTCTACGAAGGGGACTCTGCGCAAAGAAATTCAAGTTCAGGGTTGGTCCGTGAGTAAGACTACCAACGAGGCAGGAAGAAAAGAAAACAGAAGCAGTGAAAGGGAAAACAGAAGAACGGACAACGCGAGTGGTTAAGAGAAGAAAACGGGTATAACGAATACACTCTGCCCAATACAAAAAAGAGCTAAACCGAACCGAAACGCAAAGAAGTTCGGAGTATGAGAGAGAAGAGGGAAAATGAGAAGCAAACCAATGACTGCACTTCGCCCTAGCAGCACTCCACCAACCGGTCTGTAAAGGCAAAGAGAAGGAACGACAGCAAAACCGCGCCGTGGTACCACGTGACGCAAACAAAGCACAGGGTGCTTTCCTCAACGGCTTACTAGATAGCCAGTTGTAGTCGGAACAATAGTCCTTTTTTCAAATCGTTCTTGTACAGCGTTTGTGACCTCTGGAGAAAGGTAGTAGTACGGGTAGCACAGGTCGCCGTCAAGAGAACACGCGTATTCGGTATGAGCTAAGAGGTGATGGATTGAGCTGACTTTAAGTGTTGTAAATAGAGTGCGTGTGCGAGCGATGGGCAAGCATGAGTTGTTTTATAGGCGTATCAGAAAGCAGAAGTAAAAGGAGTTAGGAGTGAAAGGGGGAGTTCCACATTGCGGGGTTACAACGGAAGAGCAAAAGGTGCACGGTTCCGGGAGAATCAGCACACATCTCTTAACAAAATGTGACACGTGATTTGAGGTGCACGCAGGGCAGCACCAGCCTATAATCGCGTCAGGAAAACACGTAAATGGAAACCCACGTTCTGACAAACCTTATGCGTTAACTGAAGACGCACACCCCTAAAAATACTTCCTCACTTAATACACAACCTCAAAAGTTTAGATGGCAACAGGAAAGAAACATCGGTGTTTCAACCAGTACGTACTTTACGGTATCTGAAAGGAAAACAAAAGGTGCAACATGCCTCGAGAACAGCATGTTTATGTATAGGTACTGCACGTTTCAAGCAACAAAGAGAATTTGAACTAAAAGGCAGTCAGCAACAACGAAAACGTTGGATGTGCGTATTGAATCCACGCAACATTCTTGGTTCGTTCGTTATAGGTAGAAGTAATGAACAAAGAACAATAAAAGAAGTGATTATTGAGCACTAAGACACTTGACTCACTCATCAGTACACCTAACTCTTTATTTTTTTTTAACCATCGCGAGAAAACACTACTCGGCCGGTGTCAGCTCAAATCTCGCGGTCGTCGACCGCTTTGTAGTATTTGCATCACTCACTTCCTCACTACTTTCCTCCATCGGATCACCGAAGCTGTAAGGATTTGTGCTGCGATGTGGCGCCGTTACCGCTGTGGCAACCGCGCACACGTTATGCGGTCACCCCGCACGAAGCCCTTCTTGCAGGTCGACGTGGTGCTGCTTCCACGACGAGCAAAACGGGTTTGAGGTCGTTGGTGTGACTTCAAATGCTGATGTGGCGGAATGCGCATCATCCGCTGGTGTGCGCCCACCTCATGCCGTTGATGCAGCCTCCACCGGATCATACGGCAGGGTTCCGGCATTATCAATACTAGCGTCACCGCTGACAACGTTGCGTGCAGATGCCTGCATTGATGTATGGTCGAATGTTTCAAACATCAAACTCTTAGACGTCGACGACGGGCCGCCTTCTTGCGGCACTAGCGTCAAAAAGGGCGTGGACGCGCCGCGCTGCACGACGACGCGCGGAGTCGAGGCGCCGCTATCATTGCCGCTGCATTGGTCCTGCGGTAACGCCGGCACCACGTCAGACGACGCAAAAGAAATGTGAGGCAGGTCACTTGATGGGGCGGCAGCTGAATAAGTTGGGGCTGCTGCTGCAACTATGGTTGGTGACGATGATGACTCGATGGCCCGTGGAGGATTGGCTGGCTGCGGTGGTGGGGCTTGCGGGACAGCAGTAGCAGCATTAGAAAAGCTTTCGTTTGGTTTGTTCTCTAGTCTCTGTTGTTCTTCTTCTTGTTGCTGTTTTTGCAGGGATGGTAGCTGCACGCTTGGATTGCTGTAGTCGTATGGCAGCAGAAGCGGCGCCCGCAGCACCTGCGGCTCTGCAAAGAAAAAATGCCGCAGCCGCAGAAACATCGCTTCGCCGTGTTTGAACTTCACCGCACGAATGCGCTGCCGCACGCTTTCTTCGTTCACAAGAGACGTCAAGTTAATCGGTGCGGCTGTCTCGCGCGCACTTGTCCGCCGGCGCCGTAGAAGTGCACGAGCGGCACCTCAAACTGACACTTGAACGACAGCTTGCAGAGGTCGTCTGGCGACGTTTTGAAACGCGAGACGCAGACGATTCGGGTCCCAGTCAAGGCTGATTCGCCGGTTGACCCCCCGTGTAACCGGAAGCCACCACACACGAGGTCGGCAGCGCCTTGTAGTCTTCCGGGATGCGCTTGCATTCACCGGTCTCGCGGTGCAGGCGATCGAAGTCGATTACGCGTGTCGCCGCTTCGGCGCTCTCGGTATTTTGTGCTCCGGTGGCTGCCGTCTTTGTTGCTGCACTCGCCACCGGCACTGGCGGCGACGCAGCTTCCATTCCATTTGGGTGTGCCGCGTTGTTTGCCGTGAAGCCCAACGCGTACGCCGTAACAGGCCGTGGCCGGTCACCGCCGTCCGCGCCGAGCGGGTCTGGTGGTGGCACCCGTGCCGCCTCAGTGTCGTCCAGCACATACTGGTCAATCGCCACAGCGAAGTTGTGGAAGCTGCGCGGCACGCTGGTGGCGTACTCGTAGTGGGCGACAATGGAGAAAGAGATCGTCATGGGCATCCCGACCCCACCCTCCGGAAACTTGCGCGACACCGGCTTCACAGCGAGGCAGTACACCTGCCGGCCGCTCGGCTGTCTGTAGGCCTCACTCACATCAATATTTTTTAACACCGTCAGGTAGGTGCCTTCGTGTACCGTCATGTCGCCCACCGTTGCTGCCGCTGCGCTAGACGAGACCGACGCCATGTGGTCGGGCAGACTCTCCACCGCTGCTTCATTCTGCTTCTTTGAGCTTTGATTCCAATTGCTACGGTGTTGAAGCAGGGCATCATTGTTAGCCCCGTCCTTTTTTGTCCCGCCACTTCTGCTACCGCCGCCGAGCTTTAAAAAAGTGCTGCGCGTCCACGCCGACACTTTCGCTGCGTTTCTGTTCAACGAGGCGAATATGACCTCCAGGTTGCCGCTCGTTGGGGTGCGGTCGCCCGTCTGCCCACCAGAGGCGGAGTACACACGACGGAAGTTCCGTGCCTCCACCTCGAACTCCATCATGTGGAACAACTTCGGCTTCACCGTCCGCACCGCTGTCACACTTGGGTCATTTGATACCTCCGCGGTGAACTCCACCTCCTAAGACAAATTATTAAAAGCGGTGTAGTGCAGGGCCAACAGTCCGGCCGTATGTGGCGCCGCAGCGTCAAAACGAGCGTTGTCCGCAACCCGCTCTAACTCCTTTTTCGCCTCATCCATCGCCAACTGCAGCGCCATCCACCGCGTCCGCCGAATAATGTCACTGAACTTGCAGGCCACCCGGGCCTCTTCCCAGAATAGGGCCGTCGTACTCGACATGGCGTTACCCTCGACACTGAGACACACGTCCTCGACGCCGATGCGGCAGTGAAAGCGCTCGTCCGGTGCGTGCGGTGGCGCCTCGACTGTAGTTGCAGCAGACGCTGCCATCAGGGGAAGCTGACGGATGGAAGAAAGAACGAAAACACTACTCTTGGCAAGGTGACTGGAGAGCTTGAAAAGCGAATCAAGAGGTTTGTATGGTGTGAGTCTTGCTTGTTGTACTTCTCAGAGTTTCACGGGGCGGAAGACTGTCGAACAAAACGGAAACAACTAGATTAAGCAGATGCACGTGACGCTACATCGAGAGCTATCAAAAGTTCTGGATGGCTTAGGCACAAAGGGACAGGGCAGTCAAGATAAGGAAAAGCAAAAGAGAACAGAGGCCGGTGTACAATCAGACACATACTGCAACCACAGTTCAAAAACAACGACGACTTCAAACTGAAACACTCACATCAAGTTAGCGCGATAAGCGCTGAGTCCCCAACAATCAAGAAGAGTAGCAGTTGGGCACTCCTTCTCTTCTTTTTTTTTTTTTTGAACAGTAGCTCAGAAAGTAAAAAAAATTCTGATTGCGGCAGGGGAGTCTGCTTCTATCTCACCTACAATTTGCCCAGCATACCCTCTCTAACAGATATACGTGTATATGACTTACTTTTATTAATTGGGTCTACTCGAAACAGCGGAAGCAGTATTTAGTCGATAAGAGAGGAGGTAACAGAGTCCACATCCGCCTGTGTGTAAACTAGTGAGCATCAAGCGACTCTTTATTTCCTTTTCTCTGTAATTTATTGTTCTATTCGTCGATCCAGTGCCTTTTCCATGTGCAGCACGAAGTACTCCAGCTGCCGCAGGTGTTCACACACGGTCAGCAGCTCCTCCTCGGCTTCGCGGTCCATCACCGCTAGCGGCTGCAGCGCAGAATCCCGCGTCCCATCCACACATATGGTGCTCTCTTTTTCCCCAGTGTCGATTGTCCCAGAAATTGTTGTCGTTACTGAAGGTGCAGCGGTGGCGGCTTCCATAACGGCCTCGCTCGGCACCGCCCCTTCTTTTTCATGAATGAAGCGGGAGAGGAGGTGGACGTGATTTGCAACGCCGATCAATCCGCCCACCACACCCCAGTCAGACCAGAGTGAGAAGCCTCCGCTGCCGTATTTGCTGCTGCCGTTACGACGACAGTTCTTGAAAGCGAACTTCCCCCGCACCGCCTGCAGGATTTGATCGCTGGGCGTCAAGTCGACAGCGACACCGTCATCGTCGGCCGTGTGTTTCCCTTTTGTCTGCTGCACGAGCTTCACGTTGTAGGCCTCAAAGGAGAAGCACAATACATCGCCGGTGAACTGCGCTGACGACACCGCTGTTGTTATTGTCGTGGTGCTCTCCTCTCTACAACGCTTCGAAATGTGTGACACACTGTGCATCCCGCTGCCGACACCGAGGGCCAAAAGGACGATGCGGAGCCGCCGCCAGCGCCGCCGCGAAAACGTGATGGCCCACTTAATAAAGAGCAGCGCAGCTAATGCGGTGCACGGCAGGGCGACGACTAAAACGCCGCTGATCTCCTGTGAGGGCGTTGGTGTGATGGACATCACCCACTCGCCGTTGCCCACCGTCGCTGAGTCCAATAGCGGCAGCAGCTGCAGCGCCGCCGTCACCGTCAGCGTAACATACACAATCACCTGCAGGCTCTGCGCAAAGAAGTCGTAGAAAGGCTGCAAGTACATTAGAAAAGTGCAGTAACCCATCATCGTCCAGCGTGCGACGAGTCCTACAACGTTTTTCGATTGAATGAGGTGTCGCATGAGGATGAGGGCCCACTTGCAAAGCAGTGTGACGGACTCCCACCAAAGGAAGTGCTCACTGAGGCCTAAGACGGCCAGGCAGCAATCTCGCAGGTACTGCACACCCCCTAAACGCCACCCGCCGCTATTAGAAGTGCTGGAGAAGACACTTCGGGTCCCGCAGCACGAGAGCCACAGCAGCGTCAGCGGCAGCACCGCGCCGACCAATGAACCGAGGACCACTGCAGCCGCCCGGAATTCACGATACGTGCCCAGGCGGCAGTTGACCCGACGGTCTGCAACAAGAGTTTCTTGCGACACCACAGACGCCGTCGGCCCCGCGCCGCCGCCGTTGAGGCCGACGACAGAGATGACGGTATCCTCACACCGGAGAAGGGCGAAGCTGTACTCCAACATCACCACGTAGAAATAATGGTAGACAGTGAAGAGGAGGACGATCAATTGGGCGGGGAAGCGCGGCCATATGAAGACCGAGGCGCCGTGGCTAGACTGCTGCTGTGGGGCGACCAGTTTTGTTGCGGGCAGCAGCTGCGAGTGTAAATGGTGCAGCGGGGTCGAAGTGGGCTTGAAGGGCGCCTGCGCATCGAAGAGGTTAAACGGCGTCGGCGTGTTGCCGTCAAAGTCATGCAGGGCAGCAACTTTCACGACGGCAGCGTCTTCCTCTCTTGCTCCGCCACCTCCGCATCCGCTGCATCGTCCGCAAAACATCTGTATAGTGTTGACTTTACTACCGTGTCCCTCGCAGTGCCCACTAACACCTCCACCATTCCGCAAAAACTCACTGTTGAACTGCGCGACGGCTGTGGGTGCGCGCCTGAGCGGAGAGGACAGAGATGGGGACGGTGCGGGTGGAAGCGGGAGCAGCGGTGACAAGAACGCGAGCGGCGGCTCTGGAAAGCGTGTAGATGAGCTGCCTTTCTTTCGTCTAAACGTTGAGGTGGTGTTGTCCAGAGAATCTGGTACAATGCTGCGTGCCGCCTCTGCCTCAGACAGAGGGTTTCCGCATCCACCATCGTTAGCATCTGCTGCTGCTGCTCTTGCTGCGGTGTGTGCGAGGGCATCGTCGCTCGTTATTCTAGCACTATCGGCATCACCACCACCTGCATTATCGGTGACTGAGGCTGTTGCAGCCCTTCTTAACTGCGCTGCTGTGTCATTATCCTGGTGCGTGCTTCTTCCTGCCCCGAGAAAACCCACTGAAAGCTTGTTGTGTGAAGCTGTAGACGAAGAGGAGTTGGACGAGTTTTCTGCTGCAGTGGGTGCGGCGGTGTTGCCTGTCGTCATGGTAGAGCTGATTGCAACTTCTGCATTTGACCCCCCTGCACCACCGTCCCTACCACCATGTGAGACGTGTGCCTCGTAATGGCGCAGGAACTGCTGCAGCTCCGCCTGCTCCGCCAGCAACGACTTCAGCGCCACCTCATGCGCCACCGAGTTTGGCAGCTGACTCACGGCGGAGATGGCGTAGCAGTTGTTATCGATCAGCGCGTAAGCCTCGCGTATCGTCCGTTGCTTTGGGTCGGGGGCTTCGGTGTAGGTAGCCCTACTGAGCGCCCGTTCTCCGAGACCCGAACCCCGCCAACCGGTTGAGGTACCCTTCTTCGGAGGTAAACGGGGCCAGCAGCGAGAGGAAAAACCGCTTCTTACGCAGCGCCTCGTAGTGGCGGGCGAAGAGGGCACCGCCGTACAGTAAAACGATGAAAAGCGCGACGAGGATGATACAAACGGCAATGAACTCCACAACGAATTTCCACTTGGCGTCAGGGCCCGTGAAGAGGCAGTTGATCGGCGACAGCTCCAGTACGTTGCCGGTGGCGAGGGTTCGCGTAAAGACTGTAAAACGCTCCACGTAGTCCGGCAGCTGCGACTTGAGGAGTAGTATCAACCTTACCATCTGCAGTAGGTCCAGAATAGCGCGTGCGCCGTGCAAGACGCCGATGCGCGGGCTAAACACTTGAAACGTCAGCAGTATCGGAAAGAGCGGCACCAAGAGGACAAGAAGGGCGAGCAACACCACCAGGACAATGTTCGCTGCTGTTGAGAAATACGTGATGCATTGCGAGCCTGTTTGTCCGTAGCCCCTATCGCACACACCGCACAACACCCCGGTATAGCCTTTTGTGCACTGCCCCGCGCGGCACACACGCGGCCGCGGGCACGGGTAAACACCGTAGGTTAGTTCCCCGCCTTTCCAGTAGCCGTCCGTTACATTGAACACGTAGCTGCCGTTGCACGTGGCGTGCGCCGGACAGGGCAAGCAGCTTCTCGTGTCGTAGTGCCCGTACTCATCCGCGTAGCAGTCGCTCATTTTCATCGGCTTCGATGTGACGGTGGCAAACCCGCTTGCCACAAACGTCATACGGTACACGTTGCCAAAAAACCCCTGCGTACTGACGAAGCTGAAATTCAAGTAGCCATTCGAATCGACACGCTTTGATAGCTGCGTCGTCCACGCTATCCCATTGAAGTAAATTGCGGCTATCGTGCTTATGTTCTTGCGCAAGATAACCCGCTGGTTGCCGACGACATTGCCTGCGATGTCGCACATCACCACGAGAGGTTGGCGGCTCGTGTTGGCGTAGTCGCTGCTGAGCTGCGACGAGGGTTGCACCGCCACCTCCAGTGCGTACGGCTCGCCTTCCTCCACCGCGTACTGAACGTTCGCCGGGGCGAGACCAGCAGTGGGAAAGGTGAGTTGGCCCACTCCGACAAGCGGGTACTGCAAAAAAACCGAGAAGGACGTCGCGCCGTGGACAGTTTAGTTGCTGTAGGCGAGCACGACGAGGCTGCGGGCGGGGTTCAGCGAACCGGGGACTTTTTTACGAGTAGAATTGAACCACGGCGCTGACAGCCACACCACCCGTTCCATTAATTCGCCGGTGCTGACGTCAACGTCGAGCTCCCGGATCGGGTGACCCGCTGTGTCCATCACAATGAGCTCGACCGTCGGCAGTGCCACGAGGGAGGACGACACGAGGGTGAAATTCTGGGACCTCGTCGCCAGCTCGAGGCGCGCCGCGGCGCCGATGAAGGGTCTTGCCACATCTTGCGGGAAATCGCACAACATTGTCATGGAGGACACGTAATGCCCCCGCACCGTCGTGTACCTCTCACCATCCCTGTACACACAAACCAGCGTCGAGGTGTTCACAAAACCCCGCCCTTCAAGGATAATCGGCAGGCTCGAGAAAAGCGATGTGTACGGCTTGGTGGTATCACTGCCGGAGATTCTTGTGATCGTAGGGGTTAAGTAGCGCTGCAGTGTGACACGGCTGTTTGTCTGTGCGCGAAAGACGGCGCCGGGCAGCGACACCTCCGTCGTTACCGGCGCACAGACGTCGCCTGCCTCCCACCGCGGCGACTTGCATTGCAGAACTGTGGAGTTGACTACCGTGCCCGGTGCGGTTACCGTGAGGCCGCCGCTTCTGTAGACGCACACCATCCCGTCTTGCAAAAAGACGCCCGTTACTACCACGGTGGTGTTGTCAGTGGCGTCGACGACGCTTGGTGTGATGGAGGTAATGCCGTATCCCGTGATAGGGTGGATGATGACGTCATGAATACCTCCGGTCTGGTACAGCATGAGGAGGCCGTTGGCCCAGACGTCCGTGGCATGCAGACTACTGGAGACGTCTACCGCTGATGTGATATCCTGCCTATTGTGCAGGTCCAACTGTAGCGGCACCGCTGTTGTGCCACTGCTCTTGTTGTTTTCTTCCATCGCCCATGCAAAGACCCTCGCCGTCGTGTCGGTTTGCACTACACAGACTAGTAACGTGATGTTGTTAGCGTCGTCGTCGCTGCTAAAGAGAGACACGGTGCGTAGCGCTTCACCAACATAGTCCTCATCGCCGTAAAACCTTACTGAAACGCTGGTGAGGGCACGCACTGACACCACGACGCCAGTAACGTCGGCTACAAATGAGAAGATTCCCACCGACACCCACATTTCATCTGATTTTGCCGACTGCAAAGATCCTTTTTTTTTTTCTTCAGATGATGATGCAAAGAAAAACAGTGGTGATGAGCCAGGAACGTAAATGCGACTTTCCGACACGTTCACTCGCCAAGCCGTTCCACCCTGCTCAATAGCCACCCCACTGGACTCATTGATAAAAGAGACTTCAACTAATCCTGCCACATCGTCGCTACTATGTGTAGCGTCGATAGCCCAATTATTATTCGGAGTGACACCCACCACAAACACAAAAACCGCTGGTGCTGTCGACGTGCATGGGCGTATCCGTCACGCCTGCTGGAAGAGAGAAACACACGCGCACGGTTTTGCAAGACGACAGAGCCATCAGATCGAAGCAATGTCCATCCCCACCTTTCAGAGAACTCCGCACCTACGACGCTTCCACTGCCCCTGCTCGAGTACGAGGAGGAGGTTCCCGCCGCTGTCGTAAAGTCCAAATCCTGTACAACAGTAAATGAGCAGCCGGTTTCGTTCGCGTTTACTACGCCGTGCAACACGGAGATGCCCATTACACCACCTACATGGAGTGCGGAAGAGGATGATGAAGAAACAGAAATTAGACCGTTGCCGTTCGACTTCAGGCCTGTAGCAAGCAGCACCACAGTGCCGTTGGAAAGAAGCATACTACGGAAGATTGAACGCGGGGCGATGTACGTTGCGTCAGCTGCAATCAGCAGTACTGCATGAACTTCACCTTTCTCAACTCCACCTCCGTTACCGTCGCCGACACTAACAGTGTTGTTTGTCACACCGACTTCTCCGCAGAGAACAGCGGCACCACGAGAGACGACGAGATGATGCGCACCGACCCACTGCAGCGTCATCGGGACGGCACCATTTTTATCAACAGCGCTGTCGGTGCTGCTCATGTCTACTGCACTCGCTGCGTGAGCGAACGTAGCCGTCATGACCGCACCAGGTAGCTCTGCCAGGTAAGCGTTTGGTACCTTGCAGTTGTCGCCCATCTAGTTGCCCGCGCACCGCGTACAATTATCGTCCCCCCCCAGTACCCCCGCGTGTCATCGGCGAAGCAGGTGCATGCACCGTTCACACGATCGCAGCTGCCGCGGAAGCTGCACGGACAGGGGATCTCACAGCACACGCCGTACCACCCCTCCTCGCAAAAACTGCAGCCCGTCTCAACTGAGGCTAGGTGGCCACGACAGACACAGTCAACCTCCGCCGTGCATTCCATGCCAGTAACACCGTGCGGAGCAGCGCAGCCTGCCTTGTTACAGTGCACGCCGCACTGGGAGCCTGAGTACTCCACGTCACAGACGCAGGTCGCGTAGCTTCCGTTCAGCTGACACGTCCCGTGTCCAGAACAGGCGTTTAACAAGCAAGAGCGACGCCCCACACACTGCCTCTTGGCAGCGTTGTTGAAGCAGGTTCCTGGGCACGTCGCCTCATCGAAGCCGACGCACCCGTTATCGGAGCAGCCCACGAGACTGACGCCAGGACACAACTTCGTGTTCATCGCTTGCGGCGATGATAATGACACATGACTTCAGCTGCCGCTGGAGTTACTGAGCACACGAGACGGCACAGCTAATACACACGCGAGGCCAGCTACAACGACGACAAAGAGCAAACAAAGCAGGCGTCGCTTACTTGAAAGTCTCCACAGCAGCGCGTCGGTGCGTTGTGCATGAGTCATACCGTGAGAATTAACTAGTAGGAGAGGTCCGTGACAATTACACACGCAAAGAACAGAAGAAACGCGCGCTGCGCTGTCTCTAAAAAAAAAAGAAAAACTCGACTCCCGTTTCCCAAGCGGGGCGGCCGGAAAGAAAGGGAAAGGCGATGAAGCAAAGCACTTCGGTAAAGAGAGAAAGCCACACGAGTCGAAAAACACAGCAGTGGAAAGAGCGCGTCAAAATAAAAACGAGTTCGTTCACCGATGTAACGAGAGTTCAAAGGGATACGAATGACGCCACCCTGCTGAAACTCACCTTTTTTCACCTTTCACAGAAAAACCAGTATAAACAAATTGGCAATGTGACGATAACCATACCTGAAGCCTGTTTCCCCATGATATTTTAGTCAGTGAAGCTGCAAAACAACCACCGTATGCCGTCCCATCTAGTAGTGTCCATTAAAACAGCACTCACGCACAACACGCTTGCATAGAACTGCTGTTAAAACCGAGAATACGTCTATTTTTTCTTTTGTGCTTTTAGATCTCGGTAGGAGATGCTCAATAAGGTACGCTAGTGAATAGAGAGAAAACAACCACGTGTGTGTACGTTTTTGTGGGTGTGCTGAGGAAAAAAAAAAAATGTTGGCACACCGTTTAGCACGTAGCCGGAAAAAAAAGGTTCAGAGCACAAAACGCTACAACTTGAAAAGTCAACAAAAGCTTTTTGAGTGCTGAGTTTTTTCTTTCGCTCGTCCCCACAGCTATCGATGCAATATTGACGGCGCGATGTGTGAAGGCGTTGTCGCCTTTTTTAACTTCCCGTCTGCGGGAATGAAAACAAAACTCCTAAAGGGCCACCCGTCGGTTTTGTGAACTGGGAGTAAATAAAAAAACGTCGGCCAAATATTTTGGCTCCGTCTCGCTTCACAAATAATAACGGTTAGCTGGTGTACACAGTTAATGCCCACACCGTCGTAATTCTGTTACGCATCGCGTGGCAGCAGCGGCACGCTCTCACCAAGGGAACCGTTACCGGCGCGCACGTCGATGGCTTGGTGCACATCCGCCAAGCTACGAAGACGCCGGTGGCACATCATCCGCCAGGCCAGAGCCACGGCAGAAGCAAGCACAAAAACGAAGATGAGAATGTAAACATGGGAACGGTGCAGCCACAACTCTGGCATCGTAATCCGCTTCGTTTTCTTCTCAACCATCTTTCCATTCTCGTCCAAGGGAGAGTAGACGAGATACGACGTCATCATCCCGCGGTCCTCGTGGTGCAGCGCGTGGCAGTGGTACACCACCTCCCCGGTGTACGTCGACGCCTGCCACCGAATCAGCGTCACACCATCTAAGATTGGAATCGTGTCGCGGTAGTCGCCGCTGCGCACGCCGTACATCGCCATTGTGTGGTTCTCGTGCTTCCCGCCTACGCGCGGTTGGAAGGAGAGAAATTGAAAGTGGTTCACGTGGAAGTGGAAAGGGTGGGGACGCTCATCCGTCGGGTCGCCGAAGAGCCGCGCCGACACCACCGTGTACAGCGGGACCGTGAAGCCATGGTAGCCGTCCAGGTTGTTACCAATCCGACCTTGGAAATGCTCGTAGTAGCACGTCGACGAATTTTGCAGCGACGCACAGTCTGTGCCCTGCCCCAAGACGTAGTACGGCTTTGGATCGGACAGGTCCTTTTGTGAGAGCGAGATGTCACGCTGAAACTTTTTGCTGCCACGAAGATACAAGTAGTCCGGCGAGTACTTTGGCAACGTAATGGGAAACGTCACCTGGGGCTGGTTGTCCTTCCTCGGCGGCTTCGACTCAATATAAAAAATTACATCGGAATCGTTGTCAGTGTGGTGAACAGGAAACTTGCCCTCCTCGTGGCACACCACGGCCAAACTCCGCCGCGTGGCGGTTGTGAAATACTGCCAGTGGTTTTTCACCTCGCGGGTGCGTCGTAGTTGCACGCCGTCAATCGCCGTCACGTGGAAGTCGCACTGCTTCGGCAATGATATGTTCAGAAAGCACGACCCAGCCGCGAAGGCCACGCGCAACAGCATCGGGTGGTCGCGGTGCACCGCCACCGTGGGGCGGTGCTGTCCGTTCACCAGGAATAGGTCCGGTGGCATGTTGTATGTCCGGCCCTTGAGGTCTACAAACCGCGGGTTCGACGGCAGCAATGAACCCATCGCCGTGTCCATCGCCGCCAGTGGCAGGCCGTCGCACCGGTGCGACACGCCGAGCCGGTACAGGTGAATCATCAGCAACCGCGAGTCCCACCCACGGAAGGGATGCACTGGTGTTGTCATGAAGTCGCCCTCACCGACGTCGATGGCACCGAACAGGCCGCCCATCAGCTGGTAGTACGTCGCACCGTGGGAGTGCGTGTGGTACCAATGCAGGCCCGGCTCGTGGTCGCGTGGCACGGATATTTTATACTCGTGCGACTCCCCAGGGCCAAACACCGTGAACGGATCGTCTTTGCGCGGGTCGCTGTGCATGCCGTGGAAATGCACATTTGTGATGTTTGGCCCGTGGAACGCGTTCATGACCATCGTCGCATTTTCGGACCCCTCGGTACCAAGTCCATTGATAAGCGTGAGCTTAATTTTGCCTCCTGGATTCACCTTCAGCGTTGGACCAGGCAGCAGTGGGCCGCTGTCCTCTGTTTCGTAGAACCGCCCAGTGTACTCGAAGAACACTTCCTTGTGGTCCTCCCACACCAGTGGAATGGACACGCGACCAGCACGGACGGTGAGGTTGATTTTGGTGTAACCTTTCTTCGAGGGGTATACAATTGGTGGTGTAGTGAGCTCTGCACACATGCCTAGCGAGATGACCCCAACGAGGCATGCTACCAAAAGCCGTAAAAACATGCGTGTTCTACGAGGCATTTGAAAGGAGAAAAGGAAAATACAACAGATAAAGGACAATATTCAACTATTCCAACGTGCTGCAAAATTATCGCCGATAAACACAAATATATAAATACACGGTAAGGGATTTGCACGAGACGTATGCACTCACACACAAAAAAAAAATGTAAACCACCCTGCCAATCAGCAAAACGACTAAAAAGTAAGTAAAAACGGGTTTAGATAATGAGCGGATCAATTGAAAGAGAGCGAGAAACTCTGCCACTCAGCGTTTCACCACGAAGGTTCACTTTGCAAAGTACGAGATTATATAATGTGGCTGTTTGTACGTGGCCATACACGAACGTGCAAATGTGAGCCCACACTTATACAAGCGAGCAACGGTAGTCTACATGAGGCGGAATGTAACAATTGCATGTTTTTCTCCCAAAAGATGGGCGGAAGTAAGCCCATTTGATACACCACAGTTTGCAGATATTACACCTCGGCTTTGTTTTGCCACCACGCCGCCAAGCAAGGCATACAGCTTCAAATTGCACGCAGCTTTGCGGGCTAATGCCGCCACCTAAACCAAGGTGTTATACAGCTTTCTCCACATATATGTTATTTTCTTCACTACAGTTAACAATAAACGCTAAATTTAGCTTTGTTAACAAAGCCTCAATCCTAAGTACACGTACTAAAAAATAAATAAACCAATGTGCAAGTGCCGCCCATATCACGAGCGAAGTGCAATCAAGAGAAATAGAGAGAGAGAGAGAGAGAGACGAACAGAACGATGCAAATTAACGCACTACAGCAGGTTTACATAAAGCTACACCTCTTTCTTTCCTCTTTTCTTCTTCGAATCGCTTACACAATGACCCGGAGACGCTCCAGTTGCTCCTTCGAGCAGCCTGTCCACTTCG
Source organism: Crithidia expoeki (assembly GCA_900240875.1). NCBI lineage: Eukaryota > Euglenozoa > Kinetoplastea > Trypanosomatida > Trypanosomatidae > Crithidia > Crithidia expoeki. Next base: position 163,146 of record OESE01000173.1, read on the forward strand.
GGTCGGTTATGTCGACGTTGTTGTTGTTGATCAGCTGCTTGTACTTAGCCTCGTTACGGCGCGCGATAGGGTCGCGCCAGTACGGGTACCCGGCCCACCAGCCATTCTTACGCTCCGTCTCCTCCGAGCAGAAGCTCGCATGCTTCCACATAAACACCATGCTCAACAGGCCCACACCAGCCATAACGTTGTACTCCTGCGTGAACAGCTTCAGCTGCAGCACGGGGATGCGATCGCACTTCCAGCGGGTGTAGACCATTTTCTGGTGCTTGTTCTTGCTGCGAAGGAGGAAGTAGTAATTCTGTGGGTTAGTTACAATTAGTGGAGAGTGTGGAGGAAAAAAGGAAACAAACGAGACGCTCCGGGGAAACGAAGAGCAAGAATGTGAGGTGCATAGTTGACATCGCAAGAGAGAGAAAAAAAAAAAAAACGCTTCAAAACTCCAACATTAGTGAAACAATAGAGCACGCAGCATTCTATTTTTGAAGCATAGCCCACACCCGAGTTCACACTTTCTCACGACTGCATGTACGTCTGAGACTATCAAAACGACTATACCGCAAGCCACGCACGAGGTGCATTTTGGTTCACCCATTCCCCGTGAAGTGTACCTAATGACAAGCACCTTCAAACCACTAAATGATCAAAATGGAACTTAAGCATACATCATAGCGAAGCGTTTCAAAGCCGAAAAGAAGAAAGAAAAATCAGTACGAGTAATAAAGTCACTTTGGCAAGAGCAAGCAGTCTAGAAACAGGGGAGTATTGCTTTACATCTAAATGACCGACTCTTTGCCCCATATGCTGAAAACAAAAAAGAATTAGTCAGCCCACGCCATGCCGTCCACCGGGACCTCTGAGCAGATCTGCAGCACACTCGTAGGTGCCCACACGCCTCGTTTGAACGAACCTGTCTGTGCCATTTCGAGACTGGGGTAGTGGATGGAAGCCGCGTCGTCTAAGGGTCGGTTCTTCTTGTCAAACCTTCCTTCGTAATACACTCCACCGGGAAGAATCCACTGACCCTGTACAAAATTGCCCCCGACCCACTCACCACGGTACTCGCTTCCGTTCACAAAATGATACGTTCCGTAACCTTCCTTGGTGCCATTCTTCCAGTTTCCAGAATAGACATCGCCATTGAGGTAGTAGAATACGCCTTGGCCATGCCGCTTGTTTTCCAGAAACTCTCCCTTGTAGATGGTGGCGTCCTTGTTCTTCATTATTCCTCGCCCAGATTTCTTTCCTCGGACATACTCGCCGCGGTAGCAAGGGTGAGCACCATACACTAGGACACCCTCCACAATATTACGGCCGAGTTGCAGCTTCTTCGCAAGCTCGTCCACGGCGTCCCGAGCATCGACACCAGCTTTGCTGAGCTGCTCCGCTTCTCTCAGGACTGCACGATCGACCTCACTACGACCTTGGCTGACAAAAGTGTATTGCCCGCTTCCATGTTTTTTGCCCTCAAAAAAGTCTCCCTCGTACGTGTCGCCCGTAGCGTAAATAGCCTTCCCACTGCCAGATCGCTGCTGAAACTCATCGCGCGGACCTGCGTAGATGCCCAAAATACACACGGACTTTACAAACTTCCGATCGAAAACAGCACCGTTCTCTTCCGCGCGTGCACAAAAATCGTCGACCCACGCCTCAACGTCCATCTCAGGCTCTTCGCCTGGGGTAAGAAAGGCTGCAGCATATGCATTCCATACGTGCTGTTCAGCTTTTTTGAAACCGGTGACTTCATCGATCTCCTCAATGTTGACTTTCTCCGGTTTTCGACCACCGGAAACTGCCATTGCGAAAGACTATATACAGTGAAAACGATATTGTAAGGTGAGTACTACTTATTTTTTTTCTGTGCGAGCGTGAGGTTGAATTGTACTGCAGTTACACGTCCCACTCAAACAAAGGAGCTTGACGAAGGTCTAACTAAAGAAAAGAGAAAGGTGAGTCGTGGAAGTCTCAGCGCTTATAATAACAATAATAATAATACAAGAAGAAAAGTGTAAAGAAGTTTGACAATGAAGAAGCAGTTCCCAATGACATCACTATTCGGCGTTTTAACGTGCATACCTGACTTGGAACATGAACATTTATTTGTACCGCGAAAATTTCCTTCAGAACAAACACATGTTGGTGTCACAAGCCGACAAAAAGAAAAAAAAACTGAGGACAACTAAATACCGCAGCTACCGAAGACCATGTAATAAGGAAGCCCCGAGATAAACTTTACCGCTTGCGCAACCGCTGCAATAAACAGTACTAGCGATAACAATAAACGTTTAACGCGCAACGTAGAACCCGAAAAATATTAAAACAGCTGTGAACAATGAAGACGGCAATCCTTAATTTTTGATTCTTCGGTTTATTGGTAAGCTTTGAATCTTCATTAATTCTTCCCTGTCCGCTATTGCTTGAGCTCGATTGCTGGTCATAATAAACTACGGAGACAATTAACGTCTGTTACAAATATGAAGACACCACTTGAATTAAATGGGGAACATTATGACATTTAACTTAACAAGCCCACACAACAAAAACACTAATGGTCCCAGACGAACCTTTCACCGTTATCATATAGTGTGTGTTCTATTAGACAAAGAACGACAACAACCAGTACACTTTTACCGCACATTTTGTCGTTAAGAAAAACAATAACATTGCCAGCTCAAAAAAAAAAAAAGAGAAAAACGAATGACAACACAGAAAACGAAAACCAACTAACCCGCGTCTTCCTCTTCCTCCTCATCGCCGTCAAAGTTCTTGTCACCCGTATCAGTGTCGCCTTGCGGTTGAGGAGGTGTAACTACCTTTAACTGGCCACCACGCTTCGTGATCTCAGCCTTCATAGCTTCAATGGCTTCCTTCATGCGCTGGATTCCCTCTTCCTTCATGTCCGTACGCGCACGGATGCCGTACTTTGGGGGGCCAATAATGTTCACAGTCAAGTTGATCTGGGGGTCTTTACCCGAGCCAAAATCGCGGCCGATAATAAGAGTGTCACGAATCGCCTCCACTCCATCACACGCAAAGCACGTAACTTCGATCTCGGCGAACAGCGTCAGTACCTTCATGCGCATCGCGTTTTTTAGCGCTGACATTAGGCAGTCCACAACGCGCTTCTCAATATTGAGAGGACCGAGAATGCGGTCCACGTCTTGCGTCTGGTTCAGTTCATACAGCCACGACCATGCATGCTTGCCTGGCTCGCGATCGTAAAGAGGATACGCAATTGTTTCCATTGCCGTCCTCGCGTCAATATCGCAGTCATCAGCTACGTGGCAGATAATGGAACGGACCTCGCTGCCCTGACGGAAATGTGCCTCACAGGCTTTGGCTTCGTTCGGTGTTACGAGTTTCTTAGATAGATCAATGTAACCTTTGTCCTTGTCAATCCGAATTACCTGAGCGGCTTCGGTGCGACCGACTTTGATCAGCTTGCCCATAGAACGCACACGGCGTCTAGTGACTTCCGTGTACGGAATAATACCCTCACGCTTACCGTACTCCAGCAGCTGCACCACAGCGGAGGTGTCGTTCACCTGCGTGATCTTCACCCAAACGACATCACCGATCTCCGGCATTGTCTCCGCATAGAGGGGAATATCCCTGCCGTCCCAAGAGGTGATACCGAGGCAGGAACCAACAAACTTCTGCTGGCGCTTGTTAAGATTCCGCATCCACTCCGCACGCTCGTTGTTGTTACCCTTCGTTTCATCGCCCACAGCCTGCGCAGAAAGAATGGTCGCCTTCTCGAGAAGTACGAGAAGGTGGTCCATCACCTTGCTGTCGATAGGCACGGTGAAAGGCTCTGCCACAAGGAGTTTACGCCGAGCCAGAGTCTGGTTAAGGCGAAAGTACTCCTTAGGGACCGCGTAGAAGACATTGTCCGTCGTCTGGCAGCAGCACTTTGTCTTGTAATCGACGGTGTCGGGACTATCCGTAATACCGTACGAGGCCATTTGTTTGTGTATAGCAGTAAGATCTTTTTCAAATATCAAATGGGTGTAGCAACGCAAAATTGTTCGACCCGTAAACACAAAGAAGGAAAGGCGTTTATGGAAAGGAAAAATAAATATAATAGTAACAAAAAAGAAGCGAAGAATCAAGTGCAATAACGACATATAGACGAGTAGATATACATAATGAGAGAACAGAAATACGGGAGGAGAAAATAATTGAGGTGAAAAGGCAAAAAAAAAAAAAGAAACGGCTGCTGATTGTTGCTTCGTAAAATCATTGCGTGCAAACACTCTTTTACATCCAACTTCTTCTCTTACGGTTACTCACTTCTTCACGCAAGTTCCGTTGAACCAAACATTAACTTTAGCAACGCTTCAATCGACTATCGTTAACGAGAACGGCGGTTAAAAATGACATAGTACGCTGTCTATCTATTTTTTTTTTTTACAGCGTTTCGTTACGTGGCAGATAAGAAAACAACGACGGAAACCACGGTAAATTAGAAAGTACGTGAATTAAACCGCATTGGATATAGGAAAAAACGTCAACTGAATTTTGAGGGACTAATGCACTGAGTAGTTCTTACAACGGTAGGTGGGTAATTGAACTTGTTTACTTCTTTTATTCGTTCGATAGTGTATCTCAAGCTCCTATGACTTCTTTTCACCACTGCTTAAATCCAAAAGGCAGAAACACTTAGTCCCCAAGGTCACACATCTCGTCATCGCGCAGAGTTGCTGGTAAATGACAGTTACTCCGTTTCGATCACGCGGATACATCCGTCATTTCGACACATCTGCACGGATATAAACACACATTACTAAGAAGCAAAGGCACCATACCACAGTTTCCAAAAAAAAAAAAGAAATACTGCACCGTTTAGGGAGCAAAATACTTTTAGCACCCCACGTTAAGCGGCTTTGAGGGTGGTCATTTTTTACTCAACTAGCCGGCTGAATGATGAAGACAACACCGAAGAATTCCTTCGAAGATCGTGCCTTGCGCACCGCGTTCCTCGGCGCAGTGCAGGGTAGTAAGGGGGAGGGGGGTTCATTACGAGCCAGTGACGAGAGCAGCGTCTTCTTCGAGGTAGGGCTGAGTAACGGATAGACTAGGGAAGTCAACAGAACAATAAGGCGCGAAAAGTGAACGAGGAGACAATGCAAGATAATGTGATAGTAAGCACCTAAAGCAAGAACCCGCACGTTGCTCACATTTTCTTCGTTTACATAAAAACTTCGGACGCAGAGAAAAACGTCCCACAAACACGGCTCCATCAAGTGGCGCCGCAGCCAGTGCGTGTAACACCAGTTTTGTTCAAACAAGAGAGGGTTTTAAAGGAAGACAGCAAAAAATAGGACCTCACCAAAGGGTTTATCATCGGTGGTCGAAATGCGTTTGGCAGGACCTACTATGATTCGTTGCCTCTCGAAAGGCCGAGGCAGAACTCCAGGATCCTCGACGATTTCGATGTTATTTCCACCCGGTGAGGCCATCCATCAGTGATGATCAGTTGCCTTCCTCTTTTCGTAGCCATCGCTACCACCAGTCACCGCCAAGAAGGAGCGTAGGGGTTTGAACGCTTACCTCCGGCAGAGCACACCAACAAAACTTTTTTTTTCCCCGTTGGGTGGCTATGGGGCCGTAACAATCGTCCGCATGAGAAAAAAATGTGGGGCAGGCATGGCAACTTACAACCCCCTACGGCCTCTAAAGTGGGGTGCAGGGGGTGCTGGCAACGCTCTTTGGGCAGCTCAAGGCCAGGAGAGGAGGGGGAGGGAGAGGAGGAAGAACGAAAGCGCAAAGCGGATTTAAGAAGCCTAGGGGGATTTTTCGTAAAGGAGGGGGGGGGGAGGTTAAGCTGCCTGCTCTGGTTATGCTGCGCCACGGCGCGCTTCCAAATCGCTAAAAGAAGCGGTAGGGGGAAAGACAGCAACGCTCTGAAGTTGTAGTGGCTATTGGCAGCGGAAATGTAAAGAAAACCTGCGCGCGCCTTTCGTACGAAGGGAGGCATGGTGCGCGCTGCCGAGGCCCACGTGGAAGAGGAGGAGGCCCGCCTTTTTCCCGCCTCCTCCGTCGCCAAAATTCTGTTGATCGACGTTGTCGACCTATACGGCGTGTCCGCGGCAGTCACCGGCGAGTCGCGTAGGCGGTGTTTGAGGGATTTCGAAAAGAAGATCATCAACGCCTTCCCGATCCCTACTTTCTCCCTCGCCCTTCAGGGCCCACTTTCATGACCACTGAGGAGGAGTAAGCAAGGGAGTTCGAGAGCCTTTTTGAACGTATGTCCCACAACGGACCCCAGTCAAAGGAAACATTGGGCCGCGGCATACTCAGCCGTCCAGCTCACCTGGGCGCTACCGTGGCTCCCAGGGCTAAACTGCGCGAGGAGACGTTGCGGATTTTACGGGCGGAGGACAGTGCTTGAGGTGAAGGCGTCGGTTAAGTCGGCGGTTTGCGCTAAAGGGTGCGTTTGCAGCAGCCGCGGGGGCTAGTCGCGTTCACCTCTAATGCTACTTTGCGGGTAGGGAAAGCGCGGAAAGGACTTGCTTGTCGTAGCGTCGTCGGGCGTCACCAAACGAATCCTCGAGGAAACGGCCGCGGAAGTCATTTTTTATCGTGGTAGTGCCTCGCGCAACAGAGGCAACCTACCCACTCAGGGAAGGGCGAGCGAGCGCAATTCAAGAAGTGGGTCTTGGCGCTGCTCAGTAAAACGGAAAGGAGGACGCCGAGGCTTCAGCTCCGACGAAGAGGCACGACCCGCAGTCCGCTGGCCTTTGGGGATGGGGAGTTCGTCGTTTGTAAAGCAGCAGAGCCTGGCGGGTGCGAAGCGGACGACGAGAAGCGCCGGCACACAGCCGACCTCCAGATCCAGCGACGCGTGGTGGGGCAGTGTGCTGAACCAGTCAGAATGTTTTGGTCGAGGAAGCGCCGCCAGCAGCCCCGCTTTCGTGTACGCTCGTGCTCGGGTATTTCTTCGGCTTTGAGCAGCTTCCCGACCACAAAATATGACACATGAGACTCAGCGGCAGCGGGTGCTTTTCCAAGGGCAAGGTTTTTATGGCATCGCCAAGTAGAGGGCCTGTGCGGCATAGTATTTGACACGGCACAGTGCGCGTGCCGAATGAAAAGCAAGAGATGGTGGTGAAAAGTGCCCTGCCAGCAGAAACGCACCCACCTCTCTTACTATAGGTTAGAGGGCTGTGGGCTTGATTAGGTGTCGTTTGTTGTTGGGTAGGGGATGATGATTGTCTTCGGGCTTTCCGGAGGAGTCGTCGTGGGCAAGATTTTCCTCACGGAGGACGATCAACTTAGTGGCGTGTAGCGTCACGGCTCGCTCGACAGCTTGCTCGGTTTGCCGTCCTTCTCGGCAGCGCCACTATCTTCGTCATCGGGAGCGCATTGGTCTTCGCAAGCGCTTGCGGTAACTAAACGCTGCTAAACGCAACGTAGGAGAGAGCATGGGTATGCTGAACCGAACCGAGAAAATGTGTGCGATGGTCGTGCTCATCGGCTGTACTATCTTTGCGCTAAAAGGCAGCATTGGCTTGATTCCTCTCAGAGAAAAGGTAGACCGCTTTTCCACAGGAAAGACCGAACACGACAGCACACTTCGCCAGCCATGAAAGGTGAGACAGCCCTTTTCGGCCATGGATGCGAAGAGGCGCGTGATTACTGCGCTTTCGCGTGCTCGTTTCGAGGGGTATCGTATTAATTAGGGAGGGCGTGTTGGGTTGATTTCCGGTGGTGAACGTCCCCGGGGCTGTCGCTCAGTATGGCTGTGTCGGTAGCGGCGCTGCTATTGTCGACGCCTGCTCGGGTGGCAAAGGTGGTGGGGCCGCTACGAGGGCCATGTCGATTACGGCGAAGGGTCACTGCCGGCCGCCGCAAACCACACGCCCCGCCCCGAAACCGGGGCCGTTTGCCCTTTTCAAAGGGGCGTTGGCCAGTTGGGTAGAGGGGATGGTGGGACGTGCTCCACGCATCGCCCCTTTGGTGGCTGCTGGTGGTGTGAACCCTTGAGGCATAAGCGGTGTTATGGCCTTTTCATGCCCCAGGCGCTTGGTGTCTGCACAGGCTTGCTGCGTTTCAGGTGGGGCCGCAGTCAGTAATGGAGATTCTGTGCTTGCCTCGTGTCGTGGTGGCCAGGGCATAGGGGTGTTGAGCCCGCTTGCCTTCTTCTCGTGGTGCCAGGAGTTCGTAGTCAGATGTTATGGGCAGTGAAAAGTCGACGGTTTAGGGGGTTTTCAGTTCTGACGCGTGTGGACGCTTGTCCGATTGAGGCGTTGAAGGGCTATAGCTGCCTCAGCGGGGTGCCTTTCACCTTAAGGATCGGCGCACAATTTGCTGTGTTGCGCGAACTCTTGGTTGCTCTTGCAGCCGCTCGAGGCTCTCACAAATACATACCTTCAGGGGTATCTTTGAAGGTTCCCCCTCGCATTTTCTAAGGTGCCGCTCCTGTGGGTGCTCCGCATGGTGGCTTGCGTGCTGGAAGGGTTTCAAGTGCATTGCACATTTGCCGCTTGAAAATGGTGTCGCGGTTTCTCACCCCCTTCTCTTTTCAGGACGGGGTTTCGTTTGCGCTTCCCCGTATCGTATGGGTTTGCTCTTGGGGTGTGTGTGATATGAGTGCGTTTTGCGGTTTTAGTGAATCCATGTGCTATCCTAGGTCAGTCTTAGTAGACGAGAGGCGCGTGGTAGCGTTGCTAGGCTCTTCTGAAGGCAGTCTATCAGGGCACCGGTTGCATCAAACAGCCGTCTCCGCAGCGAAAGCGGGCCCGGCATCTGTCCTCTTTTACTAAAAGCCGTTGCGCGCAAAAACGTTCACTTGGAGAACCTGAACTCACGTTCTGGTTCCCTGTTTCAAGTCCAGGTTTGCTGCTAGACGCAGTGGCTTGCGCTTTGTTCTCTGCCATAAGAGCCTTCAGCATCAAGGAACGTGGAAACGCGTAGGGGTGACTGGATAAGGGGCCATCGGGAACTTTTGAACGCCACGACTTATCGGTTTTAAGCAGAGAAAACGCGAATACAGCGAACAGCTGCTTTTCCAGTGACGGCTTTGGAACGGGAGAGAGACCATTTGTGTTTCGAGCATGCGGGCTCCATCGCGGCGACGGGGTGATAGTGGCGGTGCTTTGATCCTCCAGAGGACGTGTTTACGAGCACTCCGCGTTTGCAAAAAGGACGTTTGGTGCCCTTTGAGACGTTATGCCTTCTTTTTTATTCGTTTTGTAGATGCCAACTATTGGCTCCGTCGGCGCGGCTGCAAAAATCGCTGTTGGGTGTCCTTTTCCGCTAGTCATTTGTTTTTTGACCTTTCTCTCATCATTTTCCGCTTTTCAATATCGTGATAACCGCCGATTGCGTTGAGAGGCATCCATCTCCGTCGTTAGGTCCGTAGCGTCGCTTCTTGCGGCGCCCGCATTTTCCTCCATGGTGCCCGTTGCGCCGTGCCATGTGGGTGTCTTTTCCGTTCTCGTCAAACCGGTCGTTTTTCGACCTCTTCCCTTGCCTTGGCGTTTGGCCTGAAAAGGCGCACCGTAAGAAATCGTTTTGCATACCGAGGTGATTGCTTTTGCGCCTTCAGGTTGGTGCTCTCCTGGGGATTTCCTTCCTGAAGGAGAATATGGCTTGGTGGTCTCTGTTGTGCTCGATTCTTTGGTGCTATCTTCGTTCAGCTAGACCGATTTCTGTATCCCACGGCTTCTTCGCAACGGCGTCGCGTTCTACACGTTATGCGGGTAATTGAATTAATTTCACACCGTGGCGCGGCAATGCGTGTACGCGAGTAGGGTCGTGCCCTCAAATTGGGTTTAGGTTCGCGGGGTGCGGGCTCCTTTGCCTCCAAAATCCCTTTTAGGGGAGGAAGGGTTGGTATGGTGAATCCATCCTTTTTGCCGAAAGGAGCGGAGTGCTCATCCTGGTGGTGTTGAACTTCGTGTCTTGTTTTTCACAAGTCGGCCTTTTGCTGCCTATTTTGTGGGAGCTGCCGTTCCTCTGTCTTTTCCTGGTTCCGTTAACGAGGAAAAAGGGTTTCAGTTTTCCACTTCAGGTTAATCTTCAATCGCGCGGATGATCCTTAGGAACCCTGCGTGGGGAAAAGCTTCTCCTCTGCGGAAACGAAGCTGTGCCGTTCACATTTTTATCCGTAGTGCTCCGCATATCAAAAATAAGAGAAGGAGGTGTCCACGGAAGGCAAAGGAGAACAGACAAATTCCGACCTACCAACTACGTTCGGCGGGTGGTTTCCACCTGCCTTAACGTTTTCAGATCGAGTCTGAAAAAAAAAAAAAAGGCTCGCGAAGGATTGGCTTTGGAGCTGTGGTCACAATGTCGGTTTGCTTTGCGGTCCTCGGCGAAAACAGCGCCATCCCATTCATCCCTATCATTCCTTTCTTAAGCTTTCCCCGTCTCTTTCCCTGCGATGGGGGCGGCTTTCAGCGGTTCTTTTTTCCTCGTTCTTGCTAACGGCCGTGTCTCCCAAGCATTTTGGCTCCTGCGTGTGTTAAAAAAGTGTGCCCTCTAACCTGCTCCATTGGTTTTCCTTTGGTTTATCTTGGGGGCTAAGGCGGCGCGAATCATAATGTGCTGCGACGCCCCGCCGCATTTAATCACAGTTAATGCATATGTGGCGCGCGCGCGTTTGGAATGCGTGGCTGCGATCAGGCGCTTCGCGTTGTTGCTCAGCATAGTTAAACCCATTGAAGGGAGGGCACCTCCCAGTTCCCTGTTCTTTTGTGAGGATGATCTGGCAAAGGGACGCCGCCGGCGTACCGGAATTTTTCGGTTTGGTCATAGTTACTATGAATAGGCGCTTAAAAGGGGGGCGAAGGGGTGCGTGACGGGCACCCCCGGGTTCAACCGCTGCTATTTTTTTCTGTTGGCAGCTTTGGTTCCTCGAATGTGTTGCAGTCGTGGAAAAGGATGCGGCCTTCGCTTTGTAACGACATTTCGTGGCCACGGCCGCGGGATTTAGTTCCTTTCTACGAATGCTTTCCTCAGATGCTATTCAGGCGCGCTGGTGTTGGGAATGGCTTTTTGTTTGTTTTAGGGGATGCGCGCGGCCCTTGGAGAATGGTGCGGCTGCGAAGTCGTCAGTCGCAGGGAATGCGTGCTGGCAATAGCCAAATGCCTGTCACTCCCCTTTAGTGTTTCCTCTACGGCAAGCGGGACTGGGTTTTGTCGTGGGTTGTCTCACGCACGAAACGGCGCAATGCAACGCGGAGCTACTCTCCTTAGGAAAGTTAGGAGCGCCGTGTCACGGATGAATCCTAGAAAGGTAAAGTTCTCTGCAGGTGTCTTGGGTTTAAGGAGGCGTCAAAATGTATAAAAGTACTTGCCGCCAAACCGAAAAACTTTACCACTTCTGAAAAGGGCGGCGGCAGTACCGTGTGCCTGCGCACATGTTATCCCGTTGTCAATGTGCAGCTTTAGAGGCGCATGCTCATCATTCTGGCGCTGAATAGCGCCATAGCAGCGAGCAAAGCATGCCTTTTCGTTGCTTACGCTATGTTCATTATCGCCCTGAAGTGCGTTCTCATCTGCAGGAAGCAACGCTATAAGCAAGTACCTGCGTGCTGTATCTAGTGGTGTCATCTGTGGTGTGCGGTGGGTCATTGTTGTGGCAAAGGCGCGGCGCTGACGTCAACCACGGCGCCATCATGCAGGCACTCTATCGTCACCATTCGGTAATCGTTATGCCAACTCATCCACACACGCTCACCGCGACCCTAATTCAACTTACCGCCGCTTTCAACAAGACCACCGACACCGGAGAACGTACATGTGTTTATCATATCCCTTCAGGAAGTGTTAGTTCACAAGAGGAAAGGTCATCCACCGCATTCAGTATAGTGGTGTACAGAATCTATGCTCCCAATGAAAGTGTTGCTGTAGAAAGCAGGTGTGCTCCACAGACTGCAGTACAGCGATGCTACTCACTGCAAAGGCGAAGGGGCAGCTAATTAACCATTGCCACGAACGGAATTCAGTAGAGCACTATTACTGTGCGTAGGCTCCTCCGCAGATATCTGCAGTGTGGATGCAAAAGACAGACTTTAATTGCCGCTGTGATGTGACAGCGCATTGTCAATGACGGCGAACTCGGCATTATATACAATAAAGGCATTCGCGGCAGCGTGGGAGAGCAAACTGGATCGAGGTCAAGGGTGCGTTCTGCGAAGCTGTGCTTCTATTGTAGTGCGGAGCACGTAGGTGCTCACGGGCGCCGCAGTGCAGTGCCACAGCAAGAAAAGAGTGGAGGTACGTTTGTTGCAGAGGTGCGCACTGAGCTAGCGTTGCTACATGCATTTGCATGTTAAGCCACAAGTACGGTGCCACCACAGTGGGGCTGGGCACCGCTCTGTAAACTGACACTGTGTGTTTATGAAGCATAGGCTCAACGAAGTGCGACTTTGCATTGCCACTGGAAAGACGAGTGGCACCACATCCGGCAGGCAGACACACGCTCATCGCCATTAATGTCCTGTAAAGTGAAATCCTCGACCTGGAGCACTCCGTTGTCATGCTGAAGGCTTGTGCTCAACAGTTTGCATGAACAGCGCACCACCGCTGCTCACACAGAGGGTGGTATTACAGCATGGGCGTGCATACTTGACACGGTGGGCTGGCAAAGCGTCAGCGACTACACGGGGGATTTTGTGGTTGTGGGGATGTGCCACTGCTTTATCACACTGCAGCTCTGCATTGGTGCTAGTTAAAATGAAGCGCACACCACTGTGAAGCTTCACCATCGCCACCACACCGCTTCGACACCGTTACGAAGACGCGCTTTCGTCATCCTGCTGTGCCGCACAGCTCTGCTGACAAGGGAAGTGGCACGACACCTTACGGCTGTGTACTCATTGCCACGAAGCGTTGCACAAGGCCTCCGTAGAAGGCCGCCATGTTGCGTCGCCGCTGCTTGTGTAAAAGACGGATGGGGCCAACAGCATCAGCTTGCCGAAGTGGAGTACCGCTCTGACACCGGCAGCGAACGTGGCATCGGTGCGGGGATGCACACGTGCCCGTCACCACTCCTTGCTGCTGCATTTTAACCGGCAAGGCGAAACGCAGCATTAAGGAGACACACCTCCATCTTTTCTACTGCTGCTGCATCGTCGTCATAGTGGAGGTCAACGGTGATTTGCACATTGCTGCAACTGCTTGGCGTACACAAGGACGACGGCAACGGATTAACGACGCACACACGCACACACACACACATACACACCATCGTCACACCGCTGTGGCGAAGCATCCTTGTGACAACACCGTTGACTCCATTGTGAGCGTGCACGCTCGTCTTTGTGCTGAGGATGCGTGCTTGCTACCGTGTTGGAAAGGCCGCTGACACTTCACTCGGCAGGCAGGCACTCTCAACTCCAAGCCGGGGACTTTACGGAGGCTGATGAGGAAGCCAGTGGTACCGCACATAGTTCGCAGGTGCAATCATCACGTTGTGGTGCATCAGTGTTGTTACGGTAGACGGATTCACGACGTAAGGTTCTGATCCTAATGCCGTGCTTTAAACCACTGCTCAAGGTAAGGATGTGTTACAGACCTTACGCTCGAACACTGCATTGCTACCGACTGGGGAGGGCAAGCGTCACAGCCGGCACAAACCGCCATCACCGTCTTCGCATAGCTGGTGTGAGGCACTGCTGTGGTCAAGGGAAGCGTTAGCTCTAC
>OESE01000096.1:0-18854 GCA_900240875.1 Crithidia expoeki
AGGCCCAGGCGCCACGAGGCTTCTGCTGTAGCGCTCTGTTCTTTGAGTTCGCAGGACTCGCAACTTCGTTGGCTCCCACCGCTTGAAGCGTCTTCTTCACCACACACCCAGCAGCAACGCCGCCACGCCACCAGCAGCCCCTCAGCGGTAAAGTTCACGCCTCCGAGGGGAGCCTGAGTGGGAAAGGCTCGCGCTGTGCGCGTTGACGGAGGATGGGGATCCGTCACGTGTGGCGAGCTCCTGCTGGTGCGACCTTTTCTGTGGGTTCCGTGGCGCAAGCGTTGGACCGCGTTGCCTTCTTTTCGCCTTTCCCGACCTCTCTCTGTTCTCCAGTCGTTTCGAAGAAATGAGCTTGTGCTGCGCCGAGGCGATCAGGGTGCACCATCCGTAGAGTTGGTGTAACGCCGTTTGTCTGCGGAGGTGCCGCTCACCTTCTTTGGGGCGGAGTACGGGTTTATGCGTAGCGAAGCACGTCGGAAAGCAGTGCGTGCGCGAATAACGCTCTGGACTGTGCGCGTGCCGCGGCAAACGGAAAACGGTGAGGTGACGGGGACGTCCCGTCGCCTCCGCGGCACGGCCGGCAGCGTCGTCGACGAAAACCCCTCCGCTTGATCCGGCGCTGCTTTGCTTGTGCCTGCCTGCTCTTACCGTAACTCGTTTCTTCTTCCAGCACGTTGGCCCACACCACCGTCTTTCCCCTCCTCATCACTTAACTCCTTTCCGCCTGCAACGGCGATGTCGACTCTTACGGCCGTCCGTTGCAAGCCAAAGAAAGCGGTTGCCCTCAGCTGTTAGCTGGAACTCGCGTTTGTGTGGAGGTGAGGTGTGCCGGGAAGCTGCTTCCCGGCCTCTCCAGACGCCCAGCGCGCTTTGCCGCACTGCCAGCTGCACAGACACCGCGCACAGCGCTGCGCACTCTATCCTAGGCAGCCCCTCACCCTCTCTCCTCCTCCCCGCACCGCGCTCTTTGCGTTTTCAGTTGCTCTCTTCTTACTAGGGTGCTGCACCGCTGCAGCCGTCACGCGCCAAATACACTGACAGCTGCGTTTCCTAAACTCGTCTGCGGCTCTTTCCTTTCTGCTCTGTCACGAAGCTCAAGCGTTCGCTTTCCTCACTCAGCACAATGCCCCACCTCCTCTGCCGCAACGCAGCCGCAGCCCTGCTGCTGTGTGCTGCACTGGCCCTCTTTTCTTTCTCTGACGTCGCGACTGCGATGCAGGAATACAGTGAGGCCGAGGCCTGGCGCTACCACTACTACATTCGCGCCTCGTACTGTGACGCCGACGTGGTGGACCGGTGGGCGTGCGGGTCTGCCTGTTCGAATATCTCCGGCTTACAGACGTACGCCGTGCTCGACAATGCGAAAGTGGGCACCCGTGGCTTTGTGGGAGTCGACCACAACCACTCACAGATCATCGTCGCATTTCGCGGCAGTGACAACCTGCAGAATTGGTTGGCGGACTATATGTACAAGCAGGTGCCGTACATTGCCTTCTCCAGGTGCGGCGCCAGCTGCAAGGTGCACGTCGGGTTCATGGGCAGCTACCTCTCGCTGCGCAGCAAGATGCGTGCGGCGGTGCTGGCGCTGCTGAGCGCGTACCCGACCTACGGCATCGTCTCCACGGGCCACTCGCTCGGCGGCGCCCTCGCCACGCTGGCCCGGCGGACCTGCAGGAGCTGCTGAACCGCGGCAAGCACACGCAGTCGCCGAAGTTTCTCACCCTCTACACCTTCGGTTCGCCGCGCGTCGGGTAACGCGGCCTTTGCGAGCTGGGTACGGACCTGCTGCGGGACGGCGCGAACTACCGCATCACGCACGCTCGCGACCCCGTGGTGCGCGTACCGTTCCGCAACATGGACTACGAACACACGCCGCACGAGGTCTTTTACCGGAATCTGCTGAACAGCAGCCGTGTGATGTGCGTGGACGCCGTGGGGAAGCAGGACATGCGCTGCAGCGGCGGCATGTTCTCGGTGGAGATCTTTGACCACCTGTACTACATGGGTGAAACGGCTGTGCGACTTAGACCCTTCAACCCTAAGACGCCGGTGCCGAAGCTGCCCTGGACGACGTACATGCATGTCGCGTGGGAGTACGTGAAGGCATATTCTGAGTGGCGCGAGTGTGGGGTTAAGCCGTGCACCTTCGCTACGCTCTTGCACACCGTAGCACGTGCCACCCATGTGTGGCGCGCTTTTAACAACCCCCACTCTACCCACGGCCCCCTTCAGCTTTTGCCTCCCACGGATTTACCCCCTCCCACGCCTTTTCATTCGGTGCCTTTTTTCTTTTCGCTAACATTCGTAAGGCGGCGAGGACCCCCTGCCTCTCGAAGCCGAATTCGCAGTGGTGTCGTCCCTCTTTTTTTTTTTCTGAGCGTGTCGCGTGACTCCAACGGAAGGCGAACGCCAAGCCCCATGATCCGAGTGACAGCGCGCTTGGTGCTTCTAGGAAAGCCTCGCTGAAGCGCGAATCCTCAACGCACTTTCTTCAATTCCTTCCCGTAACTGACAGGGCTGTAGCGCTGCTTGCGTTGTACACCGCGGTGCTCGCCGACACACGCTGATCGCGCAGCACAGGTCCTCCCCTGTGAAGTGGTGCTCGCGGCCCGGTTGTAGATCGTGCGAGCACGCCACCCTGTATTTTCATGTGCACAGTTTTCCGTTACCTTACCCTCTTTCTATTTGAGACGTCTGTCGTTCTGGCCAAACTCGCCTCCCTCGGCGCGAAGCGCGGTGCCAAGCGGAGCTGCAAAGTACGTTTGAAGGTGAAGCCCCTGTCGCGCACCCGATGGCCTAGCGCGTGTGCGGCTTCTTCAGAGAACCGCATAAAGTGTCTCACAGCAAACTGCGAGGTGCGAAGGCCCTTGTTTACGAGGCTCTAATAATGGAATAGGCTGTTTCTGCTCAGCTTGCATTGCTGGTAGGCTCAGCATGTGCCTTCCCTCTCTGCGTTTCCCGACCTGTAGCTCCTTCTCGGCTCCACCACCTCTTTCTGCTGCCGCAGCGTTTGCCGCCGCTGCGCTGGCTCTTGAAGCTGTGCCTTTTTGTCAGCGCAGCACAGTTCTGCTTTCCGCGTTGCATCCAGCTGCTCACACTTTCCAGCAACTCAACCTGCGCTTCGTTGTGGTGCTGTTGTCAGTCTTCCAGACTCAAAGCCTGCAGCCACCACTTGTTTTGAAAGGCAGTCGCAAAGACACGTCGAAGAGAAGCACACACACACACACGCACACACACACACACACACACACACACACGCACCGTGCCTTTTACGCATCATCCGCCGCCACTTGCGCTGCTGTGTGTGCGTGTGTGTGGTGCACCGCGTCCACGCCCGCGACGGCGGCGGTGGCCTGCACGCACGCCAACGGCCTCGACGCCCCGTACCTCGCCAATGCGACCTACCGCAGCCGAGGCGCGATCGAGTCGTGAGCGCGTGGCGTGCTCTGCAAGCAGCACAACAACTCCCGCGTGGCGACCGCCGTCATGAGCGGTGGCCTTCCGCTGCGCCACCGACGCATCGAACGTGAGCGGCTCTGCCGCCGTGTTGCCGGTCACCCACGGCCCCCCGCTCGGCTGCGGCGACAGCTGCAAGGTGCACGCCGTCTACCAGGGCTGCCAGGGCACTCTGCGCCGCTGCCTGCGCCGCTGCGTGGTGGGGGCGGTGCAGCGGAACCCGACCCGCTCCATCCACGCCACAGGGCACCCCACGGGCGGTGCCACGGCGCGGTTTGCCGCGACGGAACCGCAGACGCTGATCGACCGCCACGGCTTCAGCCCACGGCCGCGCGGGCGGTGAATCTGCTGGACAGCGCGGCGCACTTCCACGTGGCGCACGCCGAGGATCCGGTGGCCCGGCTGCCGCCGCTGCAAAACTGGCTCGGGGGTCTCCGCGTCCCGCGTGGGATTCACTACCCGACCGACGGCACAGCGTTCCGGACGTTCACGGACAGCACCACGACTGCGGCGGGAGATCGCATGAACGCGGCCAAGGGCAGCAACAGCGCGGACCACCTGCACCGCCTCGGCGTCGACACCGGCTGTGGCGAGTGAGCGTGGCCGCGCTGGGGGAGGGGTGTACACGAAGCGCCCCAGGTGCCACGAAAAGCGCATAGCACGCCTGCACGCATTTCTCCGCGACGCCTTTTCTCGTCGGTTTCCACAGTACGTCTTTTCATTCCTGACGGCTCCCGTTGTTGCCATCCGCACTCCTAGCGGAGCGCGCACGGAGGGTTTTATTCCTGTGTGTGTGTAGTGAGTCCGTGCATGGAGAGTGCTGTGCTCAACTACGCTCGTGCTCGCCATTCGCTGTTTCCCCTTCAACTCACAGCGGCACATCGTGTGTGCGCCGCTATTGTTTCCCCGCTCATTCCTCAGAAGCCCTCCTTGTGCTGTGTATTCTGTCTCACCTGCTCCCTCTGCCCTTTGAACGCGGAGCTACTGGTTTCTCCTTTCTTCATTGAGCGGCTTGCAACGACCTCGAGAGGACGGAAGGCGCCGGCCTGCACCAAGGACAGAAATCAGCATTGTGGCCCCTGTGCGGTGGACAACAAGCTTCCTCGACGGCCGCGCTGATTCTGCTTCACCTCTCCTCAGTGTCAACTGGTAGAGCACGTGTGACACGCGAGCTCCCTCCGTTTCTGCTTCCCTTTCAGCATCTCCATTCCCTGCCCCTTTCCCGCCACGCACCTGGAGTGGCCCACCGCTGCTCATTTGCTCCCTCCACGAAGCCGCTTTCTCCGCCATCGGTGTTGCCTCTGCCGCAAGACCGTACGCGGCGTATTTGTTTCTCCGGCACGTTAGTGCCCCAGGGACTGCGTGAGCCGCCTCAGTAGACCGCCTCGCTGCGTAGGTGGTACACCCGCACGGCTCGCCGTACGTCAGATGTGCTCAAGGTCCTAATCCGCCTCTCTGTTTGCCTCATCCCCGCTTCCTCGAATCTGCTGCCCCTTTTGGCGCCGTCGGCTAAACCGAGTGTGCAGCTCCACACGAGTGTCACACGCCTCAAAACTCGCCCCTCTCCACACAGCAGAGCTAACAATCTCCACCGCGCACACACACACACACACACACAGCCGTCAGCGCAAAGGCAGCGGTCACACCAGCTGTACATTTGGATGCCAGGAAGAGAAGACTCGGGTGTGGCTCCCGTCTTCGTGGAGCCCCGCACTGGCGTCGAGGAGGTGAGCAACCAGTACTCGGACCCACGTGACATGACACCCACCGGCGTTGCCGCCCGCGAGCCTTTTGTGAACAGCGTGCCCGCTGAGATCGAAAACGAAGAGGTCGAGGTGTCCGTCGAGGACGCGGTGAACAGCATCGTTATTCACGCCGACAAACCCATCGAGAGCCTCCCAGCGATGCAGGCGCCGGAGCTGAAGCTCATTGGCCTCCTGTGACGGTGTTCGCGGTGTCGGTGACGCACGGGCACCGGTGCACCGAGGCCGACTCCGCGGCGCACCGGGAGCGCGAGCGGCGTATTCTGGTGGCGCAGGGTTTACCGAGGGACTGCCGGCTGTACGGGCCTTTCACGTGATGGGACAGCGGCGACAGCGGCGACGGTGCCAGGGGTGCTGCGAGCCCTGATGAAGATCGGATGCCGGCGGCACCGAACGCACGTAGGGCGTCACTGTCTGACCGACGGGAGGTGGGCACGCTCTTCCCGCATGGTGACGGCGGTGTGCTTGACAGTGGCTTTGCGAGGGGGGCCGCTTCTGCCCTTGTGCCTTTTCGCGGGCGGAAGCACGCGCTGACGGACGCGGTCGCGGACATTGCAAGGCGGGCAGCGATGACCAGAAGCAAGGGGCTGGCGTGTTGGGTGACGGTGCCTCATCTTCCTCGCTTGGTGGTGTGTGTGTGTGTGTGTGTGTGCGTGAACGCGGCATCTGTGTTTGCCCTTGCCGTACGTGGCCGTCAATCGCGGCCTCGTCCCCAGCGCCTTCCTTGGCGGTGGTCCACGCAGCAGCTTCCACTCGCTGCCTCCAGACCCGTCGAGGCGCTGATGGGCGTGCAGTACCTGCGCGTGCCTGTGCGGCGGCGTCTCGCGCAGGTGAGTGAGGGCAACGAGGCGCGCTGAGTCACCTTGCACTCGTTTGTGGTGGTACGTGGCGCCTCTCCGGTGGTGGATGCGGAGTTGCCGAATTTGCCCGCCTTTGAGGGGTTGCCGGTGCTGCTGAGAACGGATCGCCAGCACCGGGGGCTTGTGTGTGCAGTGCCTGCCTTTGCTCCGCCTTCGACTTCCGCAGTCAATTCCGATGTCGAATGCGTAGAGGAGGCGCGTCTTGGAGAGACTGTTACACCGCCGACCCCCGTGCCGCCAAGTGAAGCCCCGTGCCGCGAGAAGGACACGTGCTGCGGGTGCCCTGGCCCATTCACTCTTGAGTGCGGATGGCATGCCCACTGACACACACGCGAGTGCTCCAGCAGCTCTCACTTTCTGTTATCTTCCGCAACACGCGTGGCTTCGGTTGACGACGTTGTTGTTTTTGCGTGCGTTTCAAGGGCTTGGTGAGAGCTCCGGTGTGCATCCGTCCTATGGCGGAACGACAGCCAAGGGGAGCGATCGCGTAGCTCATCCAAATCACCGACGCCAGCGACACGCCGCTCTTGTCTGCTTGCTTGTTCTGTTCCAGTTTCCAGCGGCACAGAAGACAACACCGCCCTCCCTCCCCCATCCGTTTTCTGACCGGCTGACAAGTGGTGCCTCTGGTGGTGTCCTCCTTGCGTCGGAGCGAAGTCGGCTCACCTTTTTGTCATCCACGTTCCGTGCGGAGTGGACCGACACGACGAGAAACCAAACAGCTTTGCCTTCGACGGCTAGTTCCAACGGACGCAGGCAACTGCATCGACGCGTTGCGGTCGTGCATCTGGTAGTTGCCGCTGACCGTGCTGTGCGACGGCGCCCTCACAGGTGCCCGTGCTACAAGCTGTTCGGCCGCTATCAACCAGCACGAGCCACGTTGACTGGGTACCGATGCGCCCGCTCACTGTCCCCTCATGTTACACCCCCAGCTGACGCCGTTCACCCCCTCTGCCTCCCCTTTCCTTGGCGCCCTCGCACGTCTTTTAGCGCTCCCGTCTTTCTCCACAACGGCTAGCCTCGACGCTCCGGAGGCCCAGGCGCCACGAGGCTTCTGCTGTAGCGCTCTGTTCTTTGAGTTCGCAGGACCTCGCAACTTCGTTGGCTCCCACCGCTTGAAGCGTCTTCTTCACCACACACCCCAGCAGCAACGCCGCCACGCCACCCAGCAGCCCCCTCAGCGGTAAAGTTCACGCCTCCGAGGGGAGCCTGAGTGGGAAAGGCTCGCGCTGTGCGCGTTGACGGAGGATGGGGATCCGTCACGTGTGGCGAGCTCCTGCTGGTGCGACCTTTTCTGTGGGTTCCGTGGCGCAAGCCGTTGGACCGCGTTGCCTTCTTTTCGCCTTTCCCGACCTCTCTCTGTTCTCCAGTCGTTTCGAAGAAATGAGCTTGTGCTGCGCCGAGGCGATCAGGGTGCACCATCCGTAGAGTTGGTGTAACGCCGTTTGTCTGCGGAGGTGCCGCTCACCTTCTTTGGGGCGGAGTACGGGTTTATGCGTAGCGAAGCACGTCGGAAAGCAGTGCGTGCGCGAATAACGCTCTGGACTGTGCGCGTGCCGCGGCAAACGGAAAACGGTGAGGTGACGGGGACGTCCCCGTCGCCTCCGCGGCACGGCCGGCAGCGTCGTCGACGAAAACCCCTCCGCTTGATCCGGCGCTGCTTTGCTTGTGCCTGCCTGCTCTTACCGTAACTCGTTTCTTCTTCCAGCACGTTGGCCCACACCACCGTCTTTCCCCCTCCTCATCACTTAACCTCCTTTCCGCCTGCAACGGCGATGTCGACTCTTACGGCCGTCCGTTGCAAGCCAAAGAAAGCGGTTGCCCTCAGCTGTTAGCTGGAACTCGCGTTTGTGTGGAGGTGAGGTGTGCCGGGAAGCTGCTTCCCGGCCTCTCCCAGACGCCCAGCGCGCTTTGCCGCACTGCCAGCTGCACAGACACCGCGCACAGCGCTGCGCACTCTATCCTAGGCAGCCCCTCACCCTCTCTCCTCCTCCCCGCACCGCGCTCTTTGCGTTTTCAGTTGCTCTCTTCTTACTAGGGTGCTGCACCGCTGCAGCCGTCACGCGCCAAATACACTGACAGCTGCGTTTCCTAAACTCGTCTGCGGCTCTTTCCTTTCTGCTCTGTCACGAAGCTCAAGCGTTCGCTTTCCTCACTCAGCACAATGCCCCACCTCCTCTGCCGCAACGCAGCCGCAGCCCTGCTGCTGTGTGCTGCACTGGCCCTCTTTTCTTTCTCTGACGTCGCGACTGCGATGCAGGAATACAGTGAGGCCGAGGCCTGGCGCTACCACTACTACATTCGCGCCTCGTACTGTGACGCCGACGTGGTGGACCGGTGGGCGTGCGGGTCTGCCTGTTCGAATATCTCCGGCTTCCAGACGTACGCCGTGCTCGACAATGCGAAAGTGGGCACCCGTGGCTTTGTGGGAGTCGACCACAACCACTCACAGATCATCGTCGCATTTCGCGGCAGTGACAACCTGCAGAATTGGTTGGCGGACTATATGTACAAGCAGGTGCCGTACATTGCCTTCTCCAGGTGCGGCGCCAGCTGCAAGGTGCACGTCGGGTTCATGGGCAGCTACCTCTCGCTGCGCAGCAAGATGCGTGCGGCGGTGCTGGCGCTGCTGAGCGCGTACCCGACCTACGGCATCGTCTCCACGGGCCACTCGCTCGGCGGCGCCCTCGCCACGCTGGCCGCGGCGGACCTGCAGGAGCTGCTGAACCGCGGCAAGCACACGCAGTCGCCGAAGTTTCTCACCCTCTACACCTTCGGTTCGCCGCGCGTCGGTAACGCGGCCTTTGCGAGCTGGGTTACGGACCTGCTGCGGGACGGCGCGAACTACCGCATCACGCACGCTCGCGACCCCGTGGTGCGCGTACCGTTCCGCAACATGGACTACGAACACACGCCGCACGAGGTCTTTTACCGGAATCTGCTGAACAGCAGCCGTGTGATGTGCGTGGACGCCGTGGGGAAGCAGGACATGCGCTGCAGCGGCGGCATGTTCTCGGTGGAGATCTTTGACCACCTGTACTACATGGGTGAAAACGCGCTGTGCGACTTAGACGCCTTCAACCCTAAGACGCCGGTGCCGAAGCTGCCCTGGACGACGTACATGCATGTCGCGTGGGAGTACGTGAAGGGCATATTCTGAGTGGCGCGAGTGTGGGGTTAAGCCGTGCACCCTTCGCTACGCCTCTTGCACACCGTAGCACGTGCCACCCATGTGTGGCGCGCTTTTAACAACCCCCACTCTACCCACGGCCCCCTTCAGCTTTTGCCTCCCACGGATTTACCCCCTCCCCACGCCTTTTCATTCGGTGCCTTTCTTTCTTTTCGCTAACATTCGTAAGGCGGCGAGGACCCCCTGCCTCTCGAAGCCGAATTCGCAGTGGTGTCGTCCCTCTTTTTTTTTTTCTGAGCGTGTCGCGTGACTCCAACGGAAGGCGAACGCCAAGCCCCATGATCCGAGTGACAGCGCGCTTGGTGCTTCTAGGAAAGCCTCGCTGAAGCGCGAATCCTCAACGCACTTTCTTCAATTCCTTCCCGTAACTGACAGGGCTGTAGCGCTGCTTGCGTTGTACACCGCGGTGCTCGCCGACACACGCTGATCGCGCAGCACAGGTCCTCCCCTGTGAAGTGGTGCTCGCGGCCCCGGTTGTAGATCGTGCGAGCACGCCACCCTGTATTTTCATGTGCACAGTTTTCCGTTACCTTACCCCTCTTTCTATTTGAGACGTCTGTCGTTCTGGCCAAACTCGCCTCCCTCGGCGCGAAGCGCGGTGCCAAGCGGAGCTGCAAAGTACGTTTTGAAGGTGAAGCCCCTGTCGCGCACCCGATGGCCTAGCGCGTGTGCGGCTTCTTCAGAGAACCGCATAAAGTGTCTCACAGCAAACTGCGAGGTGCGAAGGCCCTTGTTTACGAGGCTCTAATAATGGAATAGGCTGTTTCTGCTCAGCTTGCATTGCTGGTAGGCTCAGCATGTGCCTTCCCTCTCTGCGTTTCCCGACCTGTAGCTCCTTCTCGGCTCCACCACCTCTTTCTGCTGCCGCAGCGTTTGCCGCCGCTGCGCTGGCTCTTGAAGCTGTGCCTTTTTGTCAGCGCAGCACAGTTCTGCTTTCCGCGTTGCATCCAGCTGCTCACACTTTCCAGCAACTCAACCTGCGCTTCGTTGTGGTGCTGTTGTCAGTCTTCCAGACTCAAAGCCTGCAGCCACCACTTGTTTTGAAAGGCAGTCGCAAAGACACGTCGAAGAGAAGCACACACACACACACGCACACACACACACACACACACACACACACGCACCGTGCCTTTTACGCATCATCCGCCGCCACTTGCGCTGCTGTGTGTGCGTGTGTGTGGTGCACCGCGTCCACGCCCGCGACGGCGGCGGTGGCCTGCACGCACGCCAACGGCCTCGACGCCCCGTACCTCGCCAATGCGACCTACCGCAGCCGAGGCGCGATCGAGTCGTGAGCGCGTGGCGTGCTCTGCAAGCAGCACAACAACTCCCGCGTGGCGACCGCCGTCATGAGCGGTGGCCTTCCGCGGCGCCACCGACGCATCGAACGTGAGCGGCTCTGCCGCCGTGTTGCCGGTCACCCACGGCCCCCCGCTCGGCTGCGGCGACAGCTGCAAGGTGCACGCCGTCTACCAGGGCTGCCAGGGCACTCTGCGCCGCTGCCTGCGCCGCTGCGTGGTGGGGGCGGTGCAGCGGAACCCGACCCGCTCCATCCACGCCACAGGGCACCCCACGGGCGGTGCCACGGCGCGGTTTGCCGCGACGGAACCGCAGACGCTGATCGACCGCCACGGCTTCAGCCCACGGCCGCGCGGGCGGTGAATCTGCTGGACAGCGCGGCGCACTTCCACGTGGCGCACGCCGAGGATCCGGTGGCCCGGCTGCCGCCGCTGCAAAACTGGCTCGGGGGTCTCCGCGTCCCGCGTGGGATTCACTACCCGACCGACGGCACAGCGTTCCGGACGTTCACGGACAGCACCACGACTGCGGCGGGAGATCGCATGAACGCGGCCAAGGGCAGCAACAGCGCGGACCACCTGCACCGCCTCGGCGTCGACACCGGCTGTGGCGAGTGAGCGTGGCCGCGCTGGGGGAGGGGTGTACACGAAGCGCCCCAGGTGCCACGAAAAGCGCATAGCACGCCTGCACGCATTTCTCCGCGACGCCTTTTCTCGTCGGTTTCCACAGTACGTCTTTTCATTCCTGACGGCTCCCGTTGTTGCCATCCGCACTCCTAGCGGAGCGCGCACGGAGGGTTTTATTCCTGTGTGTGTGTAGTGAGTCCGTGCATGGAGAGTGCTGTGCTCAACTACGCTCGTGCTCGCCATTCGCTGTTTCCCCTTCAACTCACAGCGGCACATCGTGTGTGCGCCGCTATTGTTTCCCCGCTCATTCCTCAGAAGCCCTCCTTGTGCTGTGTATTCTGTCTCACCTGCTCCCTCTGCCCTTTGAACGCGGAGCTACTGGTTTCTCCTTTCTTCATTGAGCGGCTTGCAACGACCTCGAGAGGACGGAAGGCGCCGGCCTGCACCAAGGACAGAAATCAGCATTGTGGCCCCTGTGCGGTGGACAACAAGCTTCCTCGACGGCCGCGCTGATTCTGCTTCACCTCTCCTCAGTGTCAACTGGTAGAGCACGTGTGACACGCGAGCTCCCTCCGTTTCTGCTTCCCTTTCAGCATCTCCATTCCCTGCCCCTTTCCCGCCACGCACCTGGAGTGGCCCACCGCTGCTCATTTGCTCCCTCCACGAAGCCGCTTTCTCCGCCATCGGTGTTGCCTCTGCCGCAAGACCGTACGCGGCGTATTTGTTTCTCCGGCACGTTAGTGCCCCAGGGACTGCGTGAGCCGCCTCAGTAGACCGCCTCGCTGCGTAGGTGGTACACCCGCACGGCTCGCCGTACGTCAGATGTGCTCAAGGTCCTAATCCGCCTCTCTGTTTGCCTCATCCCCGCTTCCTCGAATCTGCTGCCCCTTTTGGCGCCGTCGGCTAAACCGAGTGTGCAGCTCCACACGAGTGTCACACGCCTCAAAACTCGCCCCTCTCCACACAGCAGAGCTAACAATCTCCACCGCGCACACACACACACACACACACACACACACACAGCCGTCAGCGCAAAGGCAGCGGTCACACCAGCTGTACATTTGGATGCCAGGAAGAGAAGACTCGGGTGTGGCTCCCGTCTTCGTGGAGCCCCGCACTGGCGTCGAGGAGGTGAGCAACCAGTACTCGGACCCACGTGACATGACACCCACCGGCGTTGCCGCCCGCGAGCCTTTTGTGAACAGCGTGCCCGCTGAGATCGAAAACGAAGAGGTCGAGGTGTCCGTCGAGGACGCGGTGAACAGCATCGTTATTCACGCCGACAAACCCATCGAGAGCCTCCCAGCGATGCAGGCGCCGGAGCTGAAGCTCATTGGCCTCCTGTGACGGTGTTCGCGGTGTCGGTGACGCACGGGCACCGGTGCACCGAGGCCGACTCCGCGGCGCACCGGGAGCGCGAGCGGCGTATTCTGGTGGCGCAGGGTTTACCGAGGGACTGCCGGCTGTACGGGCCTTTCACGTGATGGGACAGCGGCGACAGCGGCGACGGTGCCAGGGGTGCTGCGAGCCCTGATGAAGATCGGATGCCGGCGGCACCGAACGCACGTAGGGCGTCACTGTCTGACCGACGGGAGGTGGGCACGCTCTTCCCGCATGGTGACGGCGGTGTGCTTGACAGTGGCTTTGCGAGGGGGGCCGCTTCTGCCCTTGTGCCTTTTCGCGGGCGGAAGCACGCGCTGACGGACGCGGTCGCGGACATTGCAAGGCGGGCAGCGATGACCAGAAGCAAGGGGCTGGCGTGTTGGGTGACGGTGCCTCATCTTCCTCGCTTGGTGGTGGTGTGTGTGTGTGCGTGAACGCGGCATCTGTGTTTGCCCTTGCCGTACGTGGCCGTCAATCGCGGCCTCGTCCCCAGCGCCTTCCGTGGCGGTGGTCCACGCAGCAGCTTCCACTCGCTGCCTCCAGACCCGTCGAGGCGCTGATGGGCGTGCAGTACCTGCGCGTGCCTGTGCGGCGGCGTCTCGCGCAGGTGAGTGAGGGCAACGAGGCGCGCTGAGTCACCTTGCACTCGTTTGTGGTGGTACGTGGCGCCTCTCCGGTGGTGGATGCGGAGTTGCCGAATTTGCCCGCCTTTGAGGGGTTGCCGGTGCTGCTGAGAACGGATCGCCAGCACCGGGGGCTTGTGTGTGCAGTGCCTGCCTTTGCTCCGCCTTCGACTTCCGCAGTCAATTCCGATGTCGAATGCGTAGAGGAGGCGCGTCTTGGAGAGACTGTTACACCGCCGACCCCCGTGCCGCCAAGTGAAGCCCCGTGCCGCGAGAAGGACACGTGCTGCGGGTGCCCTGGCCCATTCACTCTTGAGTGCGGATGGCATGCCCACTGACACACACGCGAGTGCTCCAGCAGCTCTCACTTTCTGTTATCTTCCGCAACACGCGTGGCTTCGGTTGACGACGTTGTTGTTTTTGCGTGCGTTTCAAGGGCTTGGTGAGAGCTCCGGTGTGCATCCGTCCTATGGCGGAACGACAGCCAAGGGGAGCGATCGCGTAGCTCATCCAAATCACCGACGCCAGCGACACGCCGCTCTTGTCTGCTTGCTTGTTCTGTTCCAGTTTCCAGCGGCACAGAAGACAACACCGCCCTCCCTCCCCCATCCGTTTTCTGACCGGCTGACAAGTGGTGCCTCTGGTGGTGTCCTCCTTGCGTCGGAGCGAAGTCGGCTCACCTTTTTGTCATCCACGTTCCGTGCGGAGTGGACCGACACGACGAGAAACCAAACAGCTTTGCCTTCGACGGCTAGTTCCAACGGACGCAGGCAACTGCATCGACGCGTTGCGGTCGTGCATCTGGTAGTTGCCGCTGACCGTGCTGTGCGACGGCGCCCTCACAGGTGCCCGTGCTACAAGCTGTTCGGCCGCTATCAACCAGCACGAGCCACGTTGACTGGGTACCGATGCGCCCGCTCACTGTCCCCTCATGTTACACCCCCAGCTGACGCCGTTCACCCCCTCTGCCTCCCCTTTCCTTGGCGCCCTCGCACGTCTTTTAGCGCTCCCGTCTTTCTCCACAACGGCTAGCCTCGACGCTCCGGAGGCCCAGGCGCCACGAGGCTTCTGCTGTAGCGCTCTGTTCTTTGAGTTCGCAGGACCTCGCAACTTCGTTGGCTCCCACCGCTTGAAGCGTCTTCTTCACCACACACCCCAGCAGCAACGCCGCCACGCCACCCAGCAGCCCCCTCAGCGGTAAAGTTCACGCCTCCGAGGGGAGCCTGAGTGGGAAAGGCTCGCGCTGTGCGCGTTGACGGAGGATGGGGATCCGTCACGTGTGGCGAGCTCCTGCTGGTGCGACCTTTTCTGTGGGTTCCGTGGCGCAAGCCGTTGGACCGCGTTGCCTTCTTTTCGCCTTTCCCGACCTCTCTCTGTTCTCCAGTCGTTTCGAAGAAATGAGCTTGTGCTGCGCCGAGGCGATCAGGGTGCACCATCCGTAGAGTTGGTGTAACGCCGTTTGTCTGCGGAGGTGCCGCTCACCTTCTTTGGGGCGGAGTACGGGTTTATGCGTAGCGAAGCACGTCGGAAAGCAGTGCGTGCGCGAATAACGCTCTGGACTGTGCGCGTGCCGCGGCAAACGGAAAACGGTGAGGTGACGGGGACGTCCCCGTCGCCTCCGCGGCACGGCCGGCAGCGTCGTCGACGAAAACCCCTCCGCTTGATCCGGCGCTGCTTTGCTTGTGCCTGCCTGCTCTTACCGTAACTCGTTTCTTCTTCCAGCACGTTGGCCCACACCACCGTCTTTCCCCCTCCTCATCACTTAACCTCCTTTCCGCCTGCAACGGCGATGTCGACTCTTACGGCCGTCCGTTGCAAGCCAAAGAAAGCGGTTGCCCTCAGCTGTTAGCTGGAACTCGCGTTTGTGTGGAGGTGAGGTGTGCCGGGAAGCTGCTTCCCGGCCTCTCCCAGACGCCCAGCGCGCTTTGCCGCACTGCCAGCTGCACAGACACCGCGCACAGCGCTGCGCACTCTATCCTAGGCAGCCCCTCACCCTCTCTCCTCCTCCCCGCACCGCGCTCTTTGCGTTTTCAGTTGCTCTCTTCTTACTAGGGTGCTGCACCGCTGCAGCCGTCACGCGCCAAATACACTGACAGCTGCGTTTCCTAAACTCGTCTGCGGCTCTTTCCTTTCTGCTCTGTCACGAAGCTCAAGCGTTCGCTTTCCTCACTCAGCACAATGCCCCACCTCCTCTGCCGCAACGCAGCCGCAGCCCTGCTGCTGTGTGCTGCACTGGCCCTCTTTTCTTTCTCTGACGTCGCGACTGCGATGCAGGAATACAGTGAGGCCGAGGCCTGGCGCTACCACTACTACATTCGCGCCTCGTACTGTGACGCCGACGTGGTGGACCGGTGGGCGTGCGGGTCTGCCTGTTCGAATATCTCCGGCTTCCAGACGTACGCCGTGCTCGACAATGCGAAAGTGGGCACCCGTGGCTTTGTGGGAGTCGACCACAACCACTCACAGATCATCGTCGCATTTCGCGGCAGTGACAACCTGCAGAATTGGTTGGCGGACTATATGTACAAGCAGGTGCCGTACATTGCCTTCTCCAGGTGCGGCGCCAGCTGCAAGGTGCACGTCGGGTTCATGGGCAGCTACCTCTCGCTGCGCAGCAAGATGCGTGCGGCGGTGCTGGCGCTGCTGAGCGCGTACCCGACCTACGGCATCGTCTCCACGGGCCACTCGCTCGGCGGCGCCCTCGCCACGCTGGCCGCGGCGGACCTGCAGGAGCTGCTGAACCGCGGCAAGCACACGCAGTCGCCGAAGTTTCTCACCCTCTACACCTTCGGTTCGCCGCGCGTCGGTAACGCGGCCTTTGCGAGCTGGGTTACGGACCTGCTGCGGGACGGCGCGAACTACCGCATCACGCACGCTCGCGACCCCGTGGTGCGCGTACCGTTCCGCAACATGGACTACGAACACACGCCGCACGAGGTCTTTTACCGGAATCTGCTGAACAGCAGCCGTGTGATGTGCGTGGACGCCGTGGGGAAGCAGGACATGCGCTGCAGCGGCGGCATGTTCTCGGTGGAGATCTTTGACCACCTGTACTACATGGGTGAAAACGCGCTGTGCGACTTAGACGCCTTCAACCCTAAGACGCCGGTG
This sequence comes from Crithidia expoeki, assembly GCA_900240875.1. Lineage (NCBI taxonomy): Eukaryota > Euglenozoa > Kinetoplastea > Trypanosomatida > Trypanosomatidae > Crithidia > Crithidia expoeki. The sequence goes on from OESE01000096.1 coordinate 16,312, forward strand.
CCGAAGCTGCCCTGGACGACGTACATGCATGTCGCGTGGGAGTACGTGAAGGGCATATTCTGAGTGGCGCGAGTGTGGGGTTAAGCCGTGCACCCTTCGCTACGCCTCTTGCACACCGTAGCACGTGCCACCCATGTGTGGCGCGCTTTTAACAACCCCCACTCTACCCACGGCCCCCTTCAGCTTTTGCCTCCCACGGATTTACCCCCTCCCCACGCCTTTTCATTCGGTGCCTTTCTTTCTTTTCGCTAACATTCGTAAGGCGGCGAGGACCCCCTGCCTCTCGAAGCCGAATTCGCAGTGGTGTCGTCCCTCTTTTTTTTTTTCTGAGCGTGTCGCGTGACTCCAACGGAAGGCGAACGCCAAGCCCCATGATCCGAGTGACAGCGCGCTTGGTGCTTCTAGGAAAGCCTCGCTGAAGCGCGAATCCTCAACGCACTTTCTTCAATTCCTTCCCGTAACTGACAGGGCTGTAGCGCTGCTTGCGTTGTACACCGCGGTGCTCGCCGACACACGCTGATCGCGCAGCACAGGTCCTCCCCTGTGAAGTGGTGCTCGCGGCCCCGGTTGTAGATCGTGCGAGCACGCCACCCTGTATTTTCATGTGCACAGTTTTCCGTTACCTTACCCCTCTTTCTATTTGAGACGTCTGTCGTTCTGGCCAAACTCGCCTCCCTCGGCGCGAAGCGCGGTGCCAAGCGGAGCTGCAAAGTACGTTTTGAAGGTGAAGCCCCTGTCGCGCACCCGATGGCCTAGCGCGTGTGCGGCTTCTTCAGAGAACCGCATAAAGTGTCTCACAGCAAACTGCGAGGTGCGAAGGCCCTTGTTTACGAGGCTCTAATAATGGAATAGGCTGTTTCTGCTCAGCTTGCATTGCTGGTAGGCTCAGCATGTGCCTTCCCTCTCTGCGTTTCCCGACCTGTAGCTCCTTCTCGGCTCCACCACCTCTTTCTGCTGCCGCAGCGTTTGCCGCCGCTGCGCTGGCTCTTGAAGCTGTGCCTTTTTGTCAGCGCAGCACAGTTCTGCTTTCCGCGTTGCATCCAGCTGCTCACACTTTCCAGCAACTCAACCTGCGCTTCGTTGTGGTGCTGTTGTCAGTCTTCCAGACTCAAAGCCTGCAGCCACCACTTGTTTTGAAAGGCAGTCGCAAAGACACGTCGAAGAGAAGCACACACACACACACGCACACACACACACACACACACACACACACGCACCGTGCCTTTTACGCATCATCCGCCGCCACTTGCGCTGCTGTGTGTGCGTGTGTGTGGTGCACCGCGTCCACGCCCGCGACGGCGGCGGTGGCCTGCACGCACGCCAACGGCCTCGACGCCCCGTACCTCGCCAATGCGACCTACCGCAGCCGAGGCGCGATCGAGTCGTGAGCGCGTGGCGTGCTCTGCAAGCAGCACAACAACTCCCGCGTGGCGACCGCCGTCATGAGCGGTGGCCTTCCGCGGCGCCACCGACGCATCGAACGTGAGCGGCTCTGCCGCCGTGTTGCCGGTCACCCACGGCCCCCCGCTCGGCTGCGGCGACAGCTGCAAGGTGCACGCCGTCTACCAGGGCTGCCAGGGCACTCTGCGCCGCTGCCTGCGCCGCTGCGTGGTGGGGGCGGTGCAGCGGAACCCGACCCGCTCCATCCACGCCACAGGGCACCCCACGGGCGGTGCCACGGCGCGGTTTGCCGCGACGGAACCGCAGACGCTGATCGACCGCCACGGCTTCAGCCCACGGCCGCGCGGGCGGTGAATCTGCTGGACAGCGCGGCGCACTTCCACGTGGCGCACGCCGAGGATCCGGTGGCCCGGCTGCCGCCGCTGCAAAACTGGCTCGGGGGTCTCCGCGTCCCGCGTGGGATTCACTACCCGACCGACGGCACAGCGTTCCGGACGTTCACGGACAGCACCACGACTGCGGCGGGAGATCGCATGAACGCGGCCAAGGGCAGCAACAGCGCGGACCACCTGCACCGCCTCGGCGTCGACACCGGCTGTGGCGAGTGAGCGTGGCCGCGCTGGGGGAGGGGTGTACACGAAGCGCCCCAGGTGCACGAAAAGCGCATAGCACGCCTGCACGCATTTCTCCGCGAAGCCTTTTCTCGTCGGTTTCCACAGTACGTCTTTTCATTCCTGACGGCTCCCGTTGTTGCCATCCGCACTCCTAGCGGAGCGCGCACGGAGGGTTTTATTCCTGTGTGTGTGTAGTGAGTCCGTGCATGGAGAGTGCTGTGCTCAACTACGCTCGTGCTCGCCATTCGCTGTTTCCCCTTCAACTCACAGCGGCACATCGTGTGTGCGCCGCTATTGTTTCCCCGCTCATTCCTCAGAAGCCCTCCTTGTGCTGTGTATTCTGTCTCACCTGCTCCCTCTGCCCTTTGAACGCGGAGCTACTGGTTTCTCCTTTCTTCATTGAGCGGCTTGCAACGACCTCGAGAGGACGGAAGGCGCCGGCCTGCACCAAGGACAGAAATCAGCATTGTGGCCCCTGTGCGGTGGACAACAAGCTTCCTCGACGGCCGCGCTGATTCTGCTTCACCT
>OESE01000174.1:0-178829 GCA_900240875.1 Crithidia expoeki
ACGCAACGTGCCTTCTTCACCGGCAACGTTGTGTCCCACAGCAAAGGATTCAGAAGTAATCATCCCTCTCTCACGCATGGCGCCACCGTCCTGGTCAGCAACGCACAGCGTACAATCGCAGTCACTTCCCCAAGCGTGTGCGCGCCATGCGTGTGGCTGACAACGCTGTAGTACTCGGATCAAACAGCAAAAACAAAGACCGGGTAGGAGAGCATACATCGCCACCCATCTGGCGTATGCCGGGAAGCCCTCACAAGGGAACTGCTGCCACCAGCAACGACGGCGGAAGCACTACTAGACGCTAGTGGCACGACAAAGTGGGGAGAAAGAAGGTAGCCAGAAGCAAAGGTGATGAGAGGGAGAATTGTTGCTGTTGCTGATGATCGTGTGGCGCACGAACGAGGGAGCACGGTACACAACCCTATTTCCCGCACGTTTTTGTTTGCTGATTTTATTTCAAAATAGCAATGCGTACGGTTTTCTTTTCACTGAACATAGTAGGTGGGTCGGCGATTGGCTGCTATCTTTTTGTTCTCAGTGTGAGTTTTCCAAGTAAAGTGTAATAGTGCCGGATGAAGTGGCACAGCTGCGGGTGTAGAATAGGCACTCAATCCACTCGCCCTTGCAAAAGAGCATCTGCACGGTCTGAAATTGATACGAGCCTCTCACTCCAACAGTTGTCTTTCGTCGCAGCACCGTCGATGACAAGACGAGAGCAACTGCAGGTGGAGAAAACAAGGCAGCAAACACACAGTCTCAACGATCCGAAAAGGAAAACCACTGCCGCATGGAGCTGTGACATCCCATTAGCAGTACAAGAGACAGGGATTTACTTCAGACTCGAAAGATTGCAGCTGCGTTCACAGGCGTCATGCGACAGGGATGCCCCTCTTGTTATTGTCGTGAAACTCCTGGAGGCAGGCGTGCACAAAACTGCAGGAAGAGCGCGTATGCGGCGTTGCGTCCTCATGTGGGACCACTTTTCGCAATGCATGTTGAACGTCAGGACTCAATTTACCGTTCAGATATTCTGTCTTGCGCTTTTCGATTTTTGCTGAGAACAGTCGTGTACAGTAGCCGAGCGCAATTCAACACAAAGAAACCAACATCTTAACTAGAACAGGCACCAAGGTGTGGCACACTGAAAAAGCAATAGCAAACCTCTCTGTGCAGCAAGGCACCTCCACGACGTGCTTTACTGCAGTGTTGGTTTTAAAAACGTGAAGAAACAGTGAGGGACAAACGACTGACGATGGCTGGTGGAGACTTACGAGAAAAAAAAATGGTTAGGCCAGTTGTGACGCGACCACGCAGGCGTCACATGGAGAAGACGGAAATTGGTGTGAGAAGCCTTGCGGAGCGATCAGCATGAGAGGGTGAAATTGAAAAGGAATTCACAGGAAGAGAATTCGGCCACTGGAAAGCGAAGAGCAATAAACAAAAACAGAGAACGCCGTGGGAGAGAATGGGACGAAATAATGCCCGAACCCGAAGAGGAAAAGAAACCGGAGGCACCGTTGTTTCCCTCTTCTCTCCGGTGCAGTAACCCGTTTGGGAGTACGTGGGGCAGCACAACATCTGCTTCAGCAGTTGGGGTCTAGAAGCAACTACGTCATCATGAGAACGCCACGAAAGAAAATGCAGGTGCTAAGGTGTGGAATTCGGAGGCAACGGAGCATGCTACCGAGTGAAGAGGGAGATGCGACCGAAATCAGAATGCAGCTTAGCAACAATAAAGTGAAGCACTTGTCCAGTGTGTGAAGATCTGCGCAATGAAAGCCGAGCGACACAGAAAAAAAACTCTTAATCGTGAGCAGGCGTCCGTGGCAGTTTCAACAAGCGCGTCTTGCGCACTTAAAGATGTGCTGAAGGAGACCGCTCAAAGTGGAGTTTGTCATGACAAGCCCAAGCTGACGACGCGTTTACTCAGAAAAAACTCAACGCACTTTGATGGCAATGAGTCCCACCACGACGGTGAACACACAAAGGTCTTTAACTGCTAATCGCGCTCACTGAAGCGGGGAGCAGGTGGGCATTTGTGACGCTGCAGCCGCGCACATCTGGGGTAGTTGGATGGTGGCCTCAATGAGGCTACGGACATCTCGAGGGCCACTCTTTTCGGACACGTTCACTTTCTTCAGCAGTGGGCAGCTGGCGAGGACTTGAAAATTGTCTAACTTACAATGCCGTGCCGCGAGCTTCCTCAAGTGCGGTGTGCTGGCGAGGCCTCAAAGACTGTGGATACGGTTGCTGGAAACGCTAATCTCTGTGAGCATCGTGCAGGCGCTGAGGCCGCTTACGCGACGCAGCCCACAGAGAGACGCAGCAAGCCTCCGAAGAGACGGTGCAACGGCAAGGCCGCCAAAGTGGTCAAGGCCGATGACCCACGGCGCATCGAGTATTCCTAGTGACGGCCATGCGTGAAGAGCATCGAAGCTGCGCAGACCGGAATACGCAGCTGTGGGCTTCGCGGGGCAAGGGACACGAGCAAGCGAAGAAGGGGATGCTAGAGTTGCATTATGTGAATCGTCGAGCCTTTCCAGCCGCAGACAATGCAGCAGGTCGACCAGCGTCGTTAAAACTAGAGGTGGTGCCCGTTAACCTGCGCAAGTACGAGGGGCTGGCCAAAGATGACAACTCACGCGGCTCAGCACAGTTGGTCAAACGCGCCTCGCCCATCTGCATTTATGCTGCTGCTGCGCAGTGTGAGTTGCATACAGCAGCAGCAACAGCACCCCCACACGCCGCAACCTCGCATACGATAGAAACCTCCGTTAGGTGCACGGACGTCATCAACGCACAGAGGGGGTTGCCGCTCTGACCCCACGGGACCTCTTACCGGCTTACATGAGGCCAGCTACTGAAGTCATGCTGGTGGGCAGCACTGCCAGTCGTGGCACTCCTGCACCGGTGAGGGGTGCGAGTGCGTCGTCCCGCGTGCCGCTCACGCTAGTCACCAGCGTTAGCTGACACACAGTTGCCCATCACTGCGAGTTCAACATCTTTGTGGGTGCATCAAAAAAGACAGCAGAGCTGCTCACCACGCAACCCGCTCTAATGCAGTTTTCGTCACCCGGCGCCTCCCACACCGACTCTTCCGCGTCCAGCTGCATCGACGGACACACGAAGCATCCAGTGCACGACAGAAGAAGCTCCTCAAAGGAGGTCTTTGCGCACGAAACACATCACCTGCGCAACGGTACCGGTGTGCCAGCATGACAATGTCGTGCGGTTGCCGCAACAACCCCCGTAGCTAAGGGGCACCGCATTCAAGTCTGCAGCGTGCTTCTAAAAGTCCAGCGTCAGGAGCTGGACTGTGAGTCACGTAGCCCCGCTGCAACCTGAACGGTGTGCACGCTAAAAAAGCGCGACTTCGCTATACCGTGTAGGCACAGAAACGTGGCATGGCAAGGGTGCAGAAGCGGGTGCGGAACAAAAAGAGGAGTGTGTACCGAGCCACATGCCTCCAGTGTAGGAAGTACCATTCACTTACCTTTGCCGATGACGTGGAACCAAAAGTGTTCCGTAAGTGGACGCAGAAAAAAAGACTACTGCACCACGCGTTTCTCACCTTCGGTTTGCAGGCACGTCACAGGGGAAGGCAAAAAGTAAAAGCACACAGCGCAAGACAAGAGGGAGCCGAAAGCCCCGCAAGCCTTTCCTGTAGTTTCAGCGCACGTTGAGCAGTGTTGGCGCAACATCCGTTTCATCCACACACTTACTTTACTTACCCGGGGGAAGCACGAAAGGGGGGAGAGCAAAATCTGCCCAACAAGCACGCACCGTCAAGCAAGAGGCTTCTCGAATAGAGCCTATGGGCTTAAGGAGTGGACACACGCGACTCAACACAAGCAACGCAACGTTTTCCTCTTGGTACTTGACCCCAATCGTACACAAATGAGAGAGGGAGTGCAAAAGGAAGCAGCAACACATGTGACAAGAGACCCACAAAGTCCATGAAGTTAAAAGCAGATTAACTGCTTCTCAGCACCGACAAGAAAGCCATTACAAGCATGTGTTTATGTCAAACCGCACATTCTTCAACTCTTCAAAAACTTCATCTGAAGCGAGCTGTAAATTGCTCTCTCTCACTCTGCCGCACCCGTGCATCAAAGGCGATCAACAAGAGGAAAACGCAGCGGCTGCGTGACGCAACTGCGATTTCTTAACAGTGGAATTCCCAGGCGTTTCCTCGCCGCAAAATACACTCTTCCTGCGCACACTCAGCGTAGTCGGCAAGCCTCCACGACAGCAATAGGCGCAAAGGGCGTCGGCCGCCACTGCCAGCGGTTGCGGTCCGTGCAAGGCAAGATTCAACTGCGCTGAACGAGAAGTTCACGAGGACGCCGTTTTCCGCGGCCTCAAACACACCCTCATACAAAAAACCAGCGGCCCACGCAGTGACCAAGGCCGTGCTGAAGAAGGAGGCATCCTCCTACTCCGAAGCGACCTGGGGACAAGGGGTAAAGCGATGCAGGGTTCCTCAGGTGGGCAGACATCCTGTTAAAAAGACACGGAAGAAGCTCCACCCGTGGAAACGACGAGGGTGTAAAGGAGATGAAGACAGGGGTGCTTGCCCTCTTCCAGCAAAGCTGTGGAAAGAGGGGTATAAAGGACGAAAACAAAACTACAATGAATGAGCGAGTAAAGATGGTGTCACCCTGATTAACCGCTCTAAATGACACGAACGCGCGTTGGGGTGGCTGGCAGGCAAGGCGTAAGCAGCGGTGTAAACTGCGTCAAGTGACTGTGCACTCGTCATGGAAAGAAAAGAGAGAACAGAGCACAGGAAAGGACGTAGCGACACCTGGTAAAAGCGCCGCGAGGACACCGGCAGATGGTACAAGAAACGAGAGCTGCAATTGAACAATGAAAAGGCGGCAAGCACAACCAATTTATGAAAGAACGGTGAAAGTTGCTTACAGGCAAACGCCCCTGACAGCGTGATCCGATCAACAACCCTACGTATACGGCTGTATTTCCGCACAAGTGGCGTTGGACAGCCGTTTCGGAACTTGTTCGCTCACTGCGTCTGAAATTGCTATGCAAAGCAGCTGTTGGTAACTGGCTGGGCCAAGCTGATGATAGGGTCAGGAACGCTCCTGTTGGTGGGACAATCGCAGTGCCACTCCTTTTTAGACCAGCTTTGCAAACAACGTTGCCGAGGTATCCGTACGGATACGGAATCCCGGGGGTTAAAACGGTCAGGTCCGCAGACACTCAATACGCATTACTAAGGTCTCGCGTGTTCCAGCCTCTAGTGCAAGCGCTCTTCATGCACGCCGATGACGCAAGACTGTGGAAACTCTTAACGAGCTCAAAGAAACGTTGGCAATTCTTAATTAGGGCCAGGCGGAAAGTCCATCGACGCGCTGCAAGGATCAAGGTCAATGCACACTTTTTTTTGAAGCGTGACGCTCCACCGAGGCTTCAAAGGCGCCGCAGGTTTCTGTCGCCGTCTAGGTTGCAGTGTGTCAGCAACGGGCACACACGCAGACCACCGAAGCCCCGTACGCCACAGCAAGCAGCCTCTAGCTTTTCCAGTCGCAGTGCGCTACCGAGGGTGCAGAAAGACGCCGCGAAGGCTCACCAAAGCAGACGTACAGCTCGGTAAGCACCGCAGATTAGCTTTCCTTTTTACGTTCCACCAAGCACCACAATTCAAAGCCGCCACGCAGCGCAGGTGGTGCAACTGGAACAGCGCAGAGAAATGCGCTAGCTGCGGACAGCAGTGGAGTGCAGCGTAGCGCACCGGCAATTGCGGTACTGAGCGAAACGATGATAACGCGCACTCGTAAGCGCGAATGACGTCACTGAGGCCCCTGCCCTTATTCAGGACGGTGGTATCATTTGGAGAGCTTAAAAAGTAGCGAAGAAGCACACTGCGTTGTCCCTTGGACATCTTCGTGTCGCGTTCAAGAACCAGCTTGCTGCTTTTTACGGACAGCGGTGATAGATCCAGGCCAATGCCGAGTGTCTCTACTGCATCCCTCTCGTTGCTGGTGAGGAGCGCTAACGCGTCACCACGGGTTTTGTCCACTTGCGGCCGCAACGACCATCCACATCGACCGGCTCATCTCAGCAAATGCTCGATTTCGCGTGCTTCTGGTTAAGATTCGGTTGCGCCAAGAACACAGTATAGCTGGTCCACACGAAGTTCCATAAGGGTGCAGTGTCTGTCGCGTCACAGTGTCCAATATAGACCACTCCGCACCTCACCTCTTCACGAGTTTAAGCAACCGAGCGCGCGTACGTTTTGCGTAATGGAGCTCCGGTGCGTGAAGCTCATCACCCCGCCATGCAGCGCAAGTACAGACACGATGATGCGCCGTGAGCACCGCCGTCAGCGCTGTGGGAGAAACACAAAATCCTGTCACTTGGCTGGCTCTCAAGATACGTGTAGCCCTGCTCGTTTGTAAAACACTTTGGAAGCGCGACTGTGCTTGCATTTTTTTTTTTTTAAAGCCCTGCGTTTGAGCCGCTTGCGCAATGGGGCCTCAAATAACTCGTAGAAATGCGAAATCAGAACAGGCTAGAAAAAAGATAGCTCTACGGAAGGGAGTGCTTACCGAAAGGCGACAACCCTTGAGAATGCCGGCGAGAAGCGTACCCTTTGCGGTGTCGAATCAAGGAGCCCGCGTTTCCTCTCTACCACCCCGGTGAAAAGAAGAGAAAAGGTGCACAGCGGCCTGCACATGTAGCCCTCTTCTACTGTTGAAAGGGAAAGCTTACACCCATATATAATCGCAGTCTTTGCTTCTTCCAAAGCAGCCGCTCTTTTCCTTTTTTGTAACTGTTGAGAAAACACGAAAGCCAGAAAGCGCGAAGAACTGGAGCGTCCAACGCGTTCAACTGGGAGAAAAGAAAAGAGCCCTGCTTGTACTGCACGTTCACTAAGACACACAAAAGAAACGGTACCAATAAGGGAAGGGGCACACAGAACAACAGTGCTGTCTGCAAGCATTTCTCCTTGTTATTATTGCAGCCACGTACAGCACACAGTGAAGCGAAAGCCGTGAGTGTGCGAATTGGGGTACACGTGTGCTACCGCAGCTGTTGAAACCGCATTTTGTTGGGGAGATGTGGCCCCGCCATTTGAGTTTCGATCGTGCAAATCACTTGTTAGCCGCAGTAACGGCACCAGTTAAGGGTTAATCTGGCAGTGGTGAAACACAGCGGAGTCCGTGGCACCACAGCCGACAAATAAAAGATTATTCCTCCCATCCACATACAACAGAACAACCGGAGTAGTGAGGCAGAATTGAGCGCGGCTCGCTTTCTCCGCTTTCAATTCCTTTACGGCAGACAGTCAGCTCGACAAGTGAATAATCGCGATGCGTAGACGCATTTACGCTGATTTTACCGACTCAGGGCAGAAAAGCGTCCCTGAGGCATGATTTCCGTTGAGGAGAAACTCTCGTGCCTGATCAAGGTGGAAGCCGCTGGAGAGGTACATCTTCTTGCCGTGCTCCAGCAGGAACTGGGCAGCCTGCAGCTTCGTCACGATGCCACCGGTGGCAAATTGATTATTCGGCGTTGCCTCTCCCTGAAGCTCCACCGGGGTGAGGTTGTTTACCACCAGCCGCATTTTGGCATCTGCACACGTTCGTGGGTTTGCAGTGTAGTAGCCGTCGATGTCGCTTAGGATGACCAACAGGTCGGCGTCGAAGTAGTAGGCCACGTGGGCCGACATGCGATCGTTGTCGCCAAAGACGAGCTCCCGCAGCGCCGTGGCATCGTTCTCGTTGATGATCGGAACGACGCCGTTAGCAAGAAGCACCTCGATGGTGTTGCGAGCATTGATTGTGCGTTTGCGCGAATCAAAGTCGTAGGCACCGAGCAGCAGCTGCGAGCACAGGATACCGTACTTCTGGAGCTCCACGTAGTACATGTGCATCAGCAACGGCTGCCCGAGCGAGGCCAGTGCCTGCTTGTTCGGGACCAACGACTTGTCGAGCGGCAGCTCCGTGTAGCCAGCGGCGACAGCGCCGGATGTGACGAGGATGACCTGGCACTTCTTCTGCAGATCGGCTAGGAATTTGCAGAGCTCGGCGATGCGCGAAGAGGCAATCTTCTGGTTCTCCACCAGGATGGAGGAACCAACCTTCACCACGATGCGCATGTACGCCTGCTTGTGATCCGCCATGTGGAAGCGCTGGTGCGAAGAACTGTGTGGAAAGTGTTGTGCTCCGAGAAGGAGGAAAAGAATGGCATGAGAGAGAGGTAGAGGAAGAGAAACAGCTAAGCACGCAACACAACCGCTCTAGGAATTCGGACAATACCTGACAGAAGTGAGCACATACGGTGGTAAGCACTGCAGCTGCTGAACATACAATAGGTTCAGGTCGTTGACTTCCACTGCACAGAGTTTCCCTCACTTGCGCAGTGACGGTGAACTACTACGGGTTTTTTCTGCACACATCTTTTTTTTTTCTTGAGAGAAGGTGATAGTGAGGAATACCACGGTGGAAAGGGAAAAGCGGAGAATACGCAAGTGTGTATAGAGGTGCTTGCAACAGGTGGGCAGGGAGTTAAAAAAACCCTTTACCGGTCACTGAAGTGCTTACAAGGAGGGAGATAAATAAGGCAAGAAGAAACGGTGCACAACGCAAGCGTCGCTTTCTTCTACGCAGACGGCGGCACACCCTCACCGGAAGTACTGTCGAGCAGAAAAGTGACGTTGCCTTTGCAGCCGCGCAGGAAACGCGACACCGGCGCCGGATCGGGCGTCTCCGGATTTAACACACCGTGCACTACCCAGTTCTTATCTTTGCCGCCGGCAAGCACCAGCACCTGTCGTGCGTGCTGAATCACCGCCTTGGAGAGGGTGATGCGCCACACCTTTGGGTTCATCGTCGGGCTCGGGAAGCTCACAGACACCAGATGCTCGTCGTCCGCGGCGGCGATGGAGTTGGGGAAAATGGACGCGGTGTGGCCGTCCGAGCCGAAGCCGAGCAGGGCAACGTCGATGAACGGCACCGCCTTCGTGCCACCGTCCCCCTCCTCCTTCTGCGACACGGAGAGGTGTTGCAGGAGCTTCGCCTCGTAGTCCTTCGCCACTCTCCACGCACCCTCCGCGCCGTTTTTCTCGTCCGTCGAAGTGGCAAGTGCAGCAGATGGGTCCACAGCGATGATGTTTTCGGCCGGCACGTCGCGCAGCAGCGCCTTTTTGGCCATCGAGTAGTTACTTTGCTCGTCCTCCGGGGCCAGAAGCCGCTCATCGCCAAAGATAAACTGCACGGTATGTTCCTTTAGTATGTCGAGGTCGCGTGCATGCATCTCTTCGTAGAGCCTCTTCGGCGTCGAGCCACCCGAAAGCGCAAGCACCACCCGCCGACCAAGGTTGGTGCGCTTACTGATTTCGCCAAGGATAATCTGGCGCGCAACCTCGCTGATCTCGTCGATGTTCTCGCAAATCTTCACCGTTGGCTTAAAGTCACTCATTGCTTTTATTGTATAAAAACGACTTCGGATAAGAGGGGAAGAAGAGAAGGGGGGCAGTGCAGCCGCGTTCTGAGTGGAGATGGCACTGAAACTGCGTTGAGTTGCAGGGGAAAGAAGGCGAAAGGACGATGCTTGCAGTGGTGCAACGGAAAAGAGAGTTTGGGGTAATTGAGGGGATGCGGGATAATGGATGGCCCTCATACCAGAGCCTCGTACTTAGGGAGTTCCTTTATAGGATGGGTTTCCACGGCCTGGCAAAAACAACGCTGTCTCATTTGTTGAGTTCAAAATAAATGACGTCACGCACTCTGCGACCGAGACAAAGACACCCCCGTTGTGCTGTAGCGAGGTACAGCAGCGGCCTTCGACTGTGTGTATTCAGCGTTAGCACTTCACTGGTCTTAAGTTATCTTCGATTTCTGTGTGTGGATACGTGTGTCAGACTCCCTTGAAACGCTCGATGTTGTACTGAGCATCGCTTTTTTATCAGTTGTTCTTTTGGTTTTCATGCAGCAGTATCCATCCCCAGCCAACGATTCCACCGACGTAAGCAGCTGCGCTTGCGACCTTCGCCATCGGTACCGCATCACGACTGCAAAGAACGGCAAACTCGGGTGGGCCAATCAAATTACAAATGGCGTGTATGACGGCAATGGCACCAATGCTCCCCTTGCAAACGTACAAATAGTAGTAGCCGCTAAGCACCCCAAAGACACCAGTGAAGACGTACACAAAGCATAGCTTGCAAGCAGCCGCCCGCCAGCAGGGGCGTTGCAGCTTATCGTCGTGCTTGCATTCGCTTTTGTCGTGTTCTGTCGCGCACCAACCGCAAAGCGCCGAGGCCTCTCCAGCGCGATTGAGGTACTCATCGCACGCCCAGGATACGACGTGGTGGGAGTGAGAGAGTGCGAAGAGAATCGCCGCTACGTTGATTTGAATCCAGCTGCTGCGACGGCGCAGCAGCGAGAAGAGGACACCGCGAAAGAAAAGCTCCTCGCCGATGGGGCAGAGAACGTAGCTCCGCCATCGCCGTGGCCAGCTCTCCTCCACGAAGAAATCACGTAGGAGCAGTTTGTCTACGACGGGGCCGGCAAAGAGCACCAACGTCGAAGCCCAAGCCCAGCCGATAGGAAGCAACCACTCGCCTTCGACCGCCGTTGCCTCCCCCGCTGGTGAGGAAGAGGACAATCGAGACTGCAACGCCAGGAAGAGGCCACTTGCGACACAGTTTTGTAGAAGAGACAGGCTACGGCGGCGGATAGTGGCATCGCTGTCGCGGTCCACGTAAATGTCTCTGTCTTGAACCGCCTTGCGAAGTGAGCGCAGACCATAGTAGAAGAAGCGGCGCTCTTGCGGCCACACGTAAAATGAAGTGACAAACGCGACGGATGCCCCGGTACAAAACAGGTAGTCCATGTACCGGCCAATAACAAACCTGAAGCAACACAAACAAAAACAGGAGTGAAGAGGGAGAAGGGAAAGAGAGAGGAAGCATAGTCGGAGTATCGCGATCTGTGCACATGACGTGGAAGGTGACAAGCACACGCAATAACTGAAAAGTCCCGAAACGCAGAGAGCTGCAGTGCGAGGACTGACAGTTGAACGAAAACTGCAACACAGATGAAGCAACGCCAACGACTTCGTTCAACCGTTTCAAATACCATTGTGGAGCAAGTACCACGTTGTCAAGCAGGGCATACTCAAAATAAAATTTCGTGGAGAGAACGAATACCATCCAGTAATATAGAAAAAAAAAAACGCGGAAGTCAGGTGTCGAACCACATAAATCGTTAGATTCAATGAACAAATCGAATGAGGACACCTTCAGCGAAGGGTGGTCATGAGTCCAGCGTAGCTATTTCCCTGGAACCAAAAATAGAACCTTGCTGCTGAACCACCTGCATGGCGTCAACTCCGAAATACTCTGTAAAAAAATAGAAAGCACATGGGGGGAATGTATAGCGGGCATTTTCCTTCTCCTTTTCTTCCCACCAGCACTGCAATGACCTTCGCGTGTATCACAACGAGTCGAATCCTGTGCAGTTTCCGAACAGCAAAGTCTGTAAAGGAGAAGGTCCGGAAAAAAGAACGCAGAGCACAGGGAGGATATGGAGCTGCAGGACCACCCGCTCTGTCCCTCGTTTTGCAGTCGAAAGAGGGTATGAACGTAACGAGAACAGAAATGTATATATATACAGTTTATAGTAATTGTTTTTGATTGGGTTCGAGATAGGGGATCAGAAGAAGTGCAAAGCGAGCATCTCCTAATCCGTTCGCACAGCCCGTGTCGCTCCTGTGGGAAACGAGGGCAGGCGGAGAGCATTTCAGAGAGCTCGCTCGAAAGTGGGAACGACAGTATAAGGGAGAAAAAAAAAACAGGAGTAAAGCGACGAACCCGAAACGGAAACGTCAGGAAAAGAGGTTGCCACCGAAGTGGCCTGCGGAACGGAAAGAATATAGAGCCTTGTTGATGTTGTGACTCCGAGCAAAGTAGCCAATGCGACCGAAACCATGCAAGGCACCACCACGTCAACGCCGATGTCGCTGAGAAAGAAGAAAAGCGGCAGCGAAAACTGCTGTTGACAACGACGAAGGGAAAAAAAAACAGAGGGAGGCTGGTACCTCTTAATGTTCTAGAGAATAGCCGCTTACTGACAAATAATAGTGTTGTCCAGGTGAAAGAGTAAACGGGAACATCTGCTCTGAACTGTCGTTCAGTCCACAAGCACTAGCACGGAGCAGGACACCGTAGTCGAAGTCCGGCTCTTTCCTGGAGTTGGTTCCTTCAACCGCGTTTTCCTTTCGTTATTTGGGGAAGGGAGAAAGAAATCGTTTTTTGGTGCTTAAATAAGAGGAAGGTAGTAGCGTCCGCGAGACAAGACGCTTGTGTGCTTCACGGTCTGGAAGGTGACATTCGTCATTGCTTCATCGATGAACTTGCCCAGGGCGTTGTCAAGCACGCCGCTGAAGTCACCGAAGCCGGTGAAGTGCGAGTTGATCACCTGGATGCCGTTCTCCGCCGGGATGGAGCAGATAGTGTTGAACAGGCGGCACTGGAGGTCGTTTACAACGATGTCGTAGGCGAGCGAGGCACCGGCGGGCACGTATGCCTTCAGCGCTGCGCGGGCCTTCTTCGTCATGATCTGGTTGAAGAGGTTTTTCATCGACGGCATCGTCACCGCACCGCCCTGGTACTTGATGGTGGTCGTCGCATCTGTTGCGTTGTCGTAGATGGTGACGTTGAATAGCTTCTTGAGCACGTTCATGATGGTGGCGGCGATATCGATGGTGGTTGACTCAATCGTGTCCGATGTGTCAAAGTCGAAGAACATCGGCAGCTCGAGGCCAGTGGTCACCTGCATCGCATTCTTCGCGATGAACTTCTTGTCGCACGACGGGTGCAGCGGCTTCGAGAGATCGCTGAGGAGGGTGAACTTGTGGAAATACAGAAGGCGCTTCATGTCCGTGGCGCCGTTGGCAACAGCAGGCAGGTCCACGTGCGCACGCGGAGCCAGCGTCGACCTCAGCATCGACTCCATCTGGTCACACACGTCAAGCGTGACATCCACGATCGATGCGCCGGTGACGGTACCGCGAACCACCACATGCGCCTTCGTGTCGCAGTACTTGCGCACAAGCGTCTGCGAGTCACAGGTGCCCTCACCGTCCTTGGCGTAGGCGGCGCCGCCGGTCAGAGTCACCTGAATCCGCGACGGCGACCAGAAGAGGAGTGTGTACACCTCCACTGTGAAGTCGGCGAAGAAGGGATTGTCCAGCTGGAAAGAGAGCGAGTCCGACGTGGAAGACAAGTTGGTCGACGGCCAGTTCACAGACAGCGGCTTCAAGTTGCGAATCGTCAGGTTCACGTTGCCCAGTGGGAGGTCCGTACCCTGCGGGTACAGGGTGACATTGGAGAACGTGAAGGAGACGACGGTTGTGAGGACCGCCAGCAGGTAAAAGCACTTCTGCAGCATCTTCGTTCGCTGGGTGAGAAAGGTATGTTTTGTGGTGAAATAAAATGAATGAAACAGAATCGAGGAAATCGCGCGCGGTTGCCTTTTTCGGTAGAAAAGACAAACCGAACTGCCGTTTAGATGTAGTTGTTAGGTGTGAAAGTGCTCAACGCGTTGGGTTGCTTAAAGCCTGGCAGTCAAAAGCAGTGAGGGAGAGTTGGCGTTCGAAGAAATGCAAAGGGAAGGAAAGAAAGGCTCGACAGGGATGTGGAGTTACTATTCTGGCAGCGAATGGCCAACTAGGATTGAGGAGGGCAACACTCGAAAAGTGAACACAGGAGGACGCACCGAAGCATACCAGTTGCAACCTCTTGTTCTCAAAGGTGACGTCTTTCCGCCCATAAAGTTACGGAGCATCGCTGCGTTCCGCAAGGCGTATTTGCCCCTACATCAGCACTTGGGCGCCACTTGAGCGGCAGGAACAGGCGTCGTTGCTGGACCACCACGGCCCTCCCTCTTTAAAAAAAAAGAGCATGGCAGCTCCTGTTCGCCTCTCAGTAGACATACTCCGCTTTCCTCCTCCGAGCCCAAGCCTAAACATAGAAGAGCCGTGTGCTGCAGTCGCAGCTGGCATTAAAAAGGTTGAAAACGGAGTTGAAAAGTGAAAGAGAAAAGTCACTTCAATGGGGAAAGAGGGAGTGGCGAAGTTTGCGCTAACGGAAAGAATACGTTTTTCATTTTTTTCGAGGGACAAGTGAAAACAGAGGAGTTGCAACGGCTACAATATAAACAGAGGTGTTTGCAGCACTCAAGGCAAGCCCGCTAAGATCATCGTCGCACGCGGCACAAGAGTGCCCCAGCCCGCCGTTTTTCTGACCACAGGGAGAAAGCGAGCAGCAAAACACAACGTAGCTCTCTTTAAAAAAAGACAGAGACCGCGGTTGTGAATGCAAGCAGCCCTCTCGTGGCTGCCTGATGTGGCCGCTGTGCGTCGGTGACAAAAGCGCTCTTTCCTCTTTGACAGTGCGCAAAGGAGACGAACACAACATACGCGTGTAAAGAACACCTCGTCCTCTTTGTCAGCTTTATATGTGCACACATGGGCGGGCTCGAAGGCGTCTCTTGAGAAGAACGGAGTCGTTCAGCCTTGCCAGATGCTGTAGAGGAGATAAGTTAAGCTGCCAAAGAGACAGCGGAGTTCAACACTGCATAAGTTCGTTGTGTGAAGGCTGTCGTGAAACGCAGAAAAGAAAGCCTGAGATTTCACCGGCAATTGAAGAGAACTTGGAGAACAGAAAAAAAAAAATGGCGAAAAATACGGCGGGGAACGTGCGGCCGAATCAGCGTTCTCTTTCGCTTACGTGACATGCGGCACTCACGTGTGAACGCGTGTACGTGCGTGTGCTCATTGCTAGCAAGTTTGATTTCACTTCAAACCTTGCTTGAGCGGCTTTAAGTGTGCTCGCATGTGTGTCCGTATCCACGTGTGTGTGTGGGTGTGTGTGTGGGTCAACGCATCTCTCAGCAGCACAGTTCTCATTTTCTTTTGATTAGAAAGGAAAAAAGAGGGTTTTTTTCCAAATGAAAAAACACGTAGGCCGCAACCTATCGCATTATGTGAGGCAGCAGCCAGTCGCCTAGAAGCAGGTGTAGAAACCGCTCACGTGCGCTCGTGCACTAGCGGCAGCACGAAAAGAAAAGACAGAGAAACGAAAAGAAATCAAAAAGAGGGTAATAACAAGAAAAATACTCCGGTGGTGAATAAAACAGCTTCGCGATTTTAGATTGCCTTTGCCCGTCTTCGGAAAGGGCAGGTTGTCGGCGTCTTTTTTTTTGCTTGTCACAGGATGGGGAGGTAGATGCGGTCACCGAAGGTGCTGCCGGCGATCTTGAAGGCGGCCGCCGTTACGTTGGTCAGCAGTGAGTCCACGTGGGCGCCCACGGTGTTGTCAAGAATCGTTCCCAAGTCACCTATGCCACCGAAGCGGGAGTTGACCACTTCAACGCCATCCTTCGCTGGAAGGGAGCAGATGGTATTGAACATCTTGCATTTGAAGTCGTGCACGATGACGTCGTAGACGAGGCTGGCGGAGCGCGGTATGTGTGTATGCAGCGACACGATGGCGCTCTCGGCGATCGCCTTGTGGATGATGCTGCGAAGCGTCGGGATGCGGATCTCCCCAAATGCCCTGTACGGGACCACGGTGTAATTGCCCCTCACGGGGTCCATCGTCACGTTCAGCATCTTCTTCGCGAGCTTCGAGAGGACCGTGATGGCGTCGAACACCTCCACGTCGCTCTCGTGCTTCGAGTCAAAGAGGAGGCCGGCGCCCACTGGCGCGCCAACGGCCATGCGTAGCACATTCGGCGCAACAAACTCAGCTTCCACAGGCATGCCAGTCGATTGGGCAAACAGGTTCACAAGCTTGAGCTTCATCAGGTAGGTGGACTTGGCCAAGCTCGTCGTGCCGGCTTGCGGAGGTGGGTACAACACATACGGTTTCGGTGTTAGGATATCTGTCATGATGGAGTTGGCGTAGTCGCACACGTCCTTGTTCTCCAGGCGGAAGTTGCCGGTGATGGGTAAGTTAGCGACCGCATTCATCCGCATCGTGCACGTTGACATGGCAAACGTGTCGGTGCGGCAGGTGTCGTAAACCTTCTTGGCGATGTGCAGGTAGCCGCTGACATTTGCCTGAATCGTCACGTTGGAATACAAGGTGGTACCGTTGAGGAGAACGTCGGACACTACGACCGCCTGCACCGGATCGGCAAAGATCACGACGAGGTCAGTGGACGTGGAGTTGATACTAGTCATGCCCAGCGAGATATTGACAGGCTTGAGGTCTGACAACACGAGACTATGCGGTCCGAACATGAGCGTGACACCATGCGGGAAAAGCGAAATGTCGGACACGGTCATGGTGATGACGGTGGTGACAAAGGCAATCAGGTAGAAACACCGAGCGAGCATGGTTTGCTTTGCGGAAGACACAAACAAACAAACCAGAGGGATAAGGGGGATAAGAGCAGCAGTGTCCGCAGAAGAGGGGAATGAAATGCTAGACCTCCAAAAAGAGAGGGAAAGGGTTAGCCTGTGAGGGGAGGAGCGATCACCACTGTGGCTGCGCTTCGTGGCAAGCAGTGACGCACGCTTAGGTGTGGGAGAAGAAGAAGGCAAAAGATTTTGTTGCGCTGTAGACGTACGCTCTTCTTTTTCATTTGAAGGAGCGAGTCTACCTCACACGCAGCAGCAACGTGAATGTAGGTATGCAACCATCAGTAAAGGAAAGAAGTGAGTTTAGGAAACTTGTAAAGAGGACGAAAAAAGGCGAAACGAGGAAGCCAGCATCCTCATAAGCAGAAAAGAGCACCTGCTGCTCGTTTACGGCGGTTGCCTTCCTATTTTTGAGTTTTGCCTTCATAACGGTGCGAGCCCTACAACGGAAACGGAACCGTCGTAACAGCTGCGCACTGCAGAAATGACTTGCGTGCGTGAGGACAGAGAAGCGCATTTTCTGCCAGGTGACTTTGCGGGTTTTGGTGCACGTAACTGCCTTTTGCGACTTTGAAAGAATGAACAGGTGTTTTGAGCACCGTAACAAAAACAAAGGAAAGCGTTCAGGTCAAACCAGAAGGAGAAAAGAAACCCGTTAAAGTAAAACAGCATGACGCACAAGTACTCTGTCGACGCACTCAAGTATCACCAAACGAAAAGTGTCCACATGGTGAATAAGGGGGAGAAGGAAAGAGGGAGCAGAGACTATGGCAATTAAAAAGAGGAAGCACGCAATCGAAAAAGCTGGGCTCACATTGCAAGGGGAAGAATAACAAAGAAAGCGTATCATTCACTCAAAGAAGTAGATCGCCAATCAGAAAGGGAAGCACAGGTCTGCAGTACGCACGAGTTTGCCGGGGACCGGCAAAATTAATAAAAAGAACGCAGTGCGAATACGTGAAGCGTAACGAGAAGAAAAGTAGAAACAAGAAAGCTGTGTACATTGGATGTAATTATGAGAAACGCGGTCAAAATAAGGAAAGTTTGAAACACATCTGGACAAACACCGAAATTGAGCTTTCGTTTTGTCCTCTGCTTACAGATTGCGTCCGAGAAACCAATCAAACAGGATTCACCCTCTTGCCAAAACGTTCGCTGCAATCTACTGCCACGAGGAAGAGGAAAACAATATTCACAAAAGGCCTGTTGTTTTTCGTAAATAATGTTGGCGGCAACGGTGAGTGAAAACCCCCGACAAGAAATAGAAGAATAACAACACCACCAACGGCAGCAGCAAAACCAAAAAAAAAGAAAAAATGCATTATGGTACATGGCAAGGAGTGGCAGCGTGTAAAACATTACAGTTAGAAGTGCCCGTTTAAAAGCACCCCGCTAAACGAGCGCGTTTCCCTCTCTGTGTTTTGCGTTGCGAGTGGAGAACCACTGCAGCACGGTGTGGAGAGAGGACAAAAAAAATCTGAATGATACTGAAAATCAAAGACAGGCACACTAGTTGACAAGCAAACGACAAGGCAGGAGGTGCCCGGCGAGCAGAGGACAAAAGGATTCTGAAATCTAGAAATCCACTCATGTTGTGAAATTCCGCTACTGTGTAAGTCCTGTCGATCTACAAAGGAAAAGAGAGCACACAGCTAAGCAAGTGACAGCTCCCAGCGCGCCTTGTACTCACCACCATCCTCCATAAGCTGCTCATGCGTTCCCTGCTCTATAATCTTACCGCTGTCCAGCAGCACAATCTGATCGCTATGACGAATCGTGGTGAGGCGGTGCGCGATGCTCACAGTTGTCACCTCAAAACGCTTCTGGAAGGCGTCGAGGTTGCGCTGCACTGCCGCCTCCGTGGCGTTGTCCAGCGCACTCGTCGCCTCGTCGAGCAGCAGCAGTTTTGGACAACGAATGACGCCACGTGCGATGGCGACACGTTGCTTTTGTCCGCCGCTCAGCTGCTGTCCGCGGTAGCCGACCTCGGTGTCGTAGCCGTTTTCCATCTTCATAATATCCTCGTGGATGCATGCCAGCTTTGCCGCCTCAATCACCTCCTCCTCCGTAGCATCCGGCAGTGCGTAAATGATGTTTTCGCGGATAGTACCGCTGAAAAGGGCCGGTTCCTGCAGAACAACACTCATCTGCGACCGCCATGTGACAAGGTCGAGCGAGCTCAAGTCGACCCCATTGACAAGCACGCGACCCGACGCGATGGGATAGAAGCGAGCTAGAATTTGAATGATAGTCGACTTGCCACAACCCGTCTGCCCCATCAAACCGTTCGACGTACCGCTCTTGAGGGTCAGAGAAACGTCTTTCAGTACCTCCACTTGGTTGCGGGCGGGGTAGGAAAAGCCGACGTCCTGGAAGACGATGCCGATGCTTCCCTTTACATCCGTCTGACCATACTCGTAGCTGTCCACCACCGGCACGCGATCGATGATGGAGAAGACGTGGTTAGCGGAACGGCGAGCATCGCGCAGTTTCGTGGCGAAACTACCAGCCTCTGCGCCCGCAAGGGTCGAGCCCATCGTGATGGCCATCGCCGCAACTAGGACTTTGCTAAAGTGGGTCTCACCTTTTTCAATGAGGGTGCCGCCGTACCAAAACGCCAGCGCCGTCGAGCCCATCAGCGCAAATTCGGTCAGTCCGACGATAGTACTAATGAGGACCGAGCGACGCTCTGCTACCTGCTCCTCGCAGTTGATTCGACGCCGGTAAATCCTCTCCATCTTGCCCTGCATGTTGAAGGAGTTGACCGTGCGAATGGAACTGAGGGCCTCGCTCACAACCGTGTCGATGCCGCTTTCGCGGGCTTTGTTAGCGTTGTTGAAGAGCATTTGCTGAGTGATGATGCCGCCGACGAAGATCGGCATTGTGGCAAGTGAGACAAGGCCCACCTTCCACTGCATGATGAGGCCAATGACAATACCTCCGGCGAAGGAAAAGAAAGACTTTAGACGAGAGCCCAAGGTCGGGCCGTACAATTGATGAACCGCCTCGCAGTCACCAGAGAGTATGGTGGCCAACGACCCGGGGTCGCGGCGGGGCATGTCAAAGAACGTCTGGTCCTGCCGAAGAACTTGTTGGAAAAGCATGGTTCGGAGGTCGTAGGTGAGGTACTCGCCGACGTAGCCGTAGAAACCGGTGAGGACGGAGCCGATGAAATAAACGATGCCGAGCACAATCAACAGAATAACGTAGAGCGTCATCTTACCTTTCATCTCCACCACATTGTGCGTCACCCGGTACACGCCGAGGACGTTGATGAGCTGCGTTATGACAAGACTAACGCAGGGGAAGACAAGCGAAGTGATAATCGAGCCCATGAAGCCGAGGATGATTCCCCAGAGACGGTTTTTCGTCATTTTCATGACGCGCCACATGCTGCCCCCGGCGCAGTGGCTCTCTTCCCAATCCGTGCGGTATTCGAAGGGGACATCTTCGATCTTGGCGATGCGGCTCCAATCCCCATTGGTGCCGCCGCGACTGTTACTGACAGAGTCCCACGACGAGCTACACGAGAGCGTGTCCTCATCCGACTTCTCGCTCTTTTCCGCGCCATCGGCGAAAAGGTAGAAACTTGTGTCGTGCACGATGGTGCGCAGGTTGCCCAACGATGCGTCTTGCATCATCACCATGGAGGCGAAGCGGCCGTTGAGATGCAGCAGCTCGTCGTAGGTGCCGTGCTCCGCGATGGCGCTTCCGCCGCCCTTACAGTGGTCCAAAAAGTAGATGCAGTCCATGTTCCGAATCGTCGCGACGCGGTGCGCGATCGTCACCACCGTCATTTTACTGTTAAGGATCAGGTCGTCGAGGGCGCGCTGCACCTCAATCTCCGACTTGCGATCCAGTGCGCTAGTAGCCTCGTCGAGGAGGAGGATGTCAGCGCCGCGCACGATAGCGCGTGCGATGGCGAGGCGCTGCTTCTGCCCGCCGCTCAGCTGGCTGCCCACGCTCCCCACTTTTGTGTCGTAGCCGTCTGGCAGGGTCTGAATGGTGTCGTGGATGCGCGCCTTGCGGCAGGCTTTGACGACTTCGTCGAAAGTGGCGCTGCGCCGCCCCATGCGCACGTTCTCGAACACAGTGCCAGAGAAGAGATTTGGCTCCTGCGAAACGATGCCGATGCGCTCCCGCCAAGACTTGAGGTCGAGGTCGCGGATGTCGGTACCGTCGACGAAGACGCCGCCCTCCTGTGGGTCGTAGAAACGCTGCAGCAGTGCGATGATGGTCGACTTGCCGCAGCCGGTAGCACCGGAAAAAGCAATCTTCTTTCCCTTTTCAATGGTGACGTTCAGGCCGTTGAAGATTCGCTGATCGGGGCGGGTCGGGTAGGCGAATGAAACGTCGCGGAACTCAATACTCTCGCGGAACACTGCCTCGACACCCGGTGCGCAGATATCGATGTCCGGCACGCGGTCGATGGTGCAGAAAATCGGGTAGGCGGCGGTACGGGCCTCCACAAATGAGAGTAGAGCTGGAAAGATTTGTCCAAGACCCATGGCGCCGTACAGCACCGTAAGAAAGGCAGCAGAGATGGCGCCAACGTCGGCGCGGTTCTCCTTCACAAGAAAGAGTGCCAGCAGAAAAGCGAAGCCGAGAACGCACAGCATGATGCCAACGGCGGCGCCGCCGGCCATCACGACGAGAAACTCCTTCGTGATGCCCGCTTTACGCGAGCCAACGACAGTTTCGGCGAAGCGCTTCGTCTCGTGCATCTCGCGGTTGAAGCTCTGCACGGTCTTGATGTTTTGCATCACCTCTTGCGCGATGGCACCTGCGGAGGCGTACTGCCGCCGCGTTATGGCGATGTACTTCGAGGTATGCGTGGACAAAAAGTAGACGGTAATGCCGATGAGCGGGAGGGAGCCGAGGATGAGCAGCGTGAGCTCCCAGTTGGCGATGAAGGCAAGAATGATACCAATGATACCCATGCCCAAGTTCTCAATCCAACCTGCAAAGCGGTCGTTGACGCCGCTTAGAATGACGCAGGTGTCACCGCTGAGGCGAGAGATGAGCTCGCCGGGTTTGTGGTCGTCGTGCCAGGCAATGTCCTGTTTCAGAAGGGCGCTGAAGTACGCCGCCTTGATCCGGCCCACGAGACGGGTGGCACAGACTTGGTAGGTGACGCTTTTCAAGAAGACGAGCGTCATGGACAGCAAACCAACGGACGTCATGAGCATAGCGAAGCTGCGGGTTACCTTCGGGCCCGTGGTGTCGTCGTAGGCGTTCTTCGTCATGCGGCCGAAGAAGTACATAAAGAGCGGCGTGGAACCGCCGGAGCCGAAGGCGGCGATAGATCCGATGACTATGGCGAACCACTCGAAACGGGTGCGGTAGCGAAAAAGCGTCATGATCGGCACTTGCTTGTTCAGTGTCTTCATCACAGCACCCTTTGTCTTGCTTGCAGCCTTTTTCGCAGCCGCCTTCGTATTTTTTGCTCTCTGCGCTGCCGACATTTTGGCCATGATTACCGTTGGTGCGGTGTGAAAGGACGGACTAACACTCACGAAAAAATGGAGGGGGAGGGGGCAGGGCGCCTTGTTGCAGACACCGATATTGCTGTGGTGCGAGGGAATGAAAGGAGGAGAGAAAAGAACAACTCAACGGAAAAGGATAAAGGAGGAAAGATTAGAAAAAAAGGGGGAAGGGCGGAATCCAAAACCAACGGAGCACTAAGGCTGCCTCTCGACTGGGGAGGCAAGCACTCAGGCAAAAGACGGAAGGTACGGAGAGGAGGAGAGGAGTTTGATGCATTAAACAAAGGTAAACACGCGTTCAACCGTTCTAGTACCGAAAGTGCAGCGACGTACTTTATCTACTGAAGGGAACTGTGCTTTCACAAAGCAGTTGTTTCAGGAAGCCAAGTCTACGTGGCCTTCAGTGAGCAGCGTACCGGCAGCACCATCCGGAGCGACACTTTGCGAAGAAGCTGGCACATCCCTTCTTCTTAGTATTGTCCCGAAGAACAGCGGTGGTTTCTCTTGGTCAACAGGCAGCAGTCACCCAAACGTTGCGAGTTGCACTACCGCTGCAACAGTCTGAAGCAAAGCCCTTCTAGTCTCGCGCTGGTCGACGCATTCTTCTCTGCTTTTTTTTTATTATCTGAAGGGGTCACAAAATCTGTTTTGGCAGGGCAACAACTGAGGCAACCGGTTCCCAGTGGCTCCGTACACCGGCAATGCACGCGGTGCGTTGGTAGTGAAGGAGCTAACGTGGTACGCCGTGTTTGGAACGCTGCGTCAGCAAATTGAGAGAAAAATAAAGTGTAA
Organism: Crithidia expoeki; assembly: GCA_900240875.1. Classification (NCBI taxonomy): domain Eukaryota; phylum Euglenozoa; class Kinetoplastea; order Trypanosomatida; family Trypanosomatidae; genus Crithidia; species Crithidia expoeki. The sequence goes on from OESE01000174.1 coordinate 22,674, forward strand.
GGGGAGGGAAAGGTGTTGTAAAAATAACACGGAAATCTAAGTCGTTCTATTTATGCTCTGTCTAAATGAAAAAGGAGCTAGAAAGAAGAGAACATGCTGATGTATTTCTAAGGCGTCTAACAGGAGAAAAGAATAACGAAGGGAGCTGCTTACCCTCCAGTTGACCTGGTTCATACAAGACTTCTAAGCGATCTTCAGAGGGTAGATCATGTCCACCATCCTCTCCCAGTTCCACCCGCCCTCAGTGGTGCGGGCCTCAGCGTTCGTGCACAACAGAATGTCTGCATCTTCAGGTTTGTCCACGACAATAGCGCCACCTTCCTTTAGCAGCACGCTGGCAGTATTGTAGTGCTTGCAGGCAGTAAAAGCCTCCGTCAGGGCCACCCGCTTCTTCAGAAGCGGCGGCTCTTCGTGCTGGAAACCGTAGTCCTCTTCTCGCAACCAGCGGTGTTCCTTCAAAGAGTCAACAACATACGACTCCGGCAAAATCCAGCATCCACGTACTAAAGCGGTCAAGAGCTTAATGGTCAGCTGGCCGTTCGAAATGAGGTGGGTCAAGTTCGGAGGAACAGGCATGTTCGACTTGCACTCCGCAATCGCCACGTTCGGCAACTGCTTCAGCTCCAGCAAAACGCTGTTGCCGTCAAAGCCGCTGATGGCAAACACACGCGCGTCCTCCGTACGGGCGCGCTTTAGCGAACTGTCGGAGGCGCTGCGTACGGACGGCGCCGCGGACGCACCGCAGTACTTAGCAGCCGCACACGTTGAAACCGCGTTGTTGTTGTTTGCGTGCAGCGTCTGCATCGGTGAGCGAGCGACGGCCTGAGTGATGGCGCGACGCGTCTGTTCCTCTAGCTTCGCCTCCAACGCGGCGCAGCGGTTGACCGCCGCCGACAACTCCACTTCAAGTGCTGCCGTCTTCGTCTTCTCCGTCTCGAGGCGCCTGCGGTAGTCGGCGGCGGCGTCTTCGAAGCGGCGGCGTTCGGCTGCCTCGACGGTCAGTGCGGCTCGCTGCTCCGTCAAAGAGTCAATCTGTGCGCGCAAGTCACGTGTGGTGGTGAGGCCGTCGTCCGACAACTTGATCTGTTCCTTGCGCAAGCCAGACAGCTCAGACTTCGCCTGCATTAACACAGTTTCGAGGGTGCGGATGCGATCCTTCGCCTCGCGCAGGTCCTTTGAAAACTCCTCCTCGAGGTCGTCTTTCTGCTGCAGGAGGCGGTCCACCCGCTCCGTCGCCTCGGCGGCCGCGTCGGCGCTCAGCTGCGCGTCGCTCGCTAGCTGCGCGTTCTCTTGCTCCGCAGCAAGACAGCGATCTTTTGTGTGCGTCAATTCCGCCTCCATTTGCGTCAGCTGCTTCTCCCGCTGCGCCAGTACCCCGGCCACGGTGGACAGTTCGCTTGTCATCTGCCCCAGCTGCCGTCGCAGCGAGTGCACCTCCTCCTCCACAGACGTCTTACTTCCTTTCGCCTCCCGCACCGCCGCCTCCAGTTCCAGCTGCTTTTCGCACATTGCAAGACGGTGCTCTTCGGCGAGGCGGCGCACTTCCTTCGCGCGGTCAGCGTTGAGCTGCTTCAAGTCCTCCTGAAGCTCTGCGAGTGAGTGACGTGCAGCGGACAGCTCCTCGGCGGTGCCTTTCTGCTTGCTTTTCCACAACTGCACCTCTTCCTGAAGCTCCGCAATCAAGGCGTCCTTCGAGCAAACAAGCTGCTGCACGCGATCTTCATGGAAGGCCTTCTGCGTCTCGAGCTCCTTCGCCCGCGACGATTCCTGCTGCGACACAAAGTCGCGGTGCTGCTGCTCGAGTTGCTGGCATTGCTTCTGCAGGGACTCCACCTTGCTCTTGCCGTCGCTGACCTCCGCTCGCGCCTTGTCCAACTCTGCAAGTGCTGCGTTCATCTTTGCGTCTGCCGCCTCCTTGCTCCTCTGCGCCTGCGTCACCTCGGTCAGTAGGCGGGCGACCTCCTCCGAGGTATTCGCCAGCTCATCGCGCATGGACTGCATACGTGACTGGAACTCACTCTCCTGCTGCTCCGTCATCTCGTCGAGTCGTTTCGCGTTCTCCTCGCGCAGCTCTTCGATGGTGCGCCTCAGCAAAGCAACCTCCTCGCTCCGGTTGGCATCGTCGGTGGACACTTTCGTCTCAAGGGACATGCGGGCCTTGTGCTCCTTTTCCCACCGCTGTGCAAACTCCTCCAGTTCGTGCTTCAGCGTCCGGTTGCTCTCGCGCACCACGTTCATCTCCTCTTGCGTGCGGGTGAGCTCGAGGTGAGCGAGGTCCAGATCTTTCTGGATGTCCGATAACTTCAAGAGCTCGCGTTTCGCTTGACTGAAACGCGCGCGGAGATCATCATACTCGTGTGCTGAAATGAAGGCTGAATTGGATATCGACGCGCGGCTCGGGTAGCGCACCGACGGCCGCTGCGCCGAGTTTGTTCGAAGGAAGCTGCTGGTTTCCAGCACCATCTTCGTTAAGTCCACCTCGCCGGTATTGCCGGGTCGTTTATCGGCCGACTGCAACGAAGGCGGCGGCATCGCGTTGTCACCGCTGGGCGACTGCGTTGCGGCAACCACGCCGGACGGCGTTGAGGCAGCCTCGACCGACTTGTTACCGTCCTCCTCCTCTGGCAGCGGGTCGGGGACGTGAATGCTTTTCTGGAGCCACAGGCTGTCCGATTCGCTCATTTTGTTTTCTTTTAATTACCTTCCAGTGTCTCTACTATATATATATATATATATACGTTTAATCAGGAGAAAAGGAGAGATATAATCGTGAAGATCGCCCCTGAAGTGGAGGAAAGAAAAGACTTATGTTATAGTAAAAGGGATGTAGATAACAGACCCACCAAGGTGGCTTCTGTGATGGCAAAGTAGCGAACTGTAGGACCGGTTAGAGAATTTCCTGACCTAATGGCTGGGGTGTTGCATCTCAATTCCGAGTTAGTGCGGTTGGAAAAGAAAAGAAAAATAGAAGCATGGTAGATTTGCACGAGAGCAGTGAGGGCAGGGAAGGCGAAGTCAGTAAAGAAGAATTTGATAGCTTTCCTTCTCTCTTATTAATCGATTGTTCAAGTCCGTTGTGGCGTTTAGCACGAGGAAAAGAAATACCGGAATTTTACCTTTCGACAGGCATGAAATCAGCTCTTTTCTGACTGTTTTCCTTTACCAACAAACGACACGGGATGCCCGAGGACCCTCCCGTTGTATAAAATTGCTTAATGCCCGTTGGCTACAATGATTGACGATGCGGCAACGCAAAGGAGAAAAAGAATACACGCACATTTGAAATCAAAGGTCACGTGAGAACGCAGGAAGCCGTCGATCCCCAGTCACCCCCTGCAGCACATAAAACGCTCCAGCTGTCGAGACGGCAGTTAAAAAAGAAAACAAAGAGCGCACCGTGAGACAAGAGGCACCGCAGTTGCAGTACTGGGACCCAGAAAGGAAAGGGTTCTCACCCGTCGTTAGCTGACGAAGTGAGAAACAGCCGCTCGCCGCCACACATGCACACTTGCGTGGGGCAACATCGACTATAAACAAAGAGAAAAAGTTGCAAAGAATTACAGGAAAGATAAAGGATGATGTGGAAACGGTGAGGTACACAATGGAAAGCAAGGCAAACGAAAGGCTCAGTGTTTTTCTTCGCGTCGGTGACGGAGATCACACACAATTAGCAACCGCAAACGGTGGAATTTAGGGCTGTGTGTGTGACGGGGAGAGACGTGTGACGTACTAGTGCAAAACAGATACGGAGGTAAAACCAGCAAATCGGTGCCAAATAGAAGGCGGGGTAACGCCGCACCAGCAGAATTAATAAGAAAAGCCCCGAAAACTTGTAGGTGGATTCAGAGCACCTTAGAAAAGTTCCAAGCCCCCATACAGGTTTACTTGTGTATGCCCTGCAACGTCAGTCACCCTTTCAACCGCCGCCCATCAGCACGCTCACTTTACTTCATAATGCGTCAACTACTGCAATTAGCATCATTGTATTCACGTGTGGCTACAAAATATGGGGAAAGTACTGACGCACCAACGAGAGAAACTGTGGCTGCTGATCCGGTGTGACGGGCTGCAGTGCCGAGGACGGAAAGAGCGCGTGGAGGCCAGTATGCATTTCCTCAGCCGTGGAATACGGCTCTAGCGAGCTCGGCACGCAGAACGTCACGCCGTACTTCACCACCGCTGACGGGTTTGCCTTCACCTCACGTAGGATGCGCTCCAGCGTGGTACAGTCGGAGCAGCGGGCGGCGTTGACGTACAGATTGCGACTGTCCTTCGGCGCCGGCTGCGACTGCTCCTTTAGAAAAGGCGGCAGGATGCGCTCGCCCTTGTCGTAGTCAACATATACGGCCGACGTCGGTTTTGCGAAGGGCGCAAAGAGGTCGTGCGAGAAGTGGGACGGGCTGAAGGTCGGCGCCACGTCTGGGATGATGGATCGCACATCAATCTTGCGCACGCTGTTCGTACGGTGCACCCGCGCTGGCGACGGGGCTCGCGCGTTGGGAAAGTTGTCGAGAAGGTTCAAGAAGGCCGTGGCGTTTGCGGCCGTCACGCCCACCTGCATGCCGTCGTTGATCAGCTCCACCACCCGCGGCCCGTCCGGTATGCTGAAGGTGAGGCCCAGCTTCGCCACCTCAGCCCCTTGCACCGTTCCGCTGCGCAGCAAATTCACCTTCTGGTTGAAGTCGCTCACTTCGTAGGGTCTGCCGATTTGCTGCAGCGCCTGCCTCCGCCGCGCGTCTGTGCCAGTGCCGTTGGCCGCCTCAGACGCTACGACGGCTGCCGGTGCGTACACGTTCACCACTGCTGCATCCGAGACCCGCGCCATCGGACTGAAGAGACCGCCGATGAAGTGGCTGGGAGAGTAAAGGTCAGACTCTCGCACAGGGTCGTATCCCGGAGCCTGAGCCACTACGGGGGGCATGGCAACTGGGATGGACGCTACGGCAGGACCCGTCGGCATCGCAAACGGTGACGCAGCGGCAACAGCAACGTTTGCGTTGGTGGTGGCAGGGCTCGGTGATGCGCTGGCAGGCGACGTGAAGGCCTGCCGCGCACGCGCTTCTCGGTACTGCGCCAGCTTCGCCCGGTAGTGAGGGAAGTCATCGTACAGCACGGTGATGGCGCTGCCATTTGGGATGAGCTCCTCAATCGTGCCGTTCGGCGAGGGGGCGACCCACTTTAGATTGGCTGCCGCGATCGATTCCGGGGGGGCGGAGGCAAGCTGATCGACAAAGCGGAAAAAACGCTCGCTGGAGGCCGGCGACAGAATGATAGGGGTGTTCTCCCGCGCAGGTGGCTCCGCAGAGGCACCTTGCGGACTGCGGGGGGAGGGCATATTAGCCGGACGCTGCGGCGGTTGCGCGTCGTTGCTCGCTGCACACGGCACTGTCTGCCCGTCCGGTGCCTTGCTCTGTGTCACCAACGAGGTGGCTTTTAGTTCCTGATCGAGGTACTGCAGGGTGGCGCGTGCGACGTTGAGGTCAAACGCTTCGGCAATCGCTGCAACTGAGATGCTCAGCTTGCCGATCAGCCTCGACACCTCTTCGCGCTCAAAGGGCGAAATACCAGCCGTGTTGGCAAAGGCGAGGGCGGACAGCTCACCCATCGCTGCCATCATTCGCATCAGCGATGTCTCGACGGTGGCGCCAGCCGTGCTGCGGCTCTCGCGCTTGAGGACCTCGTAGTAGCGATGCGACAGCTGCTGAAGCAACTTCGCCTCTGAGTGCGCGCTTTCATTATCCTCCGACATAACCCGAACCGAAAGTCTGTGTGAAGGACTGATGATTCGATTTAACGGTACAAGCAGGCGCAATGACTATAAGACCTATTCCAACGGCAGCTTTTTTTTTCCTTTTTCTTCGGAGGCAAGGGAAGAGAGCAGAACTCTATGTCATTCGGTAAAAACACCACAACGACAAAACCAAGACCGTTGTACCGGGCCCAGGGAAAGTGTAGAGGGGAGAGCTGATAACAAAATGGAGACGCAACATGAGCGGTTTGTGAAAGAGAAATAAATAAAAAAATGTGGAGGGCAAGAGGATAGTAGGGCAGAACGCTCCAGAATTGCCATTTACAGGCAGAGGTGTCTGATGTTTTGGAACCGTTCGGCATTTCTTTGTGTTTAAGTGGAAATAAGTCAGAATGCTAACATGTGAAGAAAGCTGGTAGTCTGAGAAGTGTTCTTCACACGTTCTTCATTTAATTCTAAACATATCACGCCGACTAGAAAGCGTTTTGTGTCCTGCTTCAAATTCAGCAGGGCAACCACCGAATAACGCAACAGGCCATTTTACACTCTCCAAAGCTAAATATCACGGCGTCTGTTCGACGTAGCCAGCTTCGCGACTCGAATGTTTTTTTTAATAGTGCGATCCTCCTCCACGTAGCGAAAGCCGCGAAGGTTGCCGTCAACGTGCTTGCCTGACGTACTCGCAGGCGTGTATGGACCCGGGGCTCCTTGCGCGCTCGGCAAAGCGCTGTGACTAAACGTGTTCGACGGCGTACCACCGGAATTCATTGTTCTTCCGCAAGAATAGACAACGGGCAGGTCGGTGTTTTTTCCCTTTTCAATCTCGGAGCTGCTGCAGCTTTTTGAAGCAGCAGAGGTTCTATTAGGTCGCGTTGCTTGCCTCGGTAAGTTGTTCAAGCACAACGTGAGTTACTTCGGTTAGATTCGTGCAAGAGAATCCCACGGCTGTCTCACAAGAAGGCACGATAAAAGAAAGAGAGAGATTGAGAAGAGGGAAGAGACACAACAAGAAAGGTGAACCAGGGAAAACCCCTGTTTTGTAAATACAATCTCCTGCGGCGTGAAACCGCCGTTCAATTTTCTCTTCATTCACTCATTTCTCGAGCCGACATTGAGTGAAGAAGTAGAGTCGCGATCACCAAAACAACGCACAGAGGCATAGTTACTGAGCACTGGTCCTACGGTTACGCTGCCATAATTATTATACTTTAGCGAACGGCAAAAGAAGAGCGAGTCCAGCTGAAACCGTCCTACGGGAAAGGTAAACGACGCTTCGGACCCCTTCGGCACACATTTGACCGGGCTTTCGCTTCTTATCGAAATGTGAGCGATCAACGCCGAGCGCACCACGACAAAGACCTGTTTGACAAACAGCTAAAATAGAAGCACAGAAGGCTCTCTCGTTAAGACAAAGGGAAAAAAAGGAAAGACAAGCACATGCGATTGTTGATGCGCACTTTAAAGTCCACCGGACCAACGAACACACTCATCCTCGAACACACCAGCCAACTGTTTAAGTAATTAGAAAAAGAGCCTTAGTAGCGAGCATAGGAGTAAACTCACTAATGAGTGGAAGGCACAACGCTTTCATATTCACGACGGAATGTCCCCCTTCTGACGTACCTCAATAGGATAGTTCTGAATGGAGGGGTAGTCGTAGAGACGTTTGTTGTCGTCTAGCTTCACTTTGCCACTCCAGAGATCGACAGAGTTGGCATCGATACCCTTCTCCAGCGCCAACTCCTGCTTGATCTCACGAACGTACTTCATTGGGTCCACCATCTTCCGCTGTGCGTTAGGGTAGGGGTCGTAGGCGAGGCCGCTGCTTGTGCTGTCGACGTGGTTGGACTGCTGCCGCTGCTGGTGCGTTGGCGGAGCGGTGCGCTGCGGCATGCGTGGCTGCGACCTGTTCTCCGTGAGCGGCTCCGTGTACTTGCTGCCTGCGGAGGATGTGGACGACGAAGACGCGACCGTGGATGCGTTCGCACTGGTCGGGATTTTGCCGCTCAGCACGTCGCGGTAGCGCTGCCGCAGCGACCGGGCGTCCATGCAATCGGAGAAATTGACGCCCTTCTCGTAGAGCTCTTTCGTGATGTCTGTCACCTTCATCGTCTCCACCGGGTCCTCCTGCGCGGATGGCTCGACGTCTACCTCAATTGTCTCCACCTCGATTTCCTCCTCTTTCACGCTCTCGCTGGCAGAGGCGGCGGAGCCGGTGTGATCGGGCACCCGCTCCCCCTCTACCCGCTCCACTACGGGCGTTGCCGGCTCGACCTGTTCTGGGGCCGGCGCCTCCTCACCTAGCGCCCTGGCCAGTGGTGGCGGCTCCACTTCGAAATCATCGGGCATCGTTGCCTTCGACGGCGGTGGCGGAGTGGCGAAGCTGGCCCCGTCCGGTCGTTCCGTCCCCCACAGTAACTTCAGCAGGGCATCGATCTCTGTCTGCATCGACCGGGTTTCGTTTTGCAGGTTGGCAAGGCGCGTGTTGTACGCCTTCAGCGACGCAGAAAGGGTGGTGACTTTACCCATGAACTGCTTGTCGTCGACGGCAGCCTTCTTGCTTGCCTCCTGGAACTTGTAGGTGGCGCCTTTCATCGCGTCCGCCATGTCCGCCAAGTCTAAGTTTTGTCCCTTGCACTCCTCCTTGAGGGAGCTTAGCGGCTTTGTGAGGGTGTCACGCACATCAGTGCTAACGCTGAGCTGGCGACATAGCGTAGCCGGAGCGCGAACCTTCATCACAACACGACGGAGCATGCTTACGCCGTTGTTTTTCTCTTGTTTTCCTGTTTCGACTCCTCTGCGACAGATAAGAAACGCGGGGTGGTTTTCCTGTAGACCGCGTAGCACTTGAGAAAACAAAGGTTCGGGGAGAAAACTAGACGAGCACGGAAACTGAACTGACATCGCACTGGGGCAACTCCCTATGCAGAAGTCTTTTTCAGCCTACTCTAGTGCGCTAGCTGCACACCACTCAAAGGTGGAAAATGTATTGACGAATTATGAGTTTGGCACGTCGCGCCTTACGGCACGTTCACTCAGTGGGAGCGATGGTGCAGCTGCACGAGGACAGCGCAAACGATCTACCGCACTTGTTCCCATACCCCCCTCTAGTTACCGCAGAGACCGGTATCCTTAGAGAAAAGCGAAACACGTATCTCCGGCAGAAATAGTTGGAATGGTACGCTACAACACTTTAGTAGCGTTCTCATCGAAAGTGAAGAGAGACAGAAACGCGCTTGTTGCACACCGGTGACGGCAAGAGGACATACACACTCCCTTTTCCCTCACTAACTCGTATTTACATGTCGTTACACGCACGCACGCACAAACCTAAACATATACGCCATCCTCAGCTTGACAGTTGAAGCACAATAAGCAAAGAAGACTGCGTCCCCGTCCCCTCCTCTGCAGCACGCGAGCACCTGCGCAGTCTACACCTTCGTGAAACGCTGCACATTAACAGCAGCGCCGGTGCTTATCAACGCTTGCACTAGAGGGTCAGCCTGCCTTCGCGAAAGTGTGTGTTTCGCTTGTATCGCATACGCGCACGCACAGAGAGAGAGAGAGGCGAGACACACGTACAGACGTACAGGCTTCTTACGTGACCGCAACGCAAGTCACACCGTTGCCGCGCGACGCGAGGAAGCTGTGCTTCTCTTCGGCGGAGAACAACACCTTAATTGTGAGCGAGCACGTGGGGCACTGCGCCACGTCCTTACCGGCAATGAAGTCCTCTAGGAGGAGCTCGAAGAGGTCACCGCACGGGCATGGGAAACGCAGCATGCCGTCCTCAAGCGACATCTCCGACAGCCGCACCTCCTCGTAGTGGAACTCTTCCATCGTGCTTTTGTGCTACAGAGGCCCAAAAGAGAAAAAAAAAGTTGAGGACGCTGTAGCGATGCGACGCTCAAAGTGTAAGAGAGCCGTGAACGCAGAGAAAACAAGCTGAGAAGCCACGGTTAATCGCCGAAAAGCGGAAGTGGGAGAGAGGCGCAAAAGCCGGCTGCAGCAAGGCACCAAAAGGAGAACGAAAGTATCGGCAAGAGAGAGAAAGAAAAGACATGAAAGTAGAGAAGCTCTGGCAAAAGTCATGCACTAAACGCACATCTCGACAACCCAGAAAAAGCAAACGGCATTCATCTAACCAGTGACGAGAGCCACCCAGTGTACCACTTTTCCTGAAGAAGCAGCAATAACATTTCCGGTACAAAATGGCTACTGCGGAGTCTCTTAAAAGACTGCGTTTCATTGCCGGAACAACATTGGCAAAGCAGCGGTCGTTGACCGCGACGTGGTACGCAACCCTCAAAAAGATTTGTTGACTGGCTTCCGTCAATAATGTTTGCTTTTGCATCGTGAGGCTACCTTGTGCCAAGGCTGGAGTGGGGCAGAAGCAATTCGTAGATACTGGCACACTTATACAAGCCGGTGCCCCCGTCGCCACCCCTCTATGTAAAACGATTCAGAAAAGCGTCCATTCGATAGAAGAGCTCCTGGCGGTCATTTGGCCACGCACGCATGAATTGCCCTACGGAGTCTGCGTCGCTGCCCATGTTGCGGATAGTGAAGAGAAACGTGAGGAGCACTACGAACGAGGAGGGCGCCTGCAGCATTTCCACGTGTGCCAGCAGCAGCAGCGACGCCTGCTGGCACATCTGCGAGAGGTACGGGATGTGCGGCAAAAACACATCTAAGTAATCCAGCGGCGACACCTCATGGGCATCGTAGTTCAACGCTTCCAGGACCGTCCCTGTGACATTTGTCGGTGGCGCGATCTGCACCGTGGAGGAGAAGTTGTTCGCCAGGCTGAGGCACTCGCGCAGTACCACGTCCATCGTCGTGCTGCCGCAGCGCTCATGGAGGTGTTGCAAGGTGTCACTGCGGCACGTACAGAGAAAACGCTGGAAGAGGCGAACCGCCGACGCGTTGACCTCTCTGGGAAGCTGAGCGTAGAGGGCAGAACTGTAGAAACTTAATATGAACCGTGTGTAAGGGCTTGTTGTGTCGCCGGTGTATATGGTAGACAGAGGACTCTCCGCAAGCAAAGCCGTTAACTCCCCTACAGGCGGAAACGCGCCAGAAGCAACGGGTGCTGCGTAGTCGTCAGCGTGTTTTTCAGATAGGAGAAGCTCCGCCAGCACGCCGTGCTCAGTTGATGAAAGCTGGTAAGACGCCTCAGAAATACGCTCCTGCTGTGTCTCGGCAACCATGTTTTCCTCACCGCCAATGAGCGCCGTCACCGCGCGGAGAAACGCAACTTCCTTTGCGAGAGTGGACATTGCTTTCGCTTGTGCCTCGTGTTTAATCTTCGTTCGCAAGTTGTCCGCGCGTTAACAACCAGAAGCAGCCCTCAACATGACGATGTGACGTTAAGGTAACACTGGAAATAGATCCAGAAAAGGTGGTGAGTGGAACAGCAAGAAGAAAAGCAAGGTGGCTCTGCGGTATGTAGGGAGTAGCACCTACAGACACGCCTAAACCTAAAGCAAAAAGAAAAACCGTTGTGCTGGGCACTTTAGCGACCGGCTTACGTCGTTGCGACGGTACGCTTCCAAGTACGTAGCGGAGGAAGAGAACAGAGAAGCCGCTGTCAAGCGCAAATGAAAGCGCAGCTGTGAGGCTTCTAAAAGAAACGCCTAAGCCAGCTTTTGCCTCCTCTACCAAATGTAGGGGTTCTGTTTGTAACGAAGCAGAGGTCCTTGTTTCAGCAGATTTACTCAGTATAAAGCCGTTGAAGGAAGGGAGAGGGTTTAGGTGCAACACCAACTAAACACACGGCAAGGCACTCTACGATAAAGAAAGCTCACGATGTTAAAATAAGTTCCGGAAAGATGAAGAGGAAACACAAAAGGTCGCAAGCAGATGGCAGTGCAGCTGTGTAAATCTGGATGACAGCCTTACCGAAAGCACCTTTTCTTGAAAGTGTTTCATCGGTGTTTCGTGGTGCTTTACTACCAGAAACTAGCTTTCCTGAAAGAGATCTGGAATTATAAAATAAAATAGAGCTCAATAACTGCAAATTTCTCCGTCAGCAGAGTGGTAGAAGACACGGCTAACGTGCTGTTCTTACCATTAGGCCTAGACGTATGTTCGGACGCACTGCATCCAAAGAAGTACGGAGTTTTTGTTGTGCATCTATACGTTAACGTTATAAAGCAAAGAGAGCATATATAGATATAGACGTTCTTCTAGCAACTGCCGTAGCGCGAAACACACAGCAGGGGAAGTGGATTGTAATACTCATGAAAGTTGCCACGGCAACTTCCTCTGGCTCCTCCCCCTTTTTTTTATTCCAGTGCAGCGAACACAAAAATGTGAAAATCAACACGCCACCTCGTGCAACGCGACGCGCTCAAAAAAAAAAAATTATCAACCGAAAGTACGCACCCACCGCTGTAGAAAGAAAAGCTCACACGCAGAATAGCAGAACTAACAAGGAAAAAACAAGATCCTTCAGCGCAAATACGACAGGCCAACTTAGCTCAGCGAAACGCGGTCTCCAACTTGATTTTCGGATCGACGGCGAGTTGCTGGGAGCTGTAAGTCCAGTTCGACAGCCACCGCTGTGCGGCATTCACCGCCACCGGCGGCGTGAGGCGCAGCAGCGTGTTGCGCACCGTCGTGTTGGTCATGGCGGTGAACCTCCGTGCACGGCGTGATTGGCGAATGTAGCGTTCCACGCGGTCGCGGCGCACCGACTCGAACTGCCGAAACGTGTACTCAAACCCACTGTCGCGCTGCAGTGGCACGTCCAGCAGCGCCACCGCGAGCAAGGCGGCGTCCTCTACGCACAGAGACGCGTCTTGGTCTAGAAACGACGGCATTGACCCGTGTGCGGCCTCGCCTATCAGCACTGCCCGTCGGTTGTACCACCGCGGCATCACCGGTACCTCCAGCACCTCTGTCGGCACCGCCAACTTTGCGCTTGACAGCAGCTTCGCCACGTTAGGACCAAAGCTGGTGTACTCACGGCCTAATACGTGCTGAAAGATGTGCAGCACTTCCATCGCGTCCATGTCCACGTGCACGTCGACCAACTCCTGCGGGAGACGGTGCAGCGTGGCAGAGAAGGCGAGCGCGTTCTCACCAAAGCGGTGCAACGGCACCATCTGCAGCGTGCGACCAGCTCCCCAGCACTCGACAGGCTGCACTAAATGCGGTGGGCAGTGTGGACACTCCGCAAAGCCGTCGATCTGCATCGTGCCAAGTGAGCGGCTGCTAGTGCCGATATGCTCGTGAGGGTACAGGAGGCGTCGGATCGTGCTGTGCATGCCATCGGCACCGACCACGACGTCTCCCCACTCCGTCGACCCGTCCTCCAACACGGCGTGCACGCCGCCTTTGATACCATCGTGCGGCAGGAGGTCCATAACACGGGCGGAGTACTTAATCTCCGGGATGTGGCGACGCAGGGCGTCACGCAGGTAGGACGCTGGCATTGTGCAACGCAGCGGGACATAGCCCATCTCCTCCTTCTGCGCCTCCATCAGTCGCTGCGACACAACGGACTCGCTGTTCGCCGTAGGGGCGGTGCTGAGCGGTACGACGTCCTCAGCGCTCAGAGCGTGCAAGTGCAAGTTCTTGTTACGGATGCGCAACAGCCACTCGCCTTTGTCGTTTTGAATCCCGAAGTACTCCTCGGGGTGTGTACCGGTATTTGTGAAGATGTAATCCATCCCAAACGCCTTGAAACAGCTGAGGGCGTTGGCGAAGAGGGTGTAGGGTGCCGTGTAGTTCGCTTCCAGAAAAGGTGCCTGTTCCACCACGACACAATCCACGTTGAGGCGACGCAGGAAGGCGGCAAGAGATAGGCCGGAGAGCCCGGCGCCCACAATTACAACGCGCATGATTATCACTGACGTTAGGATTTCGACCACAGTATCGGAGTGCAACCGCGGTGAGGACACGATAAAAGGAAAGAAAAACCACTGAAGGAAAGCGAGACGCCACCGAGAACTGTGAGGCTTCAGGTGACGCGAAAGCCTGTCAGAAATTCGGCTGGTTCGCTTACTTTTTCTGTTCGTTTGTCGAGCTTACGGACCAGGGGACGCCGGCACCAGAGAATTAAAAACCAGCGGTGAGGGCTACACACCTGGAAGCATCAACGCGCTCCTCTCTTTCTTCTGCGTACGGTCTTCTTATTATTGTTTGGGCACCAGCTTCAGCGGTGCACTGAAACCAATGTACGCCGCACGAGACGCTCGTGCGGTTCGTGCAGAGCAGCGGCTGGTCACGCAGTGGGTAAAAGCGCGCGTTCCAAATCTGTGGTAAAGAGCAGGAAATAATATCGGTTGAGTAGAGCCCATAGGGCAGTAAAAGCTAAAATCAAACAAACGTAGCCTTCATTGCTTTTACCCCAGTTGCAACGTGGGATCATCCCTTTTCGGGCAGTGCCCTCGCTGCCGTCGTTGCCTGCCGCTTTGCAAAAACCTTCGAAAAGGCAAACGTGTTAGCAGCTTTGTGTAAAAAGGAGATAGGTAGGCGTCAATAGCAGTTGCTAATACGGCTCCAAAGGTCAACAAACAGCTTTTTCTTCAAGCATTCACTAAACAGCTTTATAGGTCTACTTTGGCAACTAACAAAAACAAGAAGAGTGCAGTAGCTCCCCGATTAACACCGGAAAAGAGGGGGAGGCAATTCACAGTCGACACACATACATTTTATCTTACGAACCTCTGCGAAGAGAAGCGGAATTCCAATGCCATGGAAAACGCGTCTGGTTTTAGACAGCCACGACCTTGATCCTTCCTCTCAACTGCATTCTCTAACTGTCATCCTCCCATAGAGCATTCTCAGTGAAAAACCAGTGTACACGTTTGCCTCCGATTTGTTATCGTTCGCATCAGACGCGGCATTTGCCGCAGCCGCAGACTCCACAGAGAGATTTACCCCGCTGTTGTTGTCGCTGTGTGAGTGGGTTGTTGCGGCGCTCTGCAAGTTGCTCAAGTTGACAGACTCTTGCTTTTCTCCATTTTCTGTTGTCCCTTTACCCGTGCCAACATCCTGACTTCCCGTATTCCTATCATCAACTATGGAGGAATCATTTTGCTCTTCATCGCCATCTTCGGAAACGCTGATCCCACTTGAGGCGGCAACTTTCTCCTCCGCCTCCGTTTTCTCTTCGTACTTGTTAACCGCACAGTTGGCTTTCTCAGCGCTGGGGGATGCCGACCGGTGCGATGAGTTTTCGCCGCCTCGCTCGACTATTGAAACGCACGCGCCCTCTGCGTTGAAAAGGTTATTCGAGGCAGCAGGTAACGGCGGTAAAGATTCTTTTTCCCCAATCGTCTCCTTGCTACCCTTTGTGGCAGCACTATCGCTGTTCTGCTCCGCCTCCGCTTCATCCTCGTCAGATGTCGGCACCGGAGGCAACATAGCATCCTCAAACTCAGCAAAAGCACTAGCTGATGCCCCAGTAGCAGGCGGAGGAGGAGGGGAAGAGGGAGTCCCATTCACAGGACGGTGCTGTTCTTCCACCTCTGCTGTCACAACAGTATCTGCCTGCGCCGTATCAGAAGAAGCCGCCGCGGCGTGTCGCACAACGTACTCGGCAAGCGCCTTCGCCACGTCCTCGCACGGCTTCCCGTTTATCGAGGCGTAGGTGTGGTTTGCGTGCAGCACCTCGCCTGTGCGCGGGTGCCGTAGGCTGAGCACGTCGGGTGTGTAGTTGACCAATGTCCAACCAAACTGTGTCGCCAGCGCGGCCAGCGCCTCCCGCTGCTGCTGCTTCAGTGCGGTGATAGCCGCGCGGTCCACAAAGTGCTCGGCGTCGATAGCGGCTTGCATTTGGGCGGTCACGTGGGCGTAGCACGCTTGTAAGTCGATATTTTGCTGTGCCTGCGACTTCAGCTGCGCACGTGCGGCGTCGAGGTCAGACTGCAGGCGGCGCAGCTCCGCCTCAAGGTGTCGAGTGAGGGTCTCTGCCGCTCTCCCCAGTGGCCGTAGAGTGTGCTCTACAGCATCAGCTCCACTTGGTGTGAACTTCTCCGTGTGATAGTTCGTTAAATTTGAAGCAGGGACCGAGGTGACGGGCGCCGTTGTCATCTCTGCCGCGCGCAAATGACGCTGGAAGGTCTCCAGGGTTTGCATGCGGCGCTGCAACGCGTCCAGAGGAGCCAAGTTGCCCCGGCAACACTCCAAAAATTCGTGTGCATAAAGTCCAGCTGCGCCTCGCACTCTGTCAGCACATCTGTCAAAAAGCGTTGTTCCCACTGCAGATCGCTCGACACAGTCTGCGCCTGTCGCTGCTGTTCCTGCGCATGTTGCCGACGCAATGCGTGCAGCTCCGTGTACAGAGGTAGCAAACTACTTTTGTGCTCACATGCGCAGATAACCTCAGCCTCTCGGAGCAGTGTTGGCGGGGAGTTTCCGCCGATGGTGGAGTCGATACGATTGTCGGTGTCACGCCCGGAAATTCTCTCCGCCCTCACAGCCGAAGGAGCAGTCGCAGCAGTGTACCGTGGAGATGCGGAAGAGGGCAATTCTGCTAGAAGTTGTGACGGCGCAACAGGCGCAGAGGCGAGACGAGCTCGGCACGACTCGTCGCTTGAGGCGCTTTCGCGTCGGCATTTGTCCGTCGCGGCGGTGGCTGCGAGGAGGCGCTGGCACTGCTCAAGCGCGGCACCTAATTCGCTCGCCCACGGAGGAGCTGTCGACAGGAGGGAAGGCGTCTGTACAACGCCTCCAAGACGCGCATCCTCTTGCTCCGCACCCGTTTGCGCTGGAGCAGCTTCTGCCTTGTCACCGTCTTCTCTTTCTTTGCCTTCGGCGTGCGACTGTGATGTATCTAGGCAACCGCCACGTGGGCGCTTTAACGACCCAGAGGCCTGTCGCCACGAGGCAATGAATTTCTTGATAGCGACGTTGCTATTTGCTGGTATCGACTTGGGTACCGAGGCGCAAATACCCAGCGCGGTGTCCAGCTGCATCAGGTGCTCGTACAGAGCATTGCTACATTCATTGCTGGAGTTGGCATCTGTTTGCGTGCCCACCTCCACCGATCCAGCAGACAGGGACAGCACCGTTGCATGCAGTTTCTGGCAAGTAACATCGTAGGTGGTACTGCGCTGAGCGTTTACCTTCGACACCGTAGTCGGACCGCTTGACGCGGGTTGCCGCACATCGCAATCGCCCGCGTCAACATGTTCATCAGAATCAGGGCTGGAGTTGAGCTGGGCAAGCTCGCACGCTGGGTCGGTGTCACTCGCAGAGGACGAGTCGATGACTACAACGTCATCATCTGAGTAGCTCATTGTGATGGTCGAAAAGTAATGAGCACGTACGCGTGTTGGTTTCTTCTTAACCTCTATTGCAGAACTAGTAGCAGTACACAGATCTGACCGGAGTATTAGGAATGGAATCACACTTGTCAAGCAGAAAACAACAGGCACAGAGAAGAACGACAGTTGTTAATTTCAAAAGCGAAAGGAACAAGGGGTAACAACAGAGCTCAAGAAAACTGCTCAACAGCACGTCGCTTCGAGTTTCACAACGGACGAAAAAGACTCGACCAATTAGGCTGGTGCAGGCAGTGAATCTTGAAAATTTTCACTCCTTGCAAAACCACACAGAGCTTTGTATTCATTTAACGTGCAGCAGCAGAGCTCCACTCTCACCTGCACAGGGTTCTATTCTCTTATTGTCTCCGTTTCACTTCGGTACATGTGTGGTGATGCTTCACACACACACGCGGTAAGGTAACGAAGAACAGCACATTCGTGTGTGTGTGTGTGTGTGTGTGTATGTGTGTGTGCCAGAGAGCACAAGGCGCTGTAGTGGTTACTTTGATAGGCCAAGGCGAGGCGTGTTTTCTCCCGCTTGAGATCTGCACCAAAATGAAGAAGGAAGTGCCGCTGACCGCATGTCCTGTAAAAGCAACCACAGCAGTAGAAAAGGTCGCGTAGAACTATTTGTCGCTGCTAAAACGCCCTCAAAACAAAACGGGAGAGAACGGAAAAGAGGGTTTCAGAAGCTGAAACTATCCACACAGAGACTCCCTTCAAGTTCGCTCATCCGTGGTGTCGCCGTGGTGTTTACTTCTGCGGCCAAGCTCCGCCTAGGACGTCGCAAATGGTGAGGTACCATACCGTGAACGACGCCACTGCAAGCGGCAGCATCGGCCATTGCAGCGTTGCGCGGGCGGCATAGACTTCGTCCATTCCATCGCCCAGCACAAAAGTAACGAACTGGTGCAGCTGCAGCAGCCCCGCCGCGCAGGCTACCACAAAGACGTCAGCTGCGCACCACGACGCTAGAAAGGCACTGCGCTTCGGCAGCAACGCAAAGAGGCACGGAGCGAGCAGAACCGTTGTGAGGGCGGTCAAGAGAATACACACGACGCCGCCTTCGCTCAGCAGGGCCTTGTCATTCCACTTGTTCAAGCAGCTCAGCTGCCACAAGGTGAGTGTTTTCTGAGACGGTGTGAGAAGACGAGCGAGTCCACCGATGTCGTACTGCAGACACCCGCACATCCACGCCGGCAAGCTGCACAGTTGCACCACCAAGAACGGCAGCGCCGACGCGCATGCGCGACGCCATTGCACATTCTGCAACGGTCCAGACGGTGTGTACTGGGTTACCTGCGCTGCTGCCGCGGTGTGGTGTGCCACTGTGCTCTCCAGCAAAGGAGGGGAGGCAGTTGAGGACGTGGAGCCGTTGTCGCTCGTGGCCACTTGGGTGTAGCCCACGTTGCCGCCGCTGCTGCCACGGCCTGCAGCTACCGCAGCTTCTCCGTCGTCGTTGGGAACGCGGTGCGACGTGCCGCGGCGGTAGAGCGTCGTCGCGTAGTTACCTAAGGCGATGGAAACTGCGGTCGCGAAGAGGAAGAAGTAGAAGCCGAGGTGGATGACAACCTGGGCGACGCCGCGAATCTCCAGCCCGGAGACCATCACTATCAACGCAAAGGTGTCGATGAAGGAGAACTTGCCCAGCACGTCTATCAGCGCTAGGCGCTTGCTCAGCGGACGCTGCAGGACAACGGTGAAGTATACTAGACTGAGCAGCTTCAGGTAGGGGTACACGCCACTGAAAACGAAGACGCACACAGACAGCGGCAAGAGGCCGGCACGCCACAGGTCCGCCACGGTGTTCCACATAGAGAAGGAGTAGGTATTCAGTTCCTCGCCCAGCAGCACGCTCGCCCCCGTCATCATGTTCGACGCGGCAAAGAGCACCAAGCAGACCGTGGCAGCGACCACCATAAATGTGTCTTCCGCAATCAAGCGTGCAGTGGAGACCGATGTACCGGTGGCGCAATTTAGCACCGGCTCCAAGGCGTGCCGGCGTAAGTTGCGCCGCACCGCCCACACCCCAAACACAGCAGCACACACCACAATGCACACCAGTGGCCACACCTTCGGTGCGCGACGCAGGACGGCTTTTTTGCCGAAGCTGAGCTTCACTGTCGCGTTCGGGTCACTCGCATTGCGTCCCTGCGCCTGCGCTATCGCACGGAGGGCATCATTTATTTTGGCGTTGACCGCCGGCAGTACGTGAGGCATCAGCGAATTCGACACAAGCAGACCGACGCTGTCTCTGTGAAAGACGAACACCTGAGCGATGGCCACCCCGGGGTCGAGGTATAGCTCACAAGCGTTGGCGTCGCAACTCGCCATCGTTGCATCAACTCTGATGCCGCCCAGGTGATAGCTATCGCTTTCTCTTTTGTTTGGCACGTAAAGATCCAGCGTGGCGTTTGTCAACACTCCGGGGAAGCGGAAGAGGGGAAAGGGCTGCGGTACCGTACCGCTCACCACATCGTCCACGACGCCCTGCAGCCAATCTATGGCGGACACGTTCGGACTCGCTGTCACCAGCGACCGTGTGATGTGGTGATACTGCGAGGGAACGAGGAAGTATACAAACGCGCTCTCCTCCATCAGGAAAGAGCGATTGAGGCCTTCATTTTCGGGAGCACTACCGGAGAAAGCGACAGCCGTGAAAACGTTGGCGGCGGCACGCACGAGGCGTGAGTCGGAGAGTGGAAAGATAGGCTTGAGGGCCGATGTGTCGCGCTCGGGCGGAAAGGGGCGCGACTGGTTTGCCATGTCGTGCTGCACCCGCGGGACGATGGTCTTGCAGACGTACGCTTGCAGGCGCTCGTTCACAAGGCTACGTATTTTGTGCAGTAGCAGGTCGATGAGCCGGCTGGGAGGGTCGGCGTAAAGCTGCGTGACCGACGCATTGGCAGTGCACGTATCAACAGCGTACTCACCAAGGAAACAATAATCAACCTTGTCTTTCAAACCCGCTAATACAGGCACCAAGGTCACATTGCTTGGCTCCACGACGATGTCGGCGTGAACGAGGCCAGTGTAGGCATACGCCGTGAAGTTCGCGTGGCAGTGCAGCGACCCTCCGCTCGTAAAGGTCGTGACGGAGTGGTTGGTAATCCACTCCGCGCCACTAGAATGAAAGACTACGTCAGTGCAGGTCAAATTGAAGGCGTGCGCGCCAAGAAAACTCTCGTTGAAACCCGGAACAGGGACAGTAGTCAAGTTCAACGTCCCGAAGAGTAGGGCAAACGACAAGCACACCAATGACATTATTGTATAACTGTGTGCTTAGTATTGGTAGCAGAAAAACAGAAAAATAGAGTTTGCGAAAGTGCGGCTGACGAAGTTACTGCTCCTGAGCGATTTTTCCTAGAAGTCTGTCGAGTGGGAAACGAAAAAGGAATTCAGATTGCAGACAACCCCGAAAGGAAAACGACGCATAAAGCGGGTATCGGCAAACAAGACAACGAAAGCTACCAAGAGTGGCTGAATTTTGAAAGCAGAGGGAAAAGGAAAAAGCAAACTTATATAGAAAGAAGTAGCGACGCGAGCGGATCAAATCACGTTGTAGAAGCAGTATAATAGTAGCGTTGCTTGCGCATACACTTCAGAGACTTCGGTCCGGTTAGACGCAGGACTCAAACCACCGTGTTTAGACGTTGACTACAGCAGAAACACAATCAGCAACCCACAGAGGGCGATTACAGATAGAGAGCAGAAATCCCAGAAAAGGCGTCGGTGTTCGCAATCAGTTTCACGCGCAGCAAAAGCACGAGCAGTGGCGAGAGTGTGTGTCCGACAAACTGTAAAAAAAAAAAAGACTAGCCGAAAGACCTTCAAACAATTCGAGAGTTTTGCATGTAGAAGAAATGGGGGCCAAAGAAGCGGAGGAGGAGTGAAAGGGCAATCTTGCGTGCAAGGGAAGAGGGGGTGACGACAAGAAAAGCAGTTATCAGTAGCAGAAGGCACGTAGGCCTCTGACATCTGTTGGTGTCTAATACGTGCCTTATAAGGTAGGAACATTAGCATACATTAACGCATGTATACATACGTGTGTGTGTGTGTGTGTGGGCGTGTGTACATTTCAGCTGTGAAAGCACGTCTCAGACAGCAGAAAGGAAACCGTTCGTTTGTCGAAGCGTGACCGCGAGAAGTTCGGCACACGAACAGGTGAGAGCAACTGAACACCTCTTGTAAGATAGGCGTTGCTGCTTTGAGCAGACAGCCTTAGCCTGTGTAATAGTGTAATAGGCGGTGTCTATTCGGCCATGTGGATTGCACTAGAACTTGTTGTGTTTTCCTTTTCAGCGGTCTCACGCGCAGTACATTGGGATTTCTTAAGCGCACGACTTAGCAATTAACTTGAATAGAACGCAGTGGATCTTCAGTTGTATACAACTGCTTTCGTTCCTGGGCTTTTAATCGAAGCAGAGTATTATGAGGTTAAAAACAACCCCAAAACGGCGCACAACAGTCCCATTCTGGCCCGTTCCTACATAACAACTGCAGAGCAACAAGCGCAACGTAGTCGGCTTGCGTGTTGCAGCCACACAAACTACCCATCAAGCAAATACGAGACCGGAAAGTCGTATAGAAAGGATGCAAGCGACACAGCAACAAGCTCAACTGTTGTTTGTGTTTTTTTTTCTCTGCTCCCTTCGTTCAACGCTTCCCGTCACGTTTCTTCTGCTTCTTCGTCTGCTCCGCCCGCTGACGGCGTTGCTTCAGCACGGTGCCGTCGTGTGAGGTCCGTCGAAGCACCTTCGCCGCAGCGTCGCGCATCTTCGCTCCGTCCTCCGGCTGCACCGCCGACTTGCTGTGCAGACGGTTTGCGTATGCCACCGCCGCCTTCACGTTCGCCTTCTTGTTCTGCTTGTGCCGGAGCAGCAGAATGCGCTTCGAAACACTCTCCTCGAGCACCACAGCGTTGCCCTCCTTGCGCTCCAGCAGCTGCGTTGCTTCCGACTGCAGGCGGTCCTCCTCCTCGTGTACCAGCTTAGCCAGCCGCCGGCCTTCCTCGAAGGACACGGTGCGGCCGGCTGGGAGGGCGAGACGGGGCTGCAGCAGCTCTTGGCGGTGCACCTGCTTGGCTGCGATGGAGGACATTTTAGTGTGTAGGGTGCCTGTGAGGAGATGAACTTGCACGTATTCAAGAAGGAAAATGGCTTCCTTGTAGAGAGCAGAGCAGCATAAAAATCCAGCTCGACAGCTACTCTGCAACAGCTGATTGCTATTGATTTATGTTTTTCCTGATTTAAGCTGGCACTGTTTACAGAACAGATCAGAGACCAGGTAAGCAGATAGAAGATACGAGGAGTTGAGAAACCCAATCGGGAGTGGACCCCAGAAAGAAGAAGAAACCGGCAACACAGAGACCATGTGGTGAGGAAAAAACCAGCCACTGCGCAAATTAGTTTTGAAACAGTAGCAGTGCCACCTACACTGCAATTGTAAGCAACGGGAAATTGCTTCTCTACAGAACTGAAAAAGTACGGCGTAGATTGAAAAAGCTGATCGGAGAAAGGCATCTTAACACACACAACAACCACAACAGCAAAAATGGCTGTCAGCAAGGCAACTGAAACGCTTTCTGTCAGATGCTACAGCGCCTAAACCGCTGCTCACGCAACGGGGCACCCACAATGGCTCAACACAATTGACGTGTTTCCATTTTGTCTTTCTCCAAAACAAGCATCTTGTTTCGCCTCGTCATGTTCGAGGAACGCCTCGCTTTGTTTTTTTCTTTTCCAGAGAGTGTAGTGTGCCGAAAGAACAGCTGCACAGAGAAAATGAGGGTGTGGGGGAATGTGCTCGAAGCGAAGTAAACACTGTGAAAGGTGAGCCCGAGTCTCATCCTTGAACACTTCAGTAACTGTTTGTGTAGAGATTAGGAAAGGAAAAAGCTGAACTTGCAAGTAAAGATCTGGAAAACGCCGCTTCCATTGAAATGGGCTGCTGATGAGCAAGCGTCGTTTATCTGAGCGGATACAAAAAAGAACTGGTAAAAGAAATAAAATAGAATGAGACCGGTCTCACACCACCAATGCGCTGTAGTTGCGGAGAATAAAACCTGTGACAGCGGTGGACATCGCGGACTCCGGGCCGTAGCCGGACGCACGAAAGAGGCCGCGCAGCTGCCGCAGAAACATTTCCTTGTCTCTGCCGTAAAACGCAAGAAGAACACGTATCTGCACGCACAGCACGGAGTAGCTGGACATCAACGCCGCAAGCCGGCCCGTGGCGGACATCACATCGTCCTCCAGAAAGAGCGTGTACAGTGTCTCACGTACCACCTGCGCACTTTTGGGATTTGCAGCCCCCCTTCTGGGCACAACATTCGCTGCCGGTTCCACGCGGTCGAAGGAGGGGGTGGCCGACAGCGGGGACGCACGCGCAGCTGGCGGCAATTGCGGCGGTGGTGGCGGCGGTGGCGCCGCCGCTGCCTCTCCACGTACACCGGGATTGCACTGCTACGCACAAAGGCGGAGATCGGTGAGGCGATGCGTACGAGAATGTCGTAGGCGCTCGCACGCTCCCTCTCCACCTTCGCCAGGCACGCCGCCACGATATCCGTCAGCGCGGGCCCGTAGTGCTCACCGACAAGTGCCCGCATGTGCGGCATGGGGTCGTACTGCAATACACGCTTGAAGTTTTCCTGCTGCGACAGCCCCCTGCGCCAAAAAGGAGAGTGACAGGTCAACAGCTCGTAGAACATCGCCCCAGCGGAGAAGATATCTGTTTTCGCCGTATACGGTTCACCTGCCACGATCTCAGGTGAGATGTACGACGGTGTCCCAACGCGTGTCGCAACCGTTTCGCTCGTCACTTCGAGTGAGCGCACGAGGCCAAAGTCGCCGACGACCGCGTCCCCAACAGCACCGTCGCTGCGCTCTGTTAAGAAGACGTTGCCCGGCTTGATGTCACGGTGGATGAGGTGGCGGGAGTGACTGTAGTTCAAAGCTGAAAACACCTGCGCCATCAGCCGCACCACCACGTCCGCCGGCAGCAGGCGCTTCGTTTCGGCAGACTTGCGGATGAGCGTCGCCACATCGCCGCCTTCACAGTACTGCAGGGCAATGCAGAAACGGCTTTGATACGGCCCGCGTGCCTGCTCAACCCACGAGCCGAGGTAACGCACAATGTTAGGGTGCGTCAGCGACTTCAACACGCGCACCTCACGCTGCGCCTGCTCGAGTTCTGCGTTCCCGCACAAGCCCACTCGCATGACTTTCACAACGCATTGTGGTGGAAAGGTGAAGCCGTGGCGGGGGTTGGCGTCAATTCGCATGCGCGTTACGAGCACCACGTCGCCAAAGCCGCCGCTACCCACCGCTCGCTGCACCTGCAGCTCTCGACCAAGAATTCTGTAGCCGTCTGTTTTGGAACTCATGTGAAAGCAAAAAAAAAAAGCGTTTGGGTTGTGCGACAGCCTTTGTATGTGTTTCTGTTATGGACTGTCTGTTTCTGAGAGATGGAACAGAGAAACCCGCGTGTTACTTCCGAATTCGACAGACGCATCTCAGCAGCGCCCTTTAGAAGTGAGAAGGAAAAGAAGAGGATTTTGAAAGCAGATCTCCATTTTGGCTGCTCTCGCCGCCACCTGTGCAACGATCGCCGGGCAAGGATCCACAGAAACCGCGCTGCTCGTCACAACTGTGTCGCTAAATCCATAAAGGAGTGACCGCTTTCAAAGCAACTGCATCACCCCCTGAGGCGGCCTTCAACTTTTCACTTTTTGTTCGTTTGAATGTTGTATTTCGACAAGCCTTTTTCCTTTCCAACCCAAAACGCGGACAAGAGGGAATAGAAACCGTGTTGGCATCATTCAATCCAACAGAGGTGAAGAAAAGCCGAAGTGGTTTATCGCGTTATCGAAACTGCAATTACCAACTGCGTCGTCTAAAGAGAAAAAATGTGGTGGATCAGAGTACGTAGGACAAAACGGGCTTGAAGCGGTCTCCCTCCAAGTGTTGCACGTCGACTGGATACCTTGTTGTAAATAGAACAATTCTGGCACAGCAAAGAAAAGAAATCCATGTTGCTCACTTGGCCCTCCTCATTTCAAATTCTCATTTGGATACGCGAATGCGCTAATGGAAAAAGAAAGACAGATATAGCCAATACGATGAAATCGGCAAAGCAATAGCGACGCCATGCAAAAGGGTCTGAGCGTTCGAGGCCTGTTCCTCAATTAAAAATAGCCACGATCTGGGATGATACAGGTTCTTTCTTACGCTGCTGTTGCGCACCGAATCAACTCCGAACGGCCCACCGTGAAGCTCAGCGACACGACCGGCAGAGATTACTCTCACAAAGAAAAAAGAAAAACGATAGAAGGAAACGACGACGACAATCACACTAGCAATCCAAAAATGAAAGAAGGTTAGAGGTAGGAAAACAGAGCAGACCCCAGTGGCTGCGCAAGAAAAAAAAAAGCGGTCTTCTCCCTTGTTGACGCCGTCGTGAAAGTACACAGGAAGGAATACTACGTTGAGGTAAGCAAAAACGGGAAAGGAGAGCCTCACAGAAGAAAAGACTAACGCAGTTGATTGTGAATTCAGTTTTTTTGATTGTACACGCAGGTGAACGCTTAGGTGCTTATGCTCCTTTCTGCGTCACAGACGCCACGGTATAGGTATTGGAGGCAGTGGTCAACGTTACAAAAATCCCTTCCTTCTAGCGAAGTCAAAAACAGAAAGAGAAGAGCGCTGAGGTGAGAGGAAGAGAAACAAGAAGCGGCGGAGAAGTAAAGCGGGCAAATCAACACTGAAAGAAGACAGCTGGGCGGATACAACATAAGGGGCGTGTACATGTGATTCAGCTAAAAGGGGAAGCCAGACATACATTCGATCGAATCAACGTACAGCGCAACGACACGCACCTGTCTCTAACAGCTGCACGCAGAAAAGAAACGAACAAAAAAAAAAAGACCCTAAAGAGGTCAGGAGGTGAAGCTTTCGTCGCGTTCACTTTGCCGACGGACGGTGAGTCTTCACAGGGCCGTTTGCTTCGCTTCAATTTAAAAGGGTAGTATCTATGGAATCTTACCCTTTATCTTCCGTGCACCACAGTTCACTGCGTGGGCAGCTTCAAGTGTTTTAGCGACAGTGAGGGAAAGAGAGAATGGACCACCCACTACTGAACACCGCTCCACACGCAGCTGAGAAACAAAGCAGCACTTAGCGGGCAACGGGAAAGGTCTTTAGAAACGGGGAGCAAATCAGCGACTGTTTCGCTGCGGATCCGCAGCACTCCAGATAAACTGAGAGAAGGGCACAACGGCAGAGAGCATCAGTCGTGTGTGTCGGCCAAAGAGGTCTCAGCGAACCCCAACGCGCAAACCAACGCACGACAACAGCATGCACACGTCCAAGCAAATGGCGAACGGGAACCAAGGAGGAAGAGGGATGTTGAGAGATTGAAAACGAAAGGGGGGAAGAAAAATCAAACGAGAGCTTTACCCAGTAATTACCTCGAGCCGTTGTTCCTTCTGGTGACTTGTGGTGGTGGGGTGAGTAACACTGAACGGTGATGGGAGACACAGCAGGAACAAGAGAAAAAACACCGAAAAGGGTAAAGGTAAAAACCTGTAGAAGCTTCGACTGAACAAGGCAAGTGGGGGAAGGAGAAGTGCTCTACGCTCACGCAAGTCAGCTACACATCCACTTGCGTAGAAAGAAAGCCTAACGAGAAAAACGGCAACAAAACGGACTTAGGTGTCTTTTGCGTCTTAAGCTCCCCTGGTGTTTGAAAAGCAAGCACGTCAAACCGGGTCGGAGGTTCACGGAGACGACGAGGGGTGGCAACTTGAGTTGCAATGCAGACAGTTCCTGGGAGAAACACATATACACAGCCACACGCTTAAGGGAAAGGACGCACAGCACATGAAGGAATGCAGCCTCATCTAAATCGAGTTAAGCTTCACCATCGTCCTGGAATGCAGCGGCACAGGCAGCTCGGCGGCCACCAAGGCAACGGGGGAGTTGGCCAGCGAGCCTGGCGTCACGAAACCTTCACAATTCTCCGAGTTGCAGTTGCACACAAATCCCGGCATGGTGGAGTCCATGAACTGGCGGTAGTCCATCGTCAGTTCCTCACCCTTCGGGATGTTGCGAAGGGCCACGACGTTCAGCGAGTGGTGCGGGGCGAAGGCCATGTTTGGCGAACAGGAATGATTGAAGGCCCGCCAGTGGGCCGGGTCGCGGTCCCACAGCGCGTAGTAGTGCCCGGTGCGTCCAATCGGCCAGGCGTTGCGGCAGAAGTCTTCGTAGTCTGCTTTGGAGAAGTGGTCCTCGACGTACGGCTTCGTGCACAGCCGCACGGGGCGGCACTCGTCGCAGAAGATTATGGTGCCACTACTGATGTCCTCGGTGGCGCGTAGGTGGTAGCCGCGCACGGGGTCAAAGCGGCGGACGTACAGGGGCCGCTCCCGCTTGCAGCGCTCCATTGCCTCCTTGATCTGCAGCTTTGCAAACTCGCGCTGGTGAAAGCCGTCGTTAAGGCGCAAAATCCAATCTGCAGAGCCCTCCTGCCCATACGGATACATAATGCCGCAGTTCGGGTTGATTTCGAGAAAGACGACCTTGTTGCCGTGTTCGCGGTCGATGCGGACATCGATGCGGCCGTAGCCAATGCCACCCATCATGCGCTTGAAGGCACAGCGCGCCACGTTGAGCATATCCGCCATTGCCGGGTCACTCTCCGGTACCCGCGTCCACTCCATTCCCTCGTACGAGGCCCACTTCAACTGAAAATGCTTAAAGTCCTCGCCCTCGGGGAAGGTTACCTGCACTGGCGGGAACACCCGCACCCCCTCCGGTTGGCTGGCGTCGTTGCAGGCGAGGATGGTCGCCTCGTCGCCCGTGATAAACTCCTCGACGAGTGCAAACTGGTAGTCGCGCATGAAGCGCACGGCGCGCTCCTCCAGCTCCTTCATGTTATACACCTTGCAGCTCTTGTCCATACCCACGCTGCTGTAGCCGGAGATGTGCTTGATGATGCACGGGAACTGCAGATCGGCACACAAGGTAGGGATGTCGTCGCCCGGCTCCAACACGACGTACTTGGCCGTTGTGATGTTGTAATAGTGTGCCACCAGCTTCATGTCCGGCTTCGACATCTCGTAGTACTTGGAGATGGCGCCTGTGTACGGTACCTTGAACTCTTCCAGTGCCTCGACCACCTCCACCCCGGCGCGGTCCTCGTCTTTCGCGCCGTCGCACTGGTTGTAAAACACGTCAAACTGGCCGGACATCACGAGTTGCCGGACCTGGCGGTAGGCCGTTGCTTTTTTGATGAGCTCGAGATGAAAGGTGTAGTGGGGGTCGTCACGTTCAAAGAAATTCTGCGGCGTCTGCACTAATTCGCCTTCGTACTCCTTCAGCTCGCTGTTTGACCCCTCGTAGGAGCACGCGAGGACGCAGACGCGGGTGAGCTTTGGGGCTGAGTCGGACATGCTGTCTTGTGTATGAGTGCGTTTTGGTGTGTGTGTGTGTGTGTGATTGTGTTTGCGTTTGTGCCTGTTGAGACGTGTGTGGCTACTCAAGCGATTATTATTGTTCGAGTGCGTGTGGCTGTATAAGTGTAGGAGACTGGTAAAAGAGCACGAGGTAGAGGGGATTGCGCTGCGGTGAGAGCTGCGTTGACGGATGTGTTGAAAGGGAAGAACGGAAAACAGGTGAGGAAGGGAGAAAGAAAGCAAGGTGGCAATAAGTAATACCGATGCAAAGCTTTCTTCAGATGGGCATCGCTCTCAAGCAACCAAGGAAAACGAAAAACCTGTGCAGAACACCGAGGAAGGAAACAGAGTATCTGCTCTTTAAAGGGGGAAAGCGGCTCACCCTCCAACACCGATGACTCGGTAATTTGAGAGCGGCGTGTTTTACTTCGCACTTCTACTTATCTGTAAGTGTGTGAACGCGTGCATGAGAAGTGAATCCGATGTACCTCATTAATGCACACGATGTATGGGGAAAAAGAAAAAAGAGGCCCATATACCGCTGCAGAAGGCGTTAAGTGAACAGATCACTTTCAGGATGAAAGCTGAAGTGGTACCCTGCTTCACCAACGCGGTAAGCACTATCGATGCAGCTGATGTGTGTACGAACAGCTGCATTTAAAACCCCTTCAGGGCATAACCACAACGTCGCTCTCTCATGGGCCCCTATTCTTCTTTTCAGAGAGCGTTTCCTTTGCATCCATCTTCCCATCTGTCGCATTGGTGATTGCCGCCGCTGCTATACCTTCCTCTTCTGTTTGCCGGATAGGGCGGTTGAAGCGTCGCATGGGTAATAGCGTGTGGAAGACGAGATAGTACGCGAGCAGTGCAAAGACGACGGTTGGGATAATGTACTCGCGTAGGCACATTGTCCAATACGGCTCGTCCTCGTAAGCGTAAAGTGATATGCCGCTGGTCATGGGTTTAATTCACTAATGCATATGGTCTGATGTGCGGCAGAAAGGGAAAGATGCAGCAAGAAACGACACAATCTTGTTTTTTCTCCTTCCACGTACTGTTTACTGACTTTTCTATGTAGATCGACAACGTGTAACTTTGTAAGTGGCAGCTAAGTGCGTGACGATGGGAGAACAGACAGAAAGTGACAATAGAGCAACGAGAAGAACACATTCAAAACAAAAATCCGTACGCGGGTCTGCAAGAGAACCCAAACCGACTCTTTCCTTTCGGACGAAAAAGGCGCTTTGGACACAACACCCGTCTGTTGCCATCAGAAACGGTCCAACAGAAAAGAATAAATTGGCGCACACATCACTAAAAGCCAACTGTGTTGTGTGAAAAGCTTTGATCGGCATTCAAATCCACCATCAAAGCACGTAGGTTTTCAACTGCCAAAAAAGTCAAATCCCCCGTTGCGTCATGCACACGCTCCGCAATGCTACCATATATGTGTGCGCGCGCTCTTAGCTATCGTTTTTTTGCGCTACTTCCTCTCGGGAGTCAACGTCTTCGTCACCATCACAAATTGACCTGTGCAAACGCGCCGGTGGCAACCCTCCTTGCAAAAAATCCTGCAGATTGTGAAGGCAGAAGGGCTAAGAAAAGGCAATAAAAAGCCCGGCACCGTTGCATCCGCAAGGGCGTGTTGGAGACAGAAACTGAAGAGCACGAATAACAGAAAAAGCAATTGACTGTGCTTAACGCAGTCTTCCACCTCTGGCATTCAACACCACAATCGAAATCACCCTAGATTTCTAAAGGTGAATTTTTGGTTGGGTTGCTGTTGATCGAGAACACAACTAAACTACTCCCACCAAAAAAAAAAACACAGGCGCGAACGCAGAGTGGGTGAGTTGTGGCCTGAAGAGACGGAGAGAAGATGCTTAAACCGGTAAAATCCCGGAGAGCGCAATGACATTGAGGGTCATAACACGGATAAGATTTGGGTGCTGAAAAACTAAACCTGAGAAGGTTAAAGGGGAAGAAATGGAAATCAAAATGGGAAACGGAGGAAGGTAAAATACAGATGGGACAAAACAGAGGCACACGCGACGGCCCGC
The DNA here is from genome assembly GCA_900240875.1 of Crithidia expoeki. Lineage (NCBI taxonomy): Eukaryota > Euglenozoa > Kinetoplastea > Trypanosomatida > Trypanosomatidae > Crithidia > Crithidia expoeki. The sequence goes on from OESE01000174.1 coordinate 53,214, forward strand.
ACACGCGAACAGTTAGCCGTGCAGAGGCAGCGCATGTTGAACGTACACGGAGTAAAAAAAAAAACGGTGGAGGGGGGCATCGCGAGTCGAACACGTGTGTCAGCATTCCCATCGTGCAGAATCACCGGGTATATAAAAAGGTACGCATAAAATCAAATTAGAGATAAAAAAACTTGAAGTCAAGCCAAATAACGTTCGCAGCAGACAAACTAGAAGACGCGAGACTGGACAGCATGACAGTGCAAACGCAGTCACGGAGCGCCCGCTTGCGAGTTCGATGACGTAACCACGACACGAACTGACGTGCTCCTTCGGTCATTTTCAAGTGCTTTAATAAAGGTTTTTTTGTTGTTGAAGTGCGTCAGCACGTGCTGCTCTGGTCCACTCAGTACGGTAATAGTGAGTCCAACTTATTCCCCCCACTTCGCCTTACTCGTGGCCTACCACCTTGATCGCGAATTCGGTGTGTGACGACTTGTCCGCCTTCGGCTTCAACACGATCTCCTTTTTTTTGGGGTTTTTCAGGAGGGCAGTGTGTGCCTCGCGAATCAGCCACTGGCGCAGCGGGAGGTTGTCCTCCATCGGGTGATCGTTCACGCCGTTCATCTGGTTGATCAGGTACACGTCGGAGATGCAGTCATCCTTCATCAGACGGTCGTACGGAAGCTCAACGGTGATTATAGGCGCCATTTTCCTTTTTCGAGGGGGTTTCCTTCTTTTTTTGCCGAGGAATGGAGTGTTTTTTGAGAGCTGTGTAGTGGCGATCTGAGTACGAATCTGACGAGAAATTCGGGATCGAATAAATACGGTGGAGGAAAGAAAACCAGGAAGAGAACCAGAGATCACCGCTGTAGAAGAACCCAAATCGAAAAGGTAAGCCAACGTCTAGTGTACGTCTACAGACCTTTGTACTGTGCAATTTTGGAGCCTCTCGTTAACGTGGCACATAATTTATAGGGAACGTTGGAGGGTCCCAAAAAGATGCTCACGTCATTCTACGATCCTCTTTCCACACGACTTTACGAAGCTTGAAATGTTCAACAAGCAGAAGGACACTTGCGCAGACGAAGCAGGTAAACTACAACGCACAAAGGAAGCGCACACGAAAAAGCAGATCAATTTTGTGCTAGCCCTTCTTTCTTGTTCCCACCAGAAGACTGCTCACAATTGCCTCGTACCGCTGCAGGAACGCGTTCAACGGACACCATGCAGAGGGGGTCTGGTGGACTTGCACGACCCACTCAGCGACAGCTTTCAACGCGTTTTCTGCGTCAACAGTCTCCTTTGACTTGTCCGACGACGAGACCCTCAAAAAGCACTTCAGTTTGGCGTCGAAACCAATTCCACAATCAACGCTCAGCAGGTGCACAAAGGGAGAAGGTGAGCTGCAGCTGGATACAGTTGCCTCGGTGGTGGCACTGGGAGCAGGTGCTGCAGTCTGCAACTCACTGATCAGGTTCGCAGTGGCCTTCGCACCCTTCACATTCTCTTCCTGTATCTGCAGTGTCTCAGGCGGGATATTTGACTCGCGCGCTGCCACGCGGCACAGCTGAGCGAGACGGGCAGCAGCGTCGAGGCTGGCTGGCACGTGCAACACAACTGCTGCTCCGTACAGAAGCCCGGTGATGCAACCCTCACCGTACTCGCGGCGCCCGTCGTCGTTTGCGGGCGGCGCCTGCACCGGGTAACGTGTGTACCCCGCCGTAGCGTACTCGCGCAACTCCGCCTCCAGCGACACACGCCGTACGGCGACGACCACGTAAATACTCTGTTCGAGACAACTAGCATTGCCGATGCCGTTATTGACTGAAGGGAAAGGTGGCAGAGGCACCTGCACGCCACCGACCCGCAGCGATTTCATTTGCTGCGCTGCGGATGCACTGATGGAGGAGACGGTAATGTTTTGAAAGCCGCAGATAGAGAGACCTTTGTGTACGTTGATTCCTAAATCACGCAGTACAGGCTGACGGAGCCGCTCACCTGGCGGCAGAACGTCGTGGGCGATCGAAAACGCACGTCGCTGTGCGGGGCGGGCACCCTCCAACGTCGACGGCATCAACGCAAACCACCGACTGGGACTGAACGAATCCGAAGAAGACGCGAGCAGCCAGCACCGACCCAAAAGCTCCTCCTCTTGCGGGAGCAGGTGCACCTCTTTATTAGCAATGAGGCTCCTTCTGTCCTTTCTCTTGTGCACCTTTCCATTGCCGCTGCTGGTTTGCTGGCCCATTTTCCTATTCGGGCACAGGCTGCACACTTCTTCGTATATTTTTTGATTCTGTCCTTCGTTCTCTCAGCTTGAGGACAGAGATCGAAAAGAAGAAGTGATGAAAAAGAGCGGAGAAGAATGCACGCCGAGCTGCAACGTGTCGTTTCCTTTCTATCTGAGGGCACCATTAGCAGGAGTAGCTCTAGAAGATACGTTAGAGACAGCCTACAGTCCAAGCCGATATATTTCTTCCGCTGATCGAACGAGTACGACGAAGTAAGATACATCTTTTCCGGCATTTTGCTTATAGACTGTTGTTGTTTGTTTCCAACGAGTTGCGTTATGTGAAGATCAGTTTTGCAAGAGATACGCAGTGAACAGCAAATGAGACAATGGGGAAACGAGAACGCAACTACGGACACTCGTCAATCATTGTCGGCATCGTGATCCTACGTTTCACCCTCCGTATTTTACAAGAATACTCGTTCCAGAGATGGGGCTCGCAAGCCGAGGTTCTTTTCGCTGCTCTGCAACGCCCTCCCCCTCAGCTGCGCGCTACCCTCCACCAACACGCTCTGCACGTGCTCCTCGGTGAAGGAGAGCGCCTGCGAGACGAGGTCAACGATGCGCGGCGTGACGGCGTCCGCGTGCCCACACGCCAATTCCCGCAGAGCCTCCAGCGCCAGCCGCTGCCGCTCCACTGCCTGCGTGGAATGCAGCGACTGCAGCAGCAGTAGCTCACCTATGATGTTCCGTGGGATTGTGTCAGCGCTGCGTGCGTATACGTCACGTACCGTGCGCACCGCAAACGCGAGGTAGTCGTGTACCTCGACCTTGCTTTCCTCCTGACGGTCCTCGTCCAATAAAAAGTGCTCATCTTTAATGAAAGCTGCCCGTCCGCACTTGACAAGGGTCTGGGCGAGCATCTGCCGCGCCTGCCGTAGAGGGACGGGCAGCTCTGCTACCTTCGCTGCGGAGCGGTGCGTCACTTGCCGCTGAAAAACCGCCAGCGCGTGGCGCCAGCTGTGCGTTGTGAGCAGCGAGTAGACCTCGGTATCCTCCAGCCACTGACATTCCGGCGACCCTGCACCAAAGATAGAAGCAAGATAAGCCTTTAGATCAGGCACGAGAGGACACACTTGCTTGCTGTTGTGGTCACCACCGCTGCCTTTTTCCTCTGACCCTGCAGCTGCACTTATCAAGTGGCAGCAGCGAAAAACAGTCTGCAGTTCTGCCTGCCGTGCCTGCGGGTTCTGTGGCCACGGATTGCTGTCGTACATGCACAGCAGCTGCTGGGCAAGGCGCCACTTCTCCATTTTGCTCGTGCGCACCCGCGAGCTCGCGAGGAGCTGCAGACACGCCACACTGCACGGCCGATCGAGGCCCTGGCCATCCATCACCAGCGTCTCTACCTGCGACCCGATATGGCCGGCGAGGTGTCGCACATGTCGCAAGGACTGTAGGTATGTCGCCAAGGCCTCGGGGTGGGCACTGCGCAGCGTGTACAGCCCGCTGAAGGTGTGCAGCAGCGACGTCGCGTAGGCCGCATTGTGCGCCACGTTGCACGCCGCCATCGCAAAGAGAAACGTCTCGGCGGTAGGGATGAGGAGGCGAGCAGAGGTGTCGGCGAGGCTGATGTCCATCGCACTTAGCACCTGCACCGCAGCCTCCCACCGACCCGCCGCGCTGGCCGCCTTCGCGAGTGCCTCGAAGAAGCGGCAGCCCGCCTCGCCCGCTACCGCGGTGTCGTCGACGTTGTCGCGGATGTGGACCAGAGCACGCCACATTTGCTCCTGCTCCGTCGGGGACGGGGCCTGGTGCGGCTTTGCAAAGCTGTCACCGCATCGCCACACAGCGTCGAGAGCGGCGGTGTGTGCGTCAAGAGGAACGTCGTAGCCGCTCCGCACCAACTTCTCGTAGAGCTGCAGCGCCGCCGTCCACGGCCGCGAGCCGAGCCCGTTTGTCTTGTAGCCCGTCATGAGGCTCATAAGGCGCGTCGTCATGCCGGATGGCGGTTCGACCGTCGCGAGTGTCTTCGCGTAGTCGTAGACGTGCAGCGCCGCTGTCCACGAGATGTCGAGGTGTGTCAACTCCTCCAAAACGTCGATTGGGACGGGCAGGGCACGGGTGGCGTGCTTCTGCAGCTGAAACTGCGTCAGTGCCACCACGGCGTTGTCTGCCCCTTCTAGGGTAAGGCCGAGCTTCTCTTCAAAGGAGGTGCCTTTCACCGCGTAGCGCTCCAACCGTTGTGCTTGATAGAGGTCAAAGGCACGCGACTCAGCCGGTTCCACGTGACTCCAGCGGCTGCCCTTCGATGTCCCGACGGCGTCCGCCAATGCTGCCTCGTACGCCGCAACGCCCATCTGCGCAGTGACGTTGTGCTTTAGCAGCTTACCTGTGAACTGCGCAACCGTTGCCGGCGTCAGAGCCTCCTTGTCGCTTCTGGCCACGAGAAAAAACGCCTCGACCGTCTCGGCTTTGCTGGTGGACGTGCGCAGGAAATCCACTAAGCGTTTCTGGAGAGGCGATGCGAAAGCTGTTGCGGCGGCAACAGTGGAATCGCGCTGTTGGTAGGCGTGCTGCAGAGTCTGGCTCAAAACAAACGTATTCGCTGCACTGTGCGAAAAGGACGGAGATAAGGGCGTTACGGAGGTGTTGGCCTTGGTGGCTACTGAACTGGAGATTGACGATGGTTGTATGCGTGTGTCTACTCCAGAAGCGTCGGGGCCTGAAGCGAATGTCGCTGACGTTTCGTGACCTTTGCCGCTGCGGCTCTGCTTCGACCATCGTTGCAACTGGGCCTTACGCCGCAGCGCTTTGGCAACAGTATCTACACGATGAAAACCGGGCATAACGGTGTGCTAGTATAGGCGCGCCTGCTTTCCATGCCCTTCTGCTCACCGGCACTAAGGTAAAACAGCGACAATGGAGCGAGATGCCCTCTTGCCTTCACCGCTGAAAAAGGACACCGTACGTGCCTGCCAGAAAGGAAAAACGAAAGCAAAGGAACTGCGCTTGTTTGCTACTACGCTGCACTCGCAAATGCAGAGAATTCAGAAAGGGGGAGAGATGAAAAGGAGCGATCCAAGAGAGGTAAGCGTTCAAAGATATCGATACAACAACGTGCTGATTCCCGTTTTCATACGTATAAGACAATCACCTCGGGAAACTGCAGCACGAAGAGGACGCGCCGTTACCCCATGCTTGGTCATCTCAACCGCACTGCGTCGTAATTTGTCCTACACCCGCAATGCAGCGAAGTCCTTCTTGAGAGACCAACAACATGGCTCAAGAACCAGTCATTAGATACGCGAGGGTGCGAATACATCGAGAAAACCTTCTTGTGGTTTCTCAGCCGCGACTTTACTTAAACTGATTGATACACTAAACTAATATATATATATATATATATATATGTTTATATTTATAGTTGTGTTGCTCCCGTGTAAACTCACGTAGAGACTTCTCTACTCTTACTGTTATTGTAATAACAAATGAATCGGCGCGACAAGCAGCCGAATAAGCCACGAAGCGGGGGAACTACTCGTCAAGCACTTCAGACTGTTCAACAGGGACGCAACGAGAAGGAAAGAAGAGGCGCCCCTCCCTTTGAAAAGCCAGCGCGCGAAAGGTGCAGAAGAGAACAAAGCAACTAACACCGCGCGCAAGAACAGACCACGTTGTAGCTTTAACAGGTAACGTGCTTCAGAGGAGCGCACGTTTCACCTCGAGCCCCCCTCCTTCTCCTTCTCAATCCTGTTGTGATGCTGAAGAAAACCGCAGCTCCAATGCACGGAGCTCGTTCTTTGCCGAGTTACACACACGCATGCTCAACTCCAAATTGCGGTTAAACACTGTGCACGTAAAAAAAAAAAAGCAAACACCGCGGTGCGTGTGCGCAGTAAACCCTAGTTGGCCCCCCGCTCATGCTTGCGGACAACGGTAAAACTGACCTCCACGTCTCACCACACTTCTGAACGTGCGTTGCAGAATCACAGAGACAAACAGAAGGGGAAATGAAAGCGCAGATGAAATTACGTTCCGCGTGTACGTGTGCAAAACCACTCTCCGTTTCTTACCTTCTTCACTTTCACCGTAACACAGAAAGCACTACAGAACTTATTCGTGACCACCTGAACCACCATGCGCTGCTCTGCGGCCGAAACCCAACCCATCACTTTAAACGGCGCCCTTTGCTACTGGAGCATAGGTAGACGGGGCGACGTTGCTTCGTTTACCCGGTCACTGCGATTTCTACGGACAGCATCAACCTCAGACTGGTTAGAAGTAGAAAAGGGAAAACAAAAGGAGACTATGAGTGGACTTGCGGTGTCAGCAGCAGGCGCAGACGCATCAGGCTGAACGACTGTCTCACGCTTGACGCGTGAACTTCGGTGAAGTACCAAGGCCGCGTTGCATGAGCACCAATACTCCCCGCCGGTTTCACCATTCCAGGTGGCACTGGGGAGCTGATAAGCGTCCAAGACAAAAGACTCGCAATCTATTCAATTAAAATGCGTCTCTCGGAAGATGCATACCCGCACCAAACTCTCCTCCAAGTAGCGCGCTACGTCAGCCTTTTGGGCTGAGTTAACTCGTTGCAGTCCGATTGAGCGCATCACAATGCAGGCCAGGGTTGTGCTCAACACCACCACAGCGCTCCAGAAAAGTGGCTTAAACAAGCCGACGAGCAGGACCTGAAGCCTCTAGACACGAGTATCCGTAGGTTAGTTCAAGCATACACGGTACCGCAAGTCCCTCCAGCACGGGACCAACCCGGTCCTGTCCGCCACGCCAAGATTTCCACAACTCAACTTCGAAGGTTGCAGGCATTTGGCTTCCCTCCCTTAGCGGGTACTAGACCCTGATGCTACGGTGAGGTGGCCGGCACCATCAGGGTGGCACAAAGCCTAAAAGGAAAGAAGTTGTGCATCTTCCTTCAAGACGGTAGCCAAAACAACGTCGGAAAGAAAGAAAGAAACCACATTACGGTTGAGGTGAGAATCGCACCAGAAAAAAGAAAAACGTAGCTGATGAGCGGAAGTGCGTTATTGACGAAAACGGATGTCAGACGGGTTAATATGTAGCACAACTAAGTAGAAGCTCCTGTCAAAAAACTCTGGATAGGTGAAGAGGGCGGCACAAACAATCCAAAACGCACTGGGTGTAAACATAAACAGCAATCAGTAACACAACAATCGTAATAACACGGAGTACGCCAGCGTTAATAAAAACACCACTTTCTCATTGTTAGGTTCCGTCATTACTACTTTACGTTTGCTTGCTCGCCGAGCAAGGGAAACAAAACTGAACGACGGCAGCCCGGACTTTTTGTTTGAGTGCTCATACTTCCAACGAGCTCTCAAAAGCACCCAGTACTTCCCACCGAAAGAATGCGGAAGAGTGAATTTGCCCCGTTTCTTTCTTCGTGAGGTTTTCGCCTCTTTCTCTCGCAACTGTGACGCGGCTCAGAATCCAGATATGAAGGTGAAACTGAAACCACCAAAATCCACGGCGCTCACTGAAAGCAGTAAATGAGCTTACGAGTTTGGCAGGGAGGAGTGTTCGCTAAGTGCCCGCGTCACCGCATTCGGTGCTGAGGCAGACTCCTCCTCCAGCGGGTTGTCCGGCCACCGCTCATTCGGCGAATCGAGCTCCTTTGACCGTTGGAAGCCTCGGATCGCCTCCTTAACCCCCTCCGGCCCAAGCTGCAGCACGCCCTGCGGCAACGTGCCGCCTGCGAGGCCCTTCAGAAGCACAATATTCTCGTTCTCTGCGCGTAAGGTGCGGAACATGCGGGATAGCTTGCCCATCGTCAGAATCTTCTTGCGGATCTGCTCACCGCGCTGCTCCAACACACCGGCCTGGTCGTTTCCGGTGGTGCTGCCACCGCTTGAGCACGTCGACTCGGCGTCGTCCATCGGCCCGGGCAGCAAATACTGATCCTCGCTCACATCGATCAAGTGGAGGACGTTCGTCCAAATATCCAGCAGCTTCTCCGCGACAAAGGGCAGTGACCAAGTGAACGCGTTCATGAAGTTAGGTAGATAATACGGGTGTGGGCTACTGTTGAACTGGCGGATGTTCATCACGTTCTTATTAAGCATAACAATGGCGGCGCGGTTGTCGTACGTGTCACAATAATTCGGAGCGGAGAAGATGCAGATGACGGCAGGAAAGCCCTTCGACGTCTTCTTATACAGGTGGTAGCCCTCGTCCTGCGCCTCATGGCCGCGGATGACGGTGACCAAGTTATTTTCCTGCAGGAAGCTGCAGGCCGCGGCGTGGCTATACACGTACGAGCACCCACGAGTCGTGTTCGGCACAAAATGCTGTGACGCAGCGGCGTCCTCCTCTCTTTCATCGAGTGGGTCCGCCCACAGCAGGTCGCACATCGGCCCCGACGACGGCGGCTCGCGGAAACGGTGTATGGCACTGATATCGGCGATGCGCTTCAACTCCGGCGAGAGACCACCGTGCAGGCAGAGAAAGCGGTTGTTGACGATGCATGCCAGCGGCAGGCAGTCGAAGGCAGACATCATCGCATTGTACACCCCGATAGAGTACTTGTACAGCACCTCACGCTTGAAATTGAAGTAGGCAGTTAGGTGGCGACTCTCGTGGTTGCCACGCAACATGATCATCGTGGTGGGGTAGCAGATCTTGTAGCACATGAGGAGGAGGATCACCTCTACCCCAAAGCAGCCGCGGTCGACGTAGTCGCCGAGAAAGATGTACTTTTGGTCGCGCGGGTTGCCGCCGATTGAGAGCAGATTCACCAAGTCGAAGAACTGACCGTGAATGTCGCCTGATATCACGACCGGGTCCTCCAGCCACATTACGTTTGGCTCGTCCTTCCAAATCAGCGCACACTTCGTGATAATAGTGAGCACATCTGCCTCGCTGAGAAGACCCTCCTTCTTGAAGTGTTCCAACGCCACATCCGGTCGTGGCATGCCAGTCTCATCAAAAAGCTCTGAGCTCTCCAGTGGCTCCCAGTCCGGGGGCGGCACAGAGGGGTCGCCACGGTCTATCAACAGCATACGCCTTACCTTGCCGTTTCGGTTAGAAACCGAGCTGGCGATTTCGACCTCTTGCTGCTCCTCGGATCTTTCGGTGGTAGCGGAGAGGGCCAACGCAGTGGCCCGGCTATCCGCCGTAACCACAGAGAGCGGCATTGTGGCAAAGACACAGATGAAAGGGAAGCTCAGGGAACGCGAGGAGAAAAAGATGTAAAGATACACGCAAACGTAAAAGAGGGCAGCGTGGAACCTTTGTGGTGGTTTGGGTTGAATATTTGTCGTTTCGCTTGAATGTTTTTCCAGTCACGGGGGAGCAACGGTGACTTGAGGAAGAAACTGGGGGTTACAAAGAAAGGAAAAAAAAAGGCTGTGGCTTAGAGAGCAGCTGATGTGCGGACCTAGAGCTTTCCGTGTGTATGTGTGTGTGTGTACGAGCAATACTGACTTCGATGAGCAGATGACGACTACGGAGTGAACAAACGACAAGCTCCACTGCAAACCGTAGACAATGTCAACAAAAGAACAAGAAAACAGAGCGCGGACAAAGCGCGAAAGGAAAGCAGATGCAGAGCTTATTTGTGGGGAATAAAAGAACGGAAGCACACCGCGACTCCGGAAAGTAGTTATACAACTGTTTCGCTTCCGAGAGCAGCCGCGTCAACTTGATAAAAAAGAAAAAGAAAGGCAACAGTAAACCGCGAACCCGAGTAGCAGCAGGGAAGAACAATCGCAAGCACAGTCAGCCTTACAAGTAGGCTATATACGCCAAACGGAAAGCACAAAAAGAAAGCTCAGCTAGCACTAAGCACTATACGGTCAGCTGATAAACTTAAAAAAAAAAAAAAAAACGGGCCTCCGAAGGAGATTGAAGGGTCTGTATGCCCTTTTAAGTAGAAACACTGCAACCGAAAGTTATTACCGTCTGCCGCACAGCGTTGCACCCAAAAGACCCCCCTCCCAAAAAAAGCAAAGACCTCAACAATACTCAATGTCTACACTACAGAGGTTAAATTATGGAGTTAGGTGCAATTAACTGTGTTGACGTGGATTCTCCCACGCGCTGCACTCAACTGGCAAAATGGGAAACACAAAACCGGGAAGAGAAATGATTTGTAAGGGGTAAACGTACTTTTTCCTTGAGCAGTGAGTGGGTATTCTCTGAGGACAAAAATCGAGAAGAGGTTGACAACAGCATGTTTGCAACGGGAAGAGCGAAGGAACAGGAGATGAGAGAGCTTTGTTGGATGAAACGAGAAGGCACTCTTGTACTTACAAAAGGTGCATCAACCAGCGTTACTGCTACGCAGTAGCGCACTTACGATGCAAGTTTGAGCAACGGGGGAGGTGGGGAGGGTGCCAGCATTCATAGCAAATGAATGCTATCTACAGAAAAGAGGTAAACGTAACTTCCCAGTCTCGCTCTGCGTTAGATATGCATGTAGTATCGCGGGCATTTACTCCGCCAAACAACGCTTCACAATTAACCCATTTCCCTTTTGGGGGATTTCAGTGGGCGCTCACTAGATGGAACTGGTCAATGAGTCGTTAAAATGCATCGCAGGGGTGACACGTATAACTCAATCATGCGCCATACAGCTTAAACGGATCAGTATAATTGCAGCGTGTTGTTTTCTTTTTTTTTTTTCACGACGCCTAATTGCTGTCGTCGTCGTCTTCTGAGAAAGAGGACTCAGAGCCGAAGTCATCGTCCTCCGACTCTGATAGCGAAGCCCCGAAATCCTCGTCTTCATCGCTGCTGCTGCTGCTGCTGCCCCCGCGACGCCGCTTGCGCTGTGTCTGCTTCGGTGCAGCCTTTTTCGGTGTGGCCTTCTTTGCCGGTACTGACTTCTTTGCGGTTGTTGCTGGTCCTCCTTTAGCACCTGTCACCGCTGCAATCTCGCTCTTTTTTGGTGTTGGATTTCGCACTGCCTTCGCCACTTTGGCTTTTGGCTGCTTCGCCTGCATCTCCGCCGCCGCACGCTCCTCCGGCGACTTCGTCATGCATGCCAGCACGTGACTGCGGTGCTGGCTCTTAACGCGCCGGTGGCACAGGGGACAAGTCTCATCCACAACGCACGTTCCGATAAGCAACTGTGTCTGCTCCGACTCCTTACCGCCTTTGCCGTTCTTGTCATCGTTGCTGACGTTATTCTGGACCCCACGCCGCGCCCGCGCCCGGGCCTCACGCTCTGCAGCTTTCTCACGATCCTTCCGCTCCCGCCACTCCTCCAGGGCAATTTGATCAATGAGATGCTGATTCACCGGGTAGTAAGGGAAGCCAAACTGCTTACCACACTTCTTACACGTTTGAACCTCGTCGTACATGGAGACGTCGTAGTCGAATGGGGCGCTGCAGTGCGGGCAGTTGTGCAACGCGGTGGCACAGCCAAACTCGAAGAGGCAGAGTTGGCAGTGCACCTTCTTGCCCCAGTGGCCCATGAAAAGGGAGTACTGCGGCTTCGCATCCGGTTCCCACTGCGTGCGGCATTTCGGGCATCCAACTGTCGTCAGTTGGTACAGCTCGCCGGTGCGGAGCTGGCCAATTGGGGAGCGGCTCGTCGATACCTCCGGCTCCGTGTCTGCGGCCGCCCACTCTTCCCAGGCTTCCTCCTCAGTTGCCGAGGCTTCCTTCTCATCTTCCTCCTCATCATCTTCCGACTCCTCTTCTTCATCCACGCTGCCGTCAAGTCCTGTAACTTTCCTCGACCGTTTCTTCGTGGCTGATTCACCTTTCCGGATCTGCTTCTTCGAAGGCCTCTCCGCCCCCTTTTTCTGTTTCTCCACTTTCTTCGGCTGTTTTCTGAGCGAAGCCGTGGGAGGAGTAGTGGTAGTTGTGAAACCGGCAGCACCCTCTGTCGTTTTTGTCGCTGTTTTCGTTGTGGAAGCTGATTTACCTGCTATCGCCTCCTTTGCAGCCTCGGCGGCCGCCTTCTTGCGCGACTTTGGATCGGCAAAGCACTCAAAAGCACGCACTAGACACTGAAAAGCTTCCGTTGCCTTATCGAAGGAACCCTGGAGGCGATCTGGGTGAATTGCACCGGCCAGACGCATGTAGTTGCGCCGCGCATCGGCCACGGCGGTGTCGACGGTGACAGGCGGGAGGCCCTGGGCCAGTGAAAGCGTGGCGAAGGGCTGTCCATCCGCTACCAACACGCTCTCGGCAAGTTTAACTGCGTCCGTCATGATGAAGGGAATGGAATGTAGATAAAACAAAGCCGAAAGCAAGAAAAATTAAATCACTCGAAAATGGGAAAAACTGCAAAGCCTTTAGTTTCGCTTTATCAACTTTTCTGATTGGAAGCTCAATGAATTGCAACGCAGCCAAATTGGCGAGTATGTCACACGCAGAAAGAAGAAGATGGGCTGTGATGAATGCGGAGGGACAAGTTGTGTGTGCGTGTTTGCGAATCGATAGGATTGCACGCTGATTCGTCTTTAAAAAAGAGATAAGCCAGCTTTGCCTTTCCCTTATCTGTGCGCACTGCAGAGTTTACCACTTTATGGCCTCGATGAGTGAGACGTAGAGGCTTCGTAGATGAGGACGAGCGGTGTGCCCATCAGACGAGAACCGTATCTTTTCTCTTACAAGTGTGTATGTGGTGTACGTTCTTCTATTCGTGTTGTCTGCTGTCAGTATTACTGTGCTTAACGTCCGGTTTGGGGAAGGACAATTGGTTGCTGTATTGAAAATGCTGCAGGAAACCCCTGCGCGCCTGAGGGGTGAAATACTTGCCGTGACCGCTAGTGCTGGTACTCGGAGGAAAGCGATGCGCTGTTGAAAGAGAGGGGAGACGGAGAAAGGCAGTACGGACGGAGGAGTGTTCGACAAGGCGAGAGGTAATTTTTTTTTTAATGAGTTGAGCTCGGTGTGTGCAACGAAGTGACGGTGAAGTCACGGGAAGAGCGTTCAGCGAGCGTGACAGGAAGACATGAACTCGAAAGGGCTGAACAAACTTGGGAGGCAAGTTGTTCCGCTTTCGCGTGACAGAAACCACCTGTCAGACGGTCTAGCCACGTTTTTGAGCCACGTTGAAAGCACATTAAGTATAAACGCGGAATCTGCCGAACAGGGAATAGCAAGAAAGAACACAGAAAAAGTAAGCAAGTAAAAACGCATTATCAAAAAAAAAAATCGTAGAGAATGATCAGGATATAACCCAAAATGCAAGAGGAAGGCACAGGTGTTAACGAGGGACTAACACACCAATCAGCACAGTAAACGCAAAGTACCACTTCGGCTGCTACCACAAGTGAAGGCCTCCCCGTGGCAGGTACGCGTGATACCACCGCTGCGGGTTAGCCAGGGACAGTATATCACTTTCCCCTTCCTGCACCTCGGAGGGCTCCAGCATGACCCACTGATCCGTGTTTCCTTCTCTGCCTCCAAAAGGCCCGAGAGGCGCATCTCCTTTATCTGCATTACGCCAGCAGTGCGGGACTCGATGAACGAATTTGTCTTGATCTCCGCATAGCCAGGCCGCTCTGCTGGATTGAAAGCGAGCATGACCTGCACCAGTGCTTGCGCCGCGCACGAGATACCGTCCCATAGCGGACCGCAGCACGACACGCCGCGCTGCATCTCCTCGTACTGCTTGTTGAAGTTTACCTTGTTTTGAAACGGGCGGTGGGCGGTGAGGAGGACGTGGGCGACAACGCCGAGGCTGAAGATATCACCTTTGTGCATCGTTAAGCCCGTCTCTTTCATGTCCAGGTGCCCGGCGGCGATGGCGCCGATGCTCTCCGGTGCCGCGTAGTTACGTGTACCACACACCACGAACCACTGCCCTTCCTCCTGCACTACAAACTCCGCCAGCCCAAAGTCAATGATCATCGGGGTCGCATAGTCAGCACTCAGCACAATATTGTCTAGCTTTATGTCGCGGTGCACGATGTGCTTCTCGCGGTAGAGGTAGTCTAACCCCGCGGCGACACCTTCGATGATGTTCGCCGTGAAGGCTTCCAGCGACAGCCGATGCTGGCGCACGTACTCGTAGCCCTGACGCACCGACCCACCTTCTCCCGCTTCCATCACGATCACAAGGCGCTCACGTGTCTGGAACGCTTCCAACAGACGAGCCACGTTGGGATGTTGCACGGAGGCGAGGATGCGCAGCTCGGTGATCGCCTTGCACCAACGTGTATACGTTAAGTTTGACGACTTCAGTACACACTTAAGAACGACGCGGCGGTGGTCATTTGCAAGGCGGTCCTCACACTTATAGACAGTGCCGAAGGAACCGCGGCCGATCTGGGCGCCGGTGTAGTAGGAAGGAAAGCGCTCCTGAATCGACTCGTGAAAGGGATAGCCGCACACCGGGAACTCAGACAACATCGTGTAGCAGCTCTGTAGCAACGTGGTGATGCTCAGCGGGGTTAAGAAAGACAAAATGTGCTCCAACGGTGTGCAGTCCATCTGCTGCATCTGCGAATTCCAAAAGTGTCGGAAAATGACAGGCAGGCGGCAGCCGTTACATCGACGCAGTTGCCTGCCGTACCGCGTTGCCTGGCGAGGCGCGCAGGCATCGCAGAACACGCGGCCACACCACTGACAGTGATGTTTTGCGCAGAAGAGGCGGTTAAAGCGGCGACGACACCGCCGGCCGCTGCAGACATCCACGCGGGTCTCATCCTGCCAGACCGCGCCGGGGATTTCTAAAAGCGTGCAGGAGCTGCTGCTGGGCCGCATCAGTCTTTCATGCAACGGCAAGAAAACAACAACAGCAAACGATTGGCAAAAGAACAGCGAAGAAACACGCAACGCACGCGGGACCTCCTGTCGCCTTTGCTTTCCGCCTTTTTAAGTTCACGGTGATTTAGAGCTTAGTAGCAAGAAGATCGCAAGGTGAACTTGTGAAAGCACGGTAGCGACTTTTCTCACAATGCTACGCGAGCACAAGCCTCCTCAACGGATCAGAAAACGTAGAGTTGTGACAGTGAGGCGGAGAGCAATAGAAGGAGTAAACAGACGGAGTCCTCTTAAACGCGCAGCAGTCTGTAGAATAAAGGAAAGCGCCCTAAATACGCCTTCCTTTTCTGATTCAAGCTTTGCATTACCTGTGTGCGTCGATGCAATTGCGTCTTGGCAAAAATGCTCTAGAGAACGCGGTACAAGTACGATTTCATGTATTTTGTACTACCAAGTTAAGGTATAGCTGGATCTTGGTTTCGAATACTATTACACGTAACTGTGACGTTCAACAAAAACGACAGAAACCCCAGCAAGAAGCCAGGCAGATGGGATGAGCAGCAGCAACTTGCAACAAAAGCTCATCAGTAACAGAACATTGCTCACAACTTACCAATCGCCTTGTACCACAGCCGCTTCAACCCAGTGGCCTCCTCCACATCGTTCTCCAGCCCAGCAATCGCCTCATCCCCCTGGAGGTAGCGGCGCACCTCCGGATCGTGGCGGGCAGCACAGCGTTTGAGCACTGCCATTTCACGCTGACAACGGCTCACTTCAAACATGTTGATCATCATGCACTGATGCAGCTTCTCCGCCTCGTGACCGCACGACTTGGGGAGCTCGAACTGCGTGTACGAGTACTTTCTCTTCTGCGTCCGCTCCGTCCAGTCCTTCACGCAGTCGTAGAACTTCTCGCGTTGCGACTCGCACGCGCCTTTCGGGCGATCGGGGCTGTAGTCGTATTCCTTCAAGCACTCCCGCCACAGCTTCGACGGCACGGCGCACGGGGCGGACTCGCTGGCAGTGGGCATGGTCACTTGTGCAAGCAAAATACTCTGCGTTTGACAGGACTCAAAATCGAGTAAAGTAAACAAAGAGAGATGTGAATGAAAAATGTTCGGGCCACAGAGAGTACAGCACGGCCAACGAAACAACTGCTGTTTGTTTCCTCCAAAGAAAAAAAGCGGCTTGTTTCTACACACGTGTGAACACACACGAGCAACAACAACAGCAAACCTGAATGAGACACATCATTTGACGGGCGATTTGGAGTGACCAAGACAGAAGCGACGAAATCAGAGAGGACGAAATTCACGAGGAGCTGCAGCAAGGCTCAGCTTTCAACGGAGCCATAACAAGGCCTTTTTTCCAGGGAAGCAGCTTTTTCATTCTCCCTTAAAGGCTGCGAATGCTATCCACACACGAGTTTTAAGTGACAACGCCGGTGGCGCTCTGCGCTCTTGATTCATGAACCTCTTCTTCTAACGCAAGTTGCCCCCGAGAAACACAGGAAAGGTTAATATCGATGGACTTCCTCTGACATTACGCCGAAGACGAATGTGCACGTGTCAACCTACAAAACAGAAAAAAGACGATCCTTAAGCAGAGAGTGAGTCTGTATAAAACTCTCGATCTTTGGGTCTACTTACACTTCATCAGTGACAGGGAACAGCAGAAGAGGGAGAGGGAGGGAGAAAACAAAACGAGGTGGAATCACCTCTGAAATGCGTGCATCGGGTAGTCGGAGGGGCGATCGACGATGAGGAAGAAGGAGCGGAACGCTGCAGCCCAGCGGTCGTGGTCGGCCACGTCGCGTGCGCGCAGCAGCAGCTTATACTCCTTGCGATTCTCATGGTAAATCACGCAGAGATCGCGGCCCGGCCGGCTCGCCTTCTTGTGCGTCTTCGTAGACGGACAGGTGACGATGCGGGTGTCAGTGGTGTTGAGCCGAATAAAACCGATCGGCTTGCGGCACAGCTCATCCTCGTAGTAACCGAGGCAGACGCTATCGTTGCACAGCGCCAAGATAAAGTAGCGTCGCTTCCATTTTGAAATGAGGCTGAGGTTGTGCCGACCAATTGCACACTTCTCCAGCCAGCCACGGCAGCTGCCGTCCCGCGAGTTCGAGGAGGTGAGCGGGAGCATGAGGGAGGCGGACGAGTTGTTCGGGCTCTCGGCGCTCACAAGCACCGCGTTGTCCGCCTCCGCCTCGTCAACGTCGACATCGTCGCTTGCGACAGACACGATCGCCTCGTCGTTTTCCTCCCCCTCCTTCTCCGCTGCTCCGGATGTCGTTTGTCCGCTGCTACGGCTGCTTGCTGAAAGCGGCGGGTTCGCGCTCGACTGCGCCGCCGTCGCAAAGGAATTGTTTGTCACTGTGTTATTCTTGGTGTTGCTGTTATTGTTGTTGTCATTCGCGCTCGTCGAGTTGGCCAAGGGCAGGCCGAACGACACCCCACTGACGCCTGCGGTGTTGTTCGTCGCCGTGCACGGGGACAGGCGGCTTGTAACGGAGGACCCTTGCCTCCCAGAGAAGAGAGGATAGGTCGGCCCTGCCGCACTAATGGAAGGCGGTGTGCCGCTGCTCATATCTGGGTGCGGCACCGCCACGTTGAAGCTGTACCCGCCAAAGGATGAAGTCGGCACAGCGTTGGCAGAGTCGGGTCGCAGCTGCAATAACGCTGCGTAGCTCGGCGCCGTTGCCTCCGGGATCCGCAGCCCGCGCGTCGCCTCAATGACGCCCTCAAGTGCCGCCGTGTCACCCTCTGGCACCGCCTGCCCATTCTGGAAGTATCCTTCCGTCACTCGTACCTCCGTCGGCTCCGTCTGGCTGTCATCGTTCCCCACGTCGTCCGGCTCGTACAGATAGCCGCGGCCGCACGGCTGACCACGCAGGAACTGCCCATAGTAAATCTTCCCAGCAGGGCTTTGGTAGCACAGGCAGCCCACGCCATTTAACTCACCTGCCGCAAAATCGCCCTTGTAGAAGTCACCGTTCGCGAACGTCATGCTACCAGCGCCGCTCGGTACGTCATCCTGCCATTCCCCATCGTACCCGCGCGCCGACCCGGGGAAGCGCAGATAGCCCTTCACCTTGTGGCCGTGTTCGAACAGGCCGCGATAGATGCGCGGCCCCTTCGCATAAATGATGGTGCCGTACCCGGTGACGGTGCCGCGGACAAACTGGCCATCGTAGACGTCGCCGTTCGGCTGCGTGATTTTGCCCTTGCCGTCCCGCAGCCCGTGCTCGAACTCCCCGGTGTACACCCGTCCATCCGCGAAGGTGAACGTGTTCACCACGTCACCGCTGCCACTGCCGTGGGGCTGACCGCGGTCGAAGAGGCCCTCGTAGGTGTCACCGTTTTCCCACTTCATGACCCCACGGCCCTGCGGCACACCGTCCTTCCAATCCCCCTCGTAAGACACGATCGTGGTTGGGTCTAGACCCTCCTCTGAAAGAGCAATAAGCAACGCAGAGGTGCTCGAACCGTTATTGTTGTTGTTGGTGCGCATGGACCCGTAGCACGTGTCCGAGGGCGACAGCGTCTCGTTGGTGCTGCGCGGTGTGTCGGCAGCTTCCTCAACACTGAAGCAGCCCTTCCCTACGAGGCAATTTTGGTGGAAAGTACCGGTGTAGCTACCCCGCTTGCACACGAGACAGCCGTCGCCACACAGCTTGTGATCGACGACTCGCCCGATGTACGTAACCCCATCGCCGAGGATTTGCGGGGTGCTATAGAAGTTGTCCTCGAGGTTAATGTTGGTGTCTGGTGGGACGAGGCGGGAAGTGGCGAGCAGCGGTGCCCGCTCCAGAGCGTCTATGAATCCGCTCGATTGGCCAACCATCTCGCCAAAACGACAGATAGGATAGTACGAAGGATAACGGGGGTAGCGAAGACGCTCGTGTGTATAGGTAAAGAAAGAGGGCACTACAAATGCGAAGAGAAACAACTGTCTTCTTGATAGGATTTGCGTTCGCAAGCAGCTTGCAGAAGGAACTGAGTGCTGCAAGGAAAGGGAGGAAGAGTACAAGGGGAGAAACAGATGGAACTTGTGCGTACTGTGAAGAGCTGAATGAAACGGTTATAACGGTGAGTTCAACAGTGAAGGAAATGAAAAGCTAAGATATGTGGCACGGCAGCGAGCTCTGCAAGGCAAGCAAGCAATCACACAAGCTCAAGAAGGACTGGGATACGAAGATATGTATGATAAAACAAAATGGTCTGACAACCAAACCAGAGAAAACTTCTGAGTTACAGATGAGGGAAGGCAACTGAAGGCACACGTGCAGAACAGATCCATAACAGAATAAGGGGGTCGCACAGCTCACGAATTATAGAGTCTGATAGAAGGTCCTGTAGACCTGTATGCGTGTACACAGCTTTCTAGTGGATAGGGGAAAGGTGAGCGATAGAACGCGAGGGAGGAAAAAGTGAACTTCGGTGGATGAAGTAGTGGTTTCGGAAAGAGTTTGCCGTAGCACGGTGAGGGCGCACGCGTTAGTTCTTCCCGCTTCATGTCATTCTCGCATTTCGAGTACTTGAAGCTGCAAAGCACGCTATCGATGAATGCCTTTCATAAGACGTACGAATTCAGAGCAGAAGCAGCCGCAACTGTCACCAAAAATCTCAGCAGCACCTTCTGGAAACACGATAGTTGCACTTGTGAAATGCAATGTTAAACAATGCTGCGCTTTCGGCCACTAAAGCAACTCCGTCGACATCTCCCATCACCTTAACGCGTTTCAGGATAAATTGTTGTTTCACTCCCCGGTTTGTGAGTGAATACAAACAAAGTAGTTTAGCAACACCAGTAGTCTATTGTACAGGCAAGATGAAGAGGATTATAGGGAGGGGGGAGAGGGAAGCTAAAGCAAAACACCGCGCAACCTGCGGTGGCAACTACCACAAAAACATGAAAAGGGCGCCTCACAAGCAAAGCGAGAAAATGGAACGGAAAACAGGAAACGATCAAGCAGAAGCAGCAATATGGCCCGTTCTGCAAAACACCATCAGGTCGAGTCGGAAGAAACCAAAGAAAGCAAAGCAAAACTGGACTCTGCAGCTTAAGAAGCGCTGCATCCATTCCAAGGGTGTGGCGAGCAAAAACTGTCGAGCTACTGTACGGCGTCAGCAACGTCACAGAAAAGTAATGAAGCACAAACAATCACTAAACAGCACAGTTGAGAGATGAACAAATCACGACACCTGCTGCTTTGGCATCTGACCACCTCCTCAACGCAGGGAAAACTCTTCTTCACCGGAAAGGTTCTTGCGTTTCTTCGGCACACGTGGTGGCGGAGACACATCCCCTGCCCGCGAGCTCACGTTGGACTGCGCGGACTGTCGACGCTGCGGCGGTTGTGCGAGTGTTGGTGCGGAGGCGGCGCGCGGGCCCACCGACACGTGCAACGCCTTGAGTCGCATCACCGTCGCGCCCTCCAACTCAGGGGGAAGGGGTACTGTAGCCCGAGCCGGTCCGCCATTGCCATGTACTCCACCAGCTTCTCCTTCGTGGGCATCAGCTGATCAGCCAGCGATTTAATCTCCGCGTCCTTCTGCTTAAGCTTCTTCTGCATCTTGCGTAACTCCGCGTTGTTCGACGGCACAGACCCGTCCAGCGACGGCGACAACGGCGCCTTCTCGCTCGCCTCCGCCCTGGCGAGGCGGTTTTTGAGGTCTTTGTTCTCTGTCTGCAGGCGATCCAGTTCATCCTGGCAGCGACGCAGCTGCATTTCCGAGTCAGCAATGGACTGGTTGCGGAAGGACCCCTTGTTGGAGAAGCTCGTGTTGCCGGAGCGGGTTGGCGTCGGCCGCTCATCTATGCTGGGATGCCGCAGAGTCCGTTGCTCTTGCAGGAGAGCGATCTGCTTATTGAAGTCACGTCGCTCCTCGTCCATCGACGTCTGCGCCAACTCCAAGTCTTCGTGGGCGGCGCGGATGTCCTCTTCTGCTTGCTGCAGCTGTGCGGTGAGGTCAGCGATTGTGGCTTTCAGCTCCGTGTTCTCAGCCTTCACCTGCGTCAGCTCCCGCTGCGTCTGGGCTAGGGCGACCTGCAGATCCGGCGAAGCCTCCGCCGGGTGCCCAGCGGCTGTCGCAGCCGCCACCACGGGTGCCGCTGCGAGAATGTCTCCACCGTCGTCGATGGCCCCGACCTGCTCCGCCAGTGTCTTCTTCTTGCGGATCTTTTTCACCTTTTTCTTTAGCGGTTTTCCTAAAGGTGAAGGGTCGGCTGCTGTTGCATCGGGGCCATCGAGGTCACCCTCCTCACCTTCTCCTCCTGCAACACCAGCAGCTGAGATCGTCGGCACCACAGTCGTTGCAGCACGGGCACTGGCAGCAGCAGCCTCCTCGGCTTCGTGCAGGTGCTCCTCCAACTCCTGGATTCGCGCCTCGTACGCCTCACGGTCCTGCGCGGCTTTTTCCATGGCGATCTCGAACGTCGACTTCTGCTCCTGCAGCTGCGCCTGCAGCTGCAGCACGTCCATCTGCTGTGAGCCCGCGATGGCGAGGGAAGCGGCGGACATGGCCTGGTTTGCCGGGGCCTGTTTTATCCCTAGTTTCTGCCGTAGTTCAGTGTTTTCGGACATGAGCGACTCGACGCTCTTCTTCAGGCTGTCAGCCTTCGCAATCGCAGCCGTGTAGGCTGTGCGGTCTGACGACGACATTTTATTCTTGATCTGCGTCTGCAGCATAGTGATGGTGCGACGATCCTCGTCGGCATCGATGCTGCGCTGCAGCTGTGTGCGCTTCAGCTCACCTGTGATACGCTCGTTTTCCATCTGCAGGTCGTAGATGCGCTTCTGAAAAGTTTCGATCACGATTGGATCAGGGCCTGACGATATCTGGGGTGCCGGTGCGGAGACAGGCGCAGGGGAGGCAGAGCGCGAGGTCGCTGCGGAGTAGGCAACGAGCGGAACTGGAGTGGTGGATACGCTGCAGCTGCTCAATTCACGCTCCATCGCAGGCGCGGGCGACTCCGCCGCCTTGGCGGGCAAAACTTCCGTAACGGCGAACAATGGAAGCGCTCCGGCGGCGCCGTTGCTCGGCGGTGATGCGATCACAGAAGCGTTCTTGGTACTGCTGTTCGTGTGCTCCGCTGCAGTGGCCTGCAGAGTGGTGATTTGCCCTTGCAGCCGCTTAATTTCGTCGCTCAGCGCCTCCTCGCGGCGGCACTTGTCCTCGAAGGCGCGCTGCTGCTTGGCCGCCTTTTCCTGCAGCTCGGCGATAAACGTCTTGTTTTTCTGCGCCTCCGCCTCCATCGTAGTGATTTGCGCGGTTTGCGTGGCGATAGTGCTGGTGAGCTCCGCCGTGCGCTTCTGCTCCTTTGAGAGACGGTCGTTGAGAGACGTGCGGTCAGTCTGGTAGCGATCCTGCAGCGTTTCAATCTCCTTCACCCGCTCGTCGTTTTCCTGCTCCAAGTCAGAGATGGTCTGACGGTAGATAAGAATCTCCGACTTGCGCTTCTCCAGCTCGCCGTTGACGCGTTTTATCTCCTCACACGCCTTGTCGCGCTCCGCAACGACGGACTGGTAGAGGCCCTCCGCCACGTACTGCCCATCTCGCACCTGCACCTCAGCGATGGTGGCCTTCGCCTGCGTTAGCTCGTCCCGTAGCGCTGTAGCTCTTTTTGTGAGTTCGCCTCTGCGGTGGCTTTGCTCGCCACCCGGTCTTGCTCCATGTGCACCGCCATTTCCTTGATGCCGTCCTGCATGTCGTTCATCTGCTGCTCCAGCGACGCGTTCACCTGCGTCAATCGGGTGTTCTCACTGGTGAGCATGCTCACCTTCTCACGCAGCTTTGACTCACTCTCGCTGAGCGCCTGGACCTGGTCCTGCCAGGTCCGCACGTTGTTGTTCTGCGTAGACGAAATGGCCTGTTGGGCATCGGTGACGGCCTTCAGGCGCTCAATTTCCGCCTTCGCCTCCTCAAGCTTGCGCTGCAGTGGTTCCATTGTGTTTGCCAGTTTCTCCTTCTCTGCCTTCAGCTCGGCGTACTGGCTCATATTGATGTTGCTGCTCTGCGCCAGCTCCATGTACGCGATCGTCTCCTTCGCCTTCACCAGTCGCTCCTCTACCTGCTGCGTGGCGGCCAGGCGGTCATCCAGCAGCTTCTTCTCTTTCGTCAGATCATCAAACTGCTTCTGCAGTGCCACCATGCCCTCTGTGTTGCGCTTTTCCTGTCTCAATTCAAGGGACTGCTTCTCGTACTGCTCCTTGAAGGTGTCAAGCTGCGTGGTGATGCTGCGCACGTCGGAGGTTAGCGAGGCACACTTCTTCAAGAGGAAGGTGACACGCTGCTTGTCCTCGTCGGAGTGCTGCTGCAGGGCGCGGGCTTCGGCGTCACGCGCCTGGGCGTACGCCCGTGCCTGCTGCAGCTGTACCACAAGTTGATCACGCTCAAACTCCAGTTTCGAGATGCGATCCTTCGAACTACTGAGCATCTCCAGCACGTGTGCTTCATCTAGCGACGCGTCGGCCTCCGCGCCTTTCTCGTTCTGCACCTCCTCCAAGAAACTGATGCGCTGCTTGTACAGCTCGATCTCCTGCATCAGCGCCTCCTGTTCCGACTTGAGCTTCTCGTAGTCATCTACCGAAGTGGATTTCTGCAGCTGCTGCTCCTTTGCGAGCACCTGCTCGGAGCTGTCTGCCAGCTTCTTCTCCAAGGCACGGTACTTTTCCTCCTGCTTCACCGTGTTGGCTAAGATTTGATTGCGTAGGTATTGCACAGTGGCCTGAGAGGCAGCGAGGTCGTCGTGAGTGCGGCCGAGCTCCTGCCGCAGCTCGTCGCAGCGCGAGCACGCGATGGAGAAGTTGAATGACTCCGCCAACTTCTGTTTCAAGCTGTCAATCTCTTCAGAGTGCACGGAGTCTTTCGCGGTGAGTTGGTTCTGCATCTCCTCCACCTTCTGCTTATGCATCAACGCCTCCTTGTCCTTTTCGATAAGGGAGTTACGCACCTTGGCCAGCTCATCGCGCAGCGCATCCCGCTCTGCGGTGACCTTCGCAAAGGCATCAGACGTCGCCTTGTCTACGCTCGGCAGCGGCTTCGGCGTGGGCTGCACCGCCGATGGTGGCGGTGCCGCTACGGCGCTCGCAATCGCATCGTTGCGCAGCTTAGTGTTTTCGACTTTCAATGACCGCAGTTCAGCCTGTACGCTGCGTAATTGCTCATCGGCTTTGGCACTCTGCTCCTGCGCACGACGCAGCTGCGCCTGTAGCTCCTGCACCGCCCCTGCGCTGTCTTGCTGGGCACACACGGGGACAATGTGAATGGACACGGCGGCGGAGCAGCTGCTAATCGTGTGCTGCTGCTCGTTCACGAGTTTGCCAAGCTCCTGGGCGTTGAGGTGAGCGTTGTGCAAGCCCTCCACGAGCGCCTGCACCTCCTCGTTGCTCGAGGTGTGGCTCGCTTTGTATGTGATAAACTCCGCCTGCAGCGCGTCGCTGAATTTCTCTAGTTGTTCCCGTGCCGCCGTCTTGGAGCCGCCAAACCAACCCGTCTTCTCGGGTTCAAATAGCGAGTGCAGCACAGGCGTCTCCTGCAACGGCTGCTCAGCCAAGGCGATTAACTTCGCTTCCAGCAATGCGACCTGCCCGGACAGCCTGCCGTTTTCGTCGCAGACCTTCGTGAGTGTGTTAGACAGCATCGCGTCCTCGCTCTCCAGCTGACGGATGCGCTTCACCAGTGCATTCGCCTCACCCTCACTCGACACATCCTGCACTGCGCTCGTGGTAGCAGCCGCACCAACCGGCGGTGGCGGTGATGAAGACGGCGTATTTATGTTCACGCGGGGACTGCCGTTGACGGATCCAGCGGCGGGGGGAGAAGAAGAGGGGGGCAGGGTGGCACCACCGCTGAACTGAACGCGTCGCACCAGCTTGCGTTTTCCTGTTGACGGCGGCTGCACGGCGGAGACGGCAGCATCACCGCCAACCCCTGCGTTGGAGTCTGTGCACACGTCCATCGAACGCAACAACAAGATCTCCTGTGGACAACCGAAAGAAAAGAAGTGATTCAATAGGCAAAGAGCCAACTTGGTACAACCCACGACTTAGTAGCGCAAACCGAAAACCGAGGTTAAGTCGTAAAACGAAAGCAGTACAGTTTGAAGCAACAGTGGTATAAAAACAAGCGAAACTCCCACAGAGTTTCTAAGAAAAAAATAAAATAAAAAAGTGCACGCCAAATTTAGAAAATAAAGGCCTGAAAAGGCACGTGAAAATAGCAACGCCAACGCTGCAGGCACGGTAGGAAAACAACGTGGCCGGGGAAAGCACCCTTGTTGGTAACAAAACGAGATCTACGCTAAACCCTTCGAACAAGTCTACGTATGTATATATTATACGTGTGTGTGTGTGTGTGTGTGTAATCAGCTGCACGTACTGCTTTTCTCTTACAAGAAGTAAACAAAGAAAAGCTGTACTAAAAGGGACCCAGCAGGAAAACTAGCTCTCAGCCCGATGCGCAACGGCGCGCCCTTGCGAAATGCCAGCGCAGCCGCTGTGCACTTGACAAAATGTAATGAGACAATGATTCGCTTCCGTTACCTTTGTGTTTCGTTCAGTAAGTGGAAGATAGCGCATTCAGACACAGGAAGTTAGATGACTCTACTGCAGGCTGCTGGTGTCTCCTGTTTTTCAGAAAACGCAAAGCCAGAGGGGGGAAAGAGAAAAACAATTGGTCGAAACAAAACCGCGTTCCTCGAATAACTATGAAAGGCAAAGGTATACGAGTGTGGTGTACCCCGGAATACGTGGGAGCTGTTGTCGTTGCGAGTTCAAGGCAATAGAAGAAACCCAGGAGAAGAAAGCAAAAGACCGTGGAGTATCAACGTGGCGAGACGTAACACGCGACGGGCAAGAATAAATTCTTTTCTAGTCGGTTAGACTTCAGATAGATTACTGCCCTATCTCGCATAAGAGAGCGTCCTCGTCACGAAAACGCTGCTGATGGACAGCGGGGGCAAATCATCCAACAGGAACGCACCTGAACGCAATAACACGCGTTGACACATTGCTAGGTCGATCAAACGACGTTGTGAGACGTAGTGGTAAATGAAAGTTATAGAGGGCTTGTTGCGACGTTGTCTCGTCAGCACAATCATCTGTTATTGCGATGACCTTCTTTTTTTCCGTCTCTCACGCCAATTAAAGAGGGGTACCAACTTGATGAGGGTAGCCGAAAAACAAAACAACAGTGGCGCACAACGGGGATCAAAAGAAAAACCAATTCGATGAAGAGAGCCCGCATGAACGCACAACCGAGAGTTGTCTCCTCAAGACAACGACGCTTGCGTTAAGAACTGACAAGAGCCTTAGTACGTTATTTGTTGTGTTTCCTTTTTAATTGTTGCTGTGATAGTTGAGCTCTTGCGTATGTTAAGTCAATTTCTGCTTTAGAGCTCGAGCTGTCTCTCAGCTGGACAGCAACGAAAGGAAGAGAGGTGAGCGTAGAAGCAGAGCATCCATTCGACTTGAGTTTGTAAAGTGCGAATAAACAACGGAGGAAAGCCTCTAATACGCCTGGCCCGTCTTCCACACAAGCCTTCCACTTATCTTCTCTCTTTCCTTTGTTGCTCTCGCTCTCTCTCCCTCCCTCTCTCCGGACGCACACGGTAGGCCACAGAACTAAGCCTCACGAAGTTGGGGGGTTTAACGAATGGTTCAAATAAAAAAAAACGGAGTCAGATTTAAAGCCGTGCCTGCACCTTCGTCTTCCGCTTTACGCCGATTTTCCCTGCTCAGTGCGCTCCACAGCATCTACACAAGCGATGTGGTAGAGCCCGTCGATAAGCTGCTGCACGTTCACCACTTGCTTCAGAACGCACGGCACAGCACACACGACGAAGGCGACCCACATCACGGAGCCGAGCACCGCCACGTTCTGATAGCACGTCCAAGCGTAAAGGAAGATGAAGGCGAACTCCTGCCCAACGCAGAATACACCCATAACACGGCGGTTTGAGTAGTAGATGCGCAGCAGCGAGAAGATCGAGTCCGAGACGTCTTTGTGACTCTCCTTCTTGATAAAGAGAGACGCGTACATGCGGCAAAAATGGGAAGCGACGTCGAGGAAGACGAGGAAGGATAGCACAAACGTGTAGCGATACGGCACGGGCTGTAACACGCCGTCAAGCACCACGAGAAAGCCCGCGGTAGAGGCACGATCGGTCAGCATGTCGAGAATGGCACCGAAGTGCGAGCATTGATCCAGCGCACGTGCCGCCATGCCGTCAGCCGCATCCAAGATGAACGACGCGGTGTAGAGCACCAGGCACAGCGCCGGGTAGTCGCGCGCCACCAGGTAGGAGACGATGGAGCAGACCATGCGGACGTACCCGATCAGATTCGGCACAAAGAAGAAAACCTTCGATGGCGTCGCGTTGACTTTCTTCCCAGGCATTTTGTTTTGGGAGTGATGCGAAACGCTGTCAAGTACAGTTACGTGTATCACGCAAGGGAATGCAACGCAGTTGGTGAAAACCGAAAAAAGAGGTTTGGCTTGAAAGTAGCGAAGACTTTAAATTGCAGTGCGAGCGAGCTAGAGAAGTAAAAGTGTTTTTGGGTGTACGTGAGTGAAGGAGAAGAAAGGGCGTCGAGTTATTGAAAAACAAACGTCTCCGCAAGCGGGCACTCGACGAGAGGGAAAAAAAGTTTTAAGGAAAAACACTAAACGAATCAAAGGTTTCCCATCCACGTATAAAACAAATACATGAGCAATAGCAAACCGTGCCTATTGTTCACAGTCAGCTCAAATGCGAGAAGTGGTTTATATCCCTCTCTTTGCCTCATCAACTGGAAAACGATGGTAAACTTGTTTGAAGCATGCCAGTAATTCGGCTTCAGGGAATGGTCCATTAACTTGCGTATTCATTCGCCTGCGCCTTAACGCAGAAGCGGCGTCACAACAAAAGAGAGGGGAAAATGAAATCTGTGAAAACAGTGAGCAACAAAGCGCCATATGGGATTAATAGACTGCAACCACTTTAGCACGTCCTTCGCTCACCTAACGTCCATCAGTAACGCGGTTGACCGAGGGCGTAGTTCCAGCTTTTCGTGGCACCACGCGGCGACGATGACGGCGCCGATTGCACTTGCTCTTCTCTGCGCAACTCCTCGCGCGTCTCATCCACGCTAAAAGGACAAGAGCGGTACTTCAGCACTGGGAAGCGGAAGTACACATTCTCCCTTGCGACTTGTTGCTTCGCCGTGCAGCGATCGCACATGTTTGACGCCGGATTCGAGAAGTTGTCGCGCGGTTGCCGCAGCCCGCAGCCAAAACAGATCTCTTTGCAGTCAACACAAACGAGCGTATTGAGGGGGCCACCCTTGTGAGGGAAGTGTTCCGAGGACAAAAGGCGGGCACAATTGCTGCACTTCAGCCGTAAATGCTTCTTGGAAACGGCCAACAAGGCGGTATTGAACATCGCAGCTCAGGAACTACGCCAACCTGACGTAGATGCTTTATTATTACTCTTGAAACACGAAAGGTGAAAAGAGTGGCCCACAGCGGTCTATGTGAAGACGCATAACACCTCCTGGTGTTGTGATTGCTCGATGCGCACTCTGTAGATCACTTAAGCATCCGCAGGTAGAAACCAAAACATTTCAAATGGAGGCAGGAGAGTAACGGGCTTGATAGGGGGAGGTGGGAGGGGGTTGGCGTCAAAGCTGTGGTACTTTTAATCCTTAAAGTGCTCGAAGAACGACGAAGAACCGGACGCTACACACGAGTTATACGACAACTGGGTTGACGAGGGCAACGATTGTAGACGCGACTGTCTTTTACGTTTTTGTTTGTTTGTTTTTGGCTGTTCGAACTTTCAATGGCACATCCCATCAGAGCACAGTTTTTTCCAGAACATCAAAACACCACTTGGGTCGCTTGCTTGATGTTCATTTTATATTTTTCTTTGTGTAAATACACAACCAGAGAGTGTCCTCACGTGCTTCCGACCGAGCACGACATGTGAAATAGAACAAACACTCTCCGCCGTTCTTTTCTTTCTCCTCCTCTCAGCTTGTCAGTGCAACTTGACGTTGTACTGGTACACAATAACATCGTCGCCAAACTTCTCCTTAAGCTCGTTGAACACCTCATCAGCAAACTGTTTCAAATCCGGCACCAGCTGCGGCAGAGTGACACCACTGCCCGAAATAAGACCGTTGCGGATCATCTCCTCTGCGTACACTTTGCGCAGGCTTTTGCATTCCAACATGCCGCGCTCTAAAATGTAGTTGTAGAACCTCTGTGTTAGCTTCGCCTGCACCAGGTGCCTCATTGTCTGCTCGTAGGTGTGGAGATGACCTTTCTGATAGCCGTTCATGGCATCACGCAGGCGTACTTCACTCTCAATATACAGTTGTGTTGGAGCTTCCTCTGGGGCAGATGACACGTTTGTTGATAACAATGATGAAGGAGTTGTCGCGTTCCTTCCTTTAAAGGCCCACCATGGCCACCACCCATGCTCCGCCTTCTTTTTTAGTTGCTCTTGTTGCCGCCCGGCTCTCTCGACATCTGTGTCATCCGGTAGTAGTTGGTCCTCGCGCAAAAAAGCTAGCGGTGCACGCCTCTCCCGTCCTACACTGTCGGCCCGGTTCATAAAACGCTGCGGGTTCAGCTCCACCTGCGCGTTCACCAACACCAGCGAGTGCGACTTCTGCAAGTAGAGGTGCACGCGGTACAGCAGCGCGTTCGCGCGCAGCCGCCGCTCCACAATGGCAGGTGTGGTTCGTACAAACCGAGTTGTAGGACTCTCTGGTGCCGATGATGGTGCTAGCATATTCCCTCCTGCCGTTGCGTCACACGCAGCATTCAGAGTACTGACGGCGCCCCTCTCCGCCGCACCCTGACGCGGCAGCGGGAGCATGGACGGCGTCGCCTCCACCACGCGTCGCCTCCCGGTTAACCTACTCTCAACAATCGCCAGATCACACGGGAAGCGGTGAAATAGTGAATGATGGTACGGTGTGGGGTTGGTGGTCAGCACGTAGGTATAAGTAGTGAGGTAGTAGATGGTGTAGAGAACGACGACGGAGCCGACCAGCACGTACACGCTGAACATCAACTGCGCGCGTCCCAGCGCCGCGTCCGGCACCGACGCACGCAGATACTCCACAAAGTTATAGCCCTCTTTGCTGCACACATCACGTGTGGAATTGGACTGAAGGGGGCTATGATGGGCAGTGGAAGCTTCGTCTTTATCGCGTTCATTGGATCCCATGCTTGCAAGCCTCTCACGTTGCTTTGCTGCTCCCGCTAGTGCTCTCGTTGTTGAAGCGGAGGGATCATCTTGGTCTGCAACGCCTTTCAGTGTGTTACCACTCTGCGTCGCAACAGAACGACGTGCGAGCACGCGCAGCACAACACCGCGATGGCGCAACATACAGTTCCTGTCTCGGTGCACAACACGCGCAACACGTCCGCTTCTGTTGAGTTGCACTGACTAAAATAAATATGTAAGCGCGTATAAAAACGGGCATTTTAATATCCATGGATGCCGGTGACAGCGAAGACAAACACCGACCGCACCGCGCACAACTGAAAAGAGGAGAAAGAAGTACAACAAAAAAAATTTTATTTGTTGCTGTGCATCACGGCAATGAAACACGCATTCACTCCTCCGTTCTGAATTTGAAAAGCACCGCTCACCTTGTGTCACTCTCATAACGACTTGAGAGTCGCAGATGTTGTGTTCATTCAGTGTTCCGTACTTCCTTTTTGAGCATATGCTGGGGTTTTCTTTAGCAAATGTGCTGCACAGTGTATCGGAAGCCGTTCAACAAAAACTTGGAAAAGACGCTAAACCACTTTGCAAGCACTTCAAGCCTCCATTCGTGGCTTTGAACGGGGCGGCTCATCCGCCGCATTCGACGCCGTTTCCTGTATGCTGATCAAATCACGCAAGCGCTCTAAATTGCTGCGTTTTTCCTCCAACTCTGCCTTCGCATCCGCCAACGCTGCCGCCGTCAGCGTGCACAACGCTTTCAGCTGGCGTAGGCATAGCTCATTCAACTTTCGCTGCCGACCTTCCGGCGATGATGTGTCGTAAGTCTTGGCCTCCGACTGCAGTATTTTCTGAAGCGCCATGCGCCGCTCTTTGCGCTGCTGCCGACGGAGTTCCTCCTCCTGTGCAGCAGCTGCGTCGCTCGCAGGGTTGCTTTCGACTACGGACGTACCAGCAGTTCCCCCGCCCTGAATAGCAAGCTGCTGTGTCGCTTCTGCTGGTGGTGGGTCTGTCGCCTTCCACACACAAATCTTTTTGGTCAAGTCGACAAAAGACAGACCGTGGAAGGTGAGGGCGTTGCTCACGCTGTTTATGCTACGGAAGACCACCGTCATGCGACCGTCCGCGGCGTCCCACGCCTCTACCGCACCGCAGCGCCGCAGCAGCATGTGCATAAGATCCTCCTGCGAGTCTTCAGGGCAGTCCGTGATGTACACGGTGCGGTGGAGTTTGCCTACCAGGTCAAGGGGCATTAAAGGTGTGTGTGTGTGTGTGTTTCTGTGAGTAGAGTTAAGATCGCACAGGCAAAATGAAGCCGACTGCCAAAGACAAATAACAGCTGACCGTGCTGAGTCGCCGGTGAACTTCTCTTTCACGGAGCGTACACAAGATTGAAGCGCCGCTTGCTAGCGTTCACGTAAAAAGTGGATTTAGAGCGAGAGAGGGAGAGAGAACAGGGAAAGAGAAAAGCACGTTTGGGGAAAAAGACAACCTGAGGGAGCTCAAATACACTGCAAGTGAATGCACCGCCGTTAAACTGCGAAGGCTGAACATTGTAGCATCTCCAGCGGAGGAAGTGCTCAGTATTCGCACGCTTTACTTCTCTCAAAACACTACTTTCAAGTTCGAACCGTTATTTTTTTATAGCTGAGTGAGGAGAGATGATGTCAAAGCAAGTCTAATCGTTTGTGGTGGATGAGCTGCAGCAGTTGCCGCAGGGACGTCAAAAGAAGGAACGTGACCGTAAACGCATGCGGCCGAAACAACAAAACACTTTGAGCCCTCCTACCAGTCATCGTCACTCAGGCAATCAAAGTCCAGCCGCATTGCGCACTCCGGATCGCCGCCCGTTTTTTTTTTCTTCACTGCCGCAATCTTCTTTCCCTTCGCGCAGGCACTCGTTGACGCTGCGGTTGCCGCATTTCTGTTTGGCACCGCTGAGAGCGCCGGCAGGGAACGAGGCCGCTGCGCGACGTCCAACTCTCCTTTCTGAATTATCTTCTGTGTCTCTGCCGCCTCCGCAGGCCGCAACTGCAAGGATGACGATGGCATCGCTTCGTGGAGAATGAGTGGCTCCGACTGTGGGTCGTGCTCTGCGGTGGGAGAAATGAAAGAGCTTGAAAAAGCGCTGGAGGACGCGGACACCTCCACATCTAACGCCGAAGCCCACTCCGATCGCGGGCTCGGCGAGACGGCCGTGAGGCTGCTGACTGTGACTGAACACGGCACACGAGCCTCATAATCGGCGAGCAAGAACGGCAAAGACGTCGCAAAGGTGATGCCACGATTGCTGTTGTTACTGTAATTGTTGTTGCCGCTGCTGTTAAGTAGTTGGTGGTTGTTGCTTTTGCTGCTGCTATTTAGTCCATCAGCAGCGAGTACAAGCGCAGCAGCCCCGGTCGGCGCACAGGTGGTGGAGAGGAAGCTGGCCGAAACGTCACTCAACGTCGTGTTGAGGCTCGGCCGACTGCTGAGGGCTGCGGACTTCATACTAGTCGCGCTCGAACGACGCTGCAACCGCGTGCCGGCCTCATCAACAGCGACCAATGACGAAACAGACGGCGGAGAAGTCAGCATAACGGACGGTAGCGCACCATTACTGTGGCTGTTATGGCCATCGTAATTGTTGCTACCGCTGTTGCTGCGGTGCGTCGCCGCGGTGCCGTAGGGTTGCGTGCTGCTGCGCCACGAGTGCGACGGCAAGGCAAAGTTCAAAAACGTGAAGGGGGAGTTGGAATTGGCGCTCATCCCAGTGGAAGTGGCGGTGGTGCTGGTCGGCACGGTTGAAACAGTCGAAGTGCTCGCACTCTCATCCTTGTTGTCGCCGTTCGCAGATATACTGCAGTTCTCGTTGTTGCGCCGGCTCGGAGAAGTGGAGGGTGAAATAGTTAGCGACTCCATGTTGGACGTGCAACCCGCAAGCGGGAGAAAAGACGTGGTGGACACGGCACCGAAAAGCGAAAGTGCGCTCTCCGCTGTTGGCGCGCCGCTAACGTGCGACTCGTCCTCCACCAGTGAGAAGGACACAGAAAGGTCTCTGCTGATAGGTCGAAACTCAGTGGTGGTAAATGCCTTTCCATTAGACTCTTCACCTCCAGGTACAGCCGCACCAAGATTCGCACTGACGGTCAGTTCCTTGCTAACACCACTGTTTCTCTTAGATGCGTTGGCCTGTACGAAGGCAGCTTGCTGACCGAAGAGAAAAGGATGTTCCAGGGCCTCGGTGGCACTGCATCGCGTCGTTTCCTCTACACACAGCAACGACCTCACGAACGACTTTGCCTTCGCACTCATCCACTTCGGGTAGTACACTACACCGGTACAGATAAGGTGTTTCGCCTGCGTGGTGCTGACGTGTTCGAAGGGGAGGTAGCCGCACAGCAGTTCGTACGTCAGCACCCCTAGAGCCCACATATCAGCCTTGGTGCTACTGCGTGATCTGCCGCGCACCACCTCCGGTGCAGCGTAGTCGACGTTCTCTTTCTGTGATAGTGCGTCCTCGGTTTCGTCACGCACGGAACAGAGCCGCCTTGCGTTCAGAAAACTGCTGAGTTTTGCGTTCGTACAGTTATCCTTCAACAGGACATGGCGCGGCATGACGGCACCGTGTGCAATCTGATGTGTATGCAGGTAAGCCAATGCGAGGGTCAGCTGACACACAAAGCGCTGCAGCTGCGCTTCTGGCAAGCGTTTGTTAGGCTGTCGGGCCGCGTAACTGGCCAAATCACCATCGTCGGCGTACTCAAGCGTCAGGAACACTCGTCGGGCATCCTCGAAAAAGGTGTAGAGCTTTGATATATGCGGGCAGCGTCGACCGGCTGACATGTGTAATCGTGCCGCCCGCCTAATGCGACGTGGCAGTCTATCATCTTCATAGCTTTTATCTATCCCTTCAGTATCATTGCTTTTGATATCGTCACCATTAAAACGAGAAACTAAATCTGATTTTTCCACACATTTCAGTGCCACGACCACCTTACTTCGCTTCTCGCGGGCAAGGTAGGTTCTCCCCGTTTCTCCGGAAC
Organism: Crithidia expoeki; assembly: GCA_900240875.1. Classification (NCBI taxonomy): domain Eukaryota; phylum Euglenozoa; class Kinetoplastea; order Trypanosomatida; family Trypanosomatidae; genus Crithidia; species Crithidia expoeki. Next base: position 87,384 of record OESE01000174.1, read on the forward strand.
CGAGACGGCGACCCACGTCGAAATCAGCAAGGCGCCACGAGGAGGACGGTATTGCAATGCGTGAAGGTGATGTGGACGGAGTCAGCGAATACTCTGCCGGTGGAATGGCATGTCGAGACTGAGGTGACACATTCTTGCGTATTGTCTGGAACTGTCTCCCTTGAGGTCGGTGTTGCTGTTGCAGCCGCGGATAGTCCCTGTGGACTTGACGCTGATCTTTGGGATTAGTCAAAATGATCTGCGGACGAAGTGCGGATGATGTGCGAAGCGAGTTCCGCGGAGAGATGCAAAACAACTGGTCCGCTGGTGATGGTGGTGGTAGCGGCGGATAGTGGTGGCTGCGAGTTTTCTCAGAAACATTATCACTTTTAATTGCGTAAATCTCGGGAGGATGGCGAACAGGGGAGTTGGACAGCAACGAGTTTGCGATTGGTGAGAGTGTGAGTTCGCCATCATCGTCCATTGAAACCTGTGGCTGCCGTTGGTCAACTACTGCACCTGCAGCTTTGCACAATTCTTCATTTGCCAAGCTTTTCAGTGCACCCGACAGGCTTTTGCTATTAGAAGCACCAGCAGCAAAACTCTCCTCCACGTCGTCCTTTACTTTCTGTACCTCATTGCTGCGGAAGCCGTTATCTCGCATTTCGTCGTCAGCTCCCGTAAGTTGAGCGTAAAAGTGCACCGCGTAGCGCAGCTGTGCGTCCACGTCCAGCAGTACCGGTGCCTCTGCATCCCACGAGAAGGTCGTTGGCTGTGTTACCCAGTTGTCCGTGAAAGGTCTGTTTGCAACAGTACTTGTCGTACTGGCAATGTTGCCCGATGTTGAATCAGCCCCAGGAAAATCCCACCCGTCGCTCCGTGAAAGGCTGTCACAAACGTGCTGAACTTCCTCATACGAGAGGCATTGCAGGAGCGCCACGGTGCGCACGTCCACCTCCGACACAATATGCTTTGGTAAATTGTAATTTTGCACGGAAGGGGGAACGGGCGGCGGAGATGGAGACGGTTTTGTACACCGAGAAGACCGCCTTGAGTACTCGAGTGCTGATGTCGGTACGCTAAACCGCACGTGCTGTTCCCCTCGCGCCTGCTTTTCACCCTCGCTCGAAAATCGATAAGATAGCATCGGGGCAGGGGGCTGTGCCTCGGGTGACAAAGACTTTTCCGTTGTCTCTACATCCTGCAGCATCGCTGGTCTGTTTTTACTCGGACTGCAGACACGATGTAAGCTGCTGATGCCAATGTCAGCGTTCCTCGGTGGGGTGTTCATCGCCGACGACGTGTCACATCCGTTGCGGGTGCTGCCTCCGCTGATTGTACCCCTCGCCAAGCGCAAACCGTAACTGTTAGGATGGGCAAGAGCACCGTCGCGGTTGTTGCTACAACTTTCGGTGCTGCGCGTCTGCGGAGGTGAGGAGCTCGGCCCTGGGGAACTAACATCAGGGTCCTGTGCAGTTGGATAAGGGCTTTGCTCACCGCGCAGCATCGCCTTGGCTTCGAGAATTGCTTCGTAGGCGCTGATGAGGGCGTTGCCTCGGCAGGATGGCGAGTGGGACACCCCCAAGGTTGTTGCAGATGGCATCTGGGGCTCTCTTTCCCCTTCAACTTAGAGATGAACTGTACGAAGCCAAAAAAAAAAAAACATGTTGTCACCGTGTCGGTGGTAGTGGAGATCCAATAGCGTTGCAGCATGCACGCTTACAGGTGGATCCGCAGTGGTAAAATCTATGTAGCTGTCGCGAACACGGGGTGCACCCCTTGGTAAATTCGATGTTGATAATGAATTCTATTCTAGTGGCTTGAGGTTAAACCTGCAATAGCGAGCTAGCTGTGTTGCTGTGCCGTGATATGAGTTCATTTCAGTGGATCAGCGCGGCAAGCTCAACGGTGATGGTCAAGATCACAAAAGGGCACACCAAGAAGAGAGATACAATTGAGAAAAGGGTGTCACAAAGAAATCCTAGCTGGCCAGCCTGTAGGCTCGACTTGAGCAACGAAGCCGATGACTACAAGCTCCCTAAAAGGACTCAGTAAATGCCGTGCAGAAGCAGTGAAAAGGCGGTGTTACTTAGGGTGTCAGCGTTCGGCAGAAAGTGAAATAATACGGCTTCGTTTACTGACACTTGGGCAAATATCATTTGAACTAACTGAAAACAACGACAAGCGGCTGGCACAGCCGAGCCGTAAAAAAAAAAAAATGGGTTGGTACAACTGGGCAGAAGACCATCAAGGTGTAAAAAGAGCCACAGAAGCTGCAGGACTGAAGAGTGCATCGGCCACTCATGCTTCACGTTTGGAGGCGTTCGTCAACAGCTTTTCGAGCCGTGCCACCTCAGCTCGAAGAGCCGGCAAAGAAGACAACTGCAGCTCCCTGCGTGCAGGGTCCGCCACCAGACCATTCACTTCGTACAATTGCATCTCGGCCAAGCCACGCGCAGCCCGTGTAGCGGAGGCGTCGTGCATTGTCTTGTCCTCCACGGCAAACACAGAGTTGCAGATCTCTCTCTGCAGCACACGCAGTAAGTCCGGTGTAGTGTCCAGTAGCCCCCGCAGCGGCTCCGTCGACGGAAACAGCTCTGCCTCTGACACAACGTACACAGGGATGGGGATGTGCTCATTGCACGGACCGGCCTGAAAACAATGCAGAGCACAGTGACCGCGCTGGATGCCGTCTTCGGCGTTGAAGACGCTCACGATGAGTCCAACCCAGCCACTCTCAAAGTGCTGCTGGTGTTCCCGCTGCGTCCGCAGGTCCACGGCGGATGGCACAACAGGAATCTTCGGATGACTGTGGTACCAACCCAAAACGGTGGTGTCAGCCCCGGTTGCAGCGGAGACCTTTTCAGGGGTTTCAGAGGCAAAGGCGAGCGCTTCCGGAGACATTTCGACCCGATCGCTGCAATGCACGCTGCGCTCGCTGATGCACGTGGCCCAGACAAAGGCGACTTTGCCCTCCACATAACCCGGTGGAGGAGGGGAGGGGGAAGACATGACCGTGGGCGTTAGAATGGGAACAGTACCGCTATCAGTGATTACGTCCTTTGCATTAGCCGCCTTGCCGTTCACAGCAGTTCCCCCGTTGCTCTGCAATGAGGGAAAGTAGCGAGTCTCGAAGCGGCCCAGTAACATCCCCATCACCTCCTCCTTTTCGGTGGTGAAGGCGTGCCGGAAGCAGCTGTGGATCACCTGCTCGCTGATACGTACCTCGCGCAGTGGTGCCTTACTACTGCAGACGCTCGTCGAGGCTTGTTGCATCTCCACCGTTAATGTGTGTGTGTGTCTTGAAGGAACAAAAAAAGAAAAACCGTTGTGGCTTTAAGCAGAGTACGCCTACGGGAGGATGAAGCAACAATGCAAACAGGAAAGATAACGATTATGAGAACAGCGAACCGCGCGTGTTGCTGCTACAGAAGACGAACACCAGACGAAAGAGGAAGTCGACGCTTCTCTGGATGAATATCGCCCCTAGCGGAAAAAAAAAATTTCAAAGCGGTGCTTCCGCGAGGAAATCTGCAATGGTGTCTCAAGGGAAACCCGACGCAGTTTCTAGTACACAAAGTGTTCGGAGGTGCTTGAACAGGAACCGCTTGCAGTCTGTTCTACGCTGTCAAGTGGAGGAGAAAGTAATTAGATAGAAGACGAACGGAACGGTCACGCAGGCAGTCGTAACTTGCACGGATCATTATTCCCGTATGCACTAGCACCTATACTCTCTATCAGTTGACGTTGTTATGTGTGGCGTTCCCGTTTCACGGCTTTGCAACGGGCTTCCCAGACAATGCTCGTCGTCGGCAAAATGATGGAGACAACCTGCCGGGCACATAGCCACGTCCTTAGACATGGCACTATTAAATGCGTAAGATAGACACAAAAGAGGTGTGCGGTACGCACATGTAGCGAGAGCGGAAGGAGGTGGCAAGGCACGTTTTGCTCCTGTTCTGCTGACACTATTTTTTTTTCCTGGTTATTGTTGTGTGTTTTGAAAGCGAATGTAAAGTAGAACGTAATGGTGCACTGCTGTATCTATCCGGCGAGCCGCTGATTTCTCATATTTATATAAGTGTGTGTGTACACGCCGTACGTTGTGCTTTTAACCAAATGGTCAACCAGTCAAGGAAAAGAGGATTGTGTCTACCAAATGCCGCATCTAGTGTGAGGTAAAATCAGCGCACAACGCATTAGCGGACAGGCAAAACTCCTCTCAGTAGTTGACTCCAATCAACTTTCCATACAACACCACTTCCGAGGAATAAGCACTGCAATCGCTGATCAAAGTTGCGGCTAACATGACGAAGCGTATCGGTGGAAAGTCGTCGTGGCTGCTTGACGGTCACATGTGCTGCTCAACACACTGTGCCAACAAAGAAGAGCAGCTCACGTCAGCGAGTACGAATGCAAATGTACATGCGAGAGGAAGGCGGTCTAAAGTAATCTCTAAGTCAAAGAACAGAAGAAGAAAATGAAACGCGGTGGGCTTGAACCGTTCACAGGTTACTGTTGGTGCTCCGTGACGGTGCGGAAGAGTGAGACGACGGCGGTCTGCGGCAGCTCACTAATCAGCTCCCACGCCTGCGGATCGCTGCGAATCATTGAATGGAAATTGCTTGCCACGTAATTGATGGCGCGCTCGTGCAGCTCTGGAATTTGGTACTTTACGGCATAAATCAGCAGCCGCAACGTGTTGCTGTTGCTGAAGGCCTCGTCAGCCTCACGCTTCAGTTGACCGTCCATGACTAGCACGTGCTGCATCTTAAAGATAATCGCGATGTCCTCCGCAGAGAAGTCGCGGGCCGTGTCGAGGTGGCGGCGGTACATCCCCAGCAGCAGCTTCTGCCAGCTGCGCAGAGAGAAGTCGAACTCCGCCGTGGTGAAAGACGGCAGCGGGGCCGGGCTGCGCGGGTTCAGCGCCTGCGAAAAAAGCACGCAGCGGCACGCGAGGATGTAGCGATGGGCGTGCACTGTGTACTGCTGCGGGCCCACGACCCAATCGTAGTCGCTGTATTCGCCTGATTCAGCCAGCCATGCCAGCTGCTTACCCAGTGTGTTCTTCATCGGCGGAATAGGCGCATTTGGCACCGTCTCCTTGCGGTACAGAATGAGGGAGAGGCGGCGGAAGAGGTGTCCGGGGATCTCTTCAAACTGCCTGTCCTGAATCAGCACATCGTAGTTGTCCAGCAACACATGCAGGTAAAGGGAGGTGAGGACCTCATCCGCGGCGTTGTAGCGTGTCAGCACGATAGGCAGGATGTTGTCCGGCGTCAGCAGCGGGCGTACGTAGCGGATGCACACCGCACTGAGGTCGTAGAACTCGCAGGCAGCGGCTAGCAAATACAGGTCGAGGAGCGACTCAGGCGGCAACACACCGGGCTCCGGGTACTCCTCCGTATACACGTATCGCAGGAAAGTTGTGAAAACGTCCAGAGGCACCGCGATCGCCACGATACAGCCCACCTGCAGGGGCAACATCTGCTCCGGCAGCAGCGGCTGCATACGCGCGCCAATGACGCAGCGATGTGCCTTCACCCGTACCCCCTGCACGTCAAAGCTCATGTCGCACAGACTCTCGAGGTGCTCGAACGGGTATGTGAGCGGCGCACGGACGTAGTTGGTGTTGTTGCCATTCATCGGTGCTGCGCTGCTCGGCCGCCCTGGCGAGCTGCTGACGTTAGATGCGTTATCCATCGACACTAATTGCCCATTGTTACTGTTATTGTTTATGTTGTTATTGTTTGGGTCGTTGTAGTATCCACGGCGAGGCCCTACCGCGACGCTGCCACCGCGCTGCGGCGGTGGCGGGGGAGGTTGGTCCATGCTGCTCTCCATGGGCACAAGGGCACCAGGGCCGACGCGACCCGGTGGATAAGCCGTACGGTCCATACCCATTCCCATACCACCACCGTTGTTCATGTTATTTATACTGCTATTGTTGCCGCCCATCATCACGTTCGGTCGCACACTGGGGCCGCGGCTGGGCGACGGCCGACCACCGCCGTTGGTCCCAGGACTGAAGCCGCGCGTCGGCGTTATCGACCGCGTGGCACTGCGCACCGGCGGTGTGCGCTGATTCTCGCGACCGTCGTTGATTTGCAGCGTGACTTCAAAGTCGACACAGCGGGTGCCAGTCTCTTGAACAGTGTAGACAAAGCCGCTCTCCGGCTGCAGGAGCTGGTCCATCGTGATGAACTGGTGCAAACCCCACGCACTACCGGCCTTCTTGAAGGTGCAGTTAAACGTTTTGCTGCGCGACTGTAGCGGGTCGCGAATGCACACGGCGGTGAGTTTGAAGTGCACCGCAATCGCACCCGGTGTACAGCTCTGCAGGTGGAGGGCGAGGAAGCGTTGACCGTCCGCGGTGCGCTCCTGAATGTGAAAGCGCCACAGCCATCCGCCCACGTCGAACTCCGCACTGTAACGAGAACCCTCGTACTGCAGCTCGCGAATCACGCTGACCGGGACCCGGTAGCGGTAGCGGGCGCTGCTACCCGAGAACACCTCGACAGCCTCTACAGACTCCATTGCCCAATCTAAAATGTACGTGCAAACGTGTACGTTGTAGTATTTCCGTCAGCCCGAGATGGGAAAGAACAGCTCTTTGGATGAAGCTGTCGTGATGGTACTGTTGTGATTTTCTGTGCGTCTAGGCCAGTGATTTTCTTCTTGCCTGCGTATTAGTTTCGTGTTTGGCATCTGAGCATCAGAATCATGGACGCACCGTGACAGAAGACGTTAAAAAAAAAAAAAAACAGAGGTTTTCAAGTCAGGCAGAGTTTGATTTTTTTTGGATGTCGCTCCATGTTCCAAAGCAGTATTTCACAGCAGTCTTTCGGAGACACAGGCTAAAAAAAAAAAAAACGTAACGGGAACGAAGGCACGGTTAATAAGCGGTGTAAATCGCCATAAACTCCTCTTCCTCACGCAACTAACTCAGAACACATTGGTTGACGACAGTCTCATTTACAGCCGCAACCAGACGGCAGTAAAACTGGTTTTTCGTTTCGTTTTTTTTTTTTCGTGGTTTGAACAGCATCTCTACAGACGGCTTCACTCAAGAGAATCGAAAGGAAACACCTTGCTGACACCCAATGAACCCCAATTGGAAAACGGTACAGGAAACAAACAAAAAAACCGAAGATTCAACTCAGCAGGAAAAGACCAACACGCTGGTCGCTTTCTGTTCTTTCCCGCTACGCCGCCGTTGTGTCGTCGGGGAAAAGCACATCTGCGTGCTCCTCAATCATCGCCTTCGTCGCCTCGAGCCGCTCCAGCAGCTTCATGTACGTCCCCTTCTGCGACTTGACGTCAATCCACTCCTGCAGCTCGTCGATGCGGTTCTTGTACTCAGTGCGACCTCCGTATGCATCGTAGTATGGGAAGGTCAACACCGTCGTTGTCAGCGAGGACTGCAGCTCCGCCTTGATGAAATCTTCGTGCGGCTTCACGCACTCTTCACGCACCGTGAAATCGGCGAGGTGCGTGCACACAATGTCGTGTGCGTCGTGCTCCTTGAGCAGTCGCTCACACACCATCGACAACTTCTTTGCGTCTGGCGCGTCAGCTTTCTTCTTGAGCACGCCTTGGGCGCGCAGCAAAAGGTCACGCAACGGCGTGGAGGCTCTCTGTCCCCATTGTGCACACTGCTGTTCCAGCAGGCTGGAACTGTGCATGTCTGCAGCGGCGCGCTGCAGCTTGTTGTAGGTCTCCAGCGTCAGCATCACCCACTCCCGGTTCACATCCTGCAGCGCCTCCTGCACCCGCGTGTTGCTCATCAGCACTTCACTCTGCTCCATCAGCACGAGGAAGTTGCTGTCCATGACTGGTACATTCGTGTAAAAGGAATTGCTGAACTCAACCAGATCCTCGAACGTCGACAGCTCCGACAGCGTCTCGCGCTGCTTGCGGCACCAGTCCTTCAGCTGCTGCTGGCTGTCCATGAAATCGTCGACAGACTCGTCGCTGGAGGAACTGCGGCGGTAGCGTTCGCGGCCGACCAGTGTGCGGGCCTGCAGCTGCAGCCGGCAGACCTCGTCCAATACCTCGTAGAGGTCTTTCGTCGGCGGTAAACCGCTCTCAGTACCGGATGCCCGCTCCACCTGCTTTAGTTCGCGTACGGCGTTTTCGGCACCAGTGAAGAAAATCGTCCACGTGTCCAGCCAGCGGGAGACGGTGCTCAACTCCGCCAGCTTAAAGTCCTCCGCAGAATAGGAGAGGAGGAACGACAAGATTTCTTTACGCACCCCAAACTCCTTCAGCAGGCCCGTCCACTTCTCCCGGTACACATCCTTGTCCATCGATGGCGCACCTCCAGCGGTGCCACCCTCCGATGATTGCTGGTCCTGCAGCTCAGCGATCTCACGGCGGAGCTGTTCCAGCTCGGCCTCAGCGGCAGAGGCGCGCCGCACGGCCTCGTTGCGAATTTGGATTTGGTTGTCCAAAAACTGCAGCTCCTCGTTGACGAGCTCCTCGTAATTGTCGTACGACGGGTCCTGTAGCACCGCCGACTGCAAGCGTTGAATTTGTGCGTAGGACATGGCAGGATGAGAAAATGAAAGAGAACGTGCGCAAGTCAGTGTCCGGGGGTTCAGGAAGAAGAAAGGCGCGATGAGAAACTCCGCAAAAAGGTACGAAGTGGCAGTGAAAGAGACGAAAACGGTTTGTGTTGCTTGAAAACTCACAGTTCCGATGGAAGAGAGAAAGGAAAGGGGAGAGTGAGCGAGAGAGCGGGCGCATTTGAGAAGTCGAGGAGAGAGGGGTAAAGCAAAGAGCGTCTAAGGGTAAAGTGCACGAGGGCGCTTTTCTTTGTTTTCGTGTTGCGCTTCTTTTTTTTGTGCATAACGCTACGGCAGATCTACATCGGATGCGGGAATTAACGGGGGGATCGAAACGCGAAAGGGCTATCGTGGAAACGAAAACTGCAACTCAGGGGAAAGAATCACTGGGAAAAGCAATAAGAGAATTACTTCTCTCTGTTCAAGCCTGCCTCCCAAGTTCACTTTCACACGCAGCCGTCAGCGAAGCAGCCCGAAGCGCGAAGACGGCCTGAGGGCTCCTTACAACCATCCGAACTGCACGGAACTCCTCTCTGGTCAGGGCCTTTGGCTGGCGCACAGGGGCGACTATTTTCTCCTTCATTAACCCCTTGACGCACACTTGCCGAACATTTGGCGGCTGACCTACACAGCGTCTCGGAATTACTGCACGCTGAGCTGCGCCGGGCGGCAGCCAAAGTGCCTTGGACACTTCACAGCTCGCCTTCCATGGCCTCGCGCTTCTCGGCAAGGTCAGCACGTGAACTGGCGGAGCAGGTGCGCGGCCTCAATAACCTATTTCAACCCCGCTAGTCTGGAAATCATCAATTCCACTGAAAACGATCGCTGCCACAGCAGCGCCACCTCACCATGCACACCCCATCAATCAAGAACCGGAAAGGTCACACCTCGTGCTAGCAAAAAGCATCAACCAGGCACCGATTCCGTTAAGCAACCTCAGCAGTGTGGAGCTGCGAGAAATAACCGCATATGCCATAGCAACTTGATTGAAGTTTTGGGTGTCACATACTTGATCCCAACGAGCATAAATCACAACAAGGTGCCTGGAAGCTTTGGCACCGCGTCAACTAAAACCAGGTCACCGGTCCGTTGCTCTGTTCGTTGGAGTTCAGCATCCAAAGTCTGTGGTGTCTGCTCGACTATATTAGTGCTCAAATAGCTCTGGGATGGCAATCCGAGCAAGACTGATTTTTGTGTGATAGTGTATGTGTGTGTGTATGTATGTGTGTGTGTGTGTGTGTGTGTGTGTGCGTGTATGGGGCAACGCATGCAACCTTCTTAATTCTTATCATTCACGCCCTCTTGGTTGACGACATTCCCGACACTCTTCATCTTCTTTGTGGAAAGGTAAATCGGGTCTACACTCAGTCACACTGCTCTGTCATGCGCCATTCTGCTTGTGCTGCGCTGCGCTGCTGCAACGGCGTACCGGAGCTTCCAAGAATCTTCTTCTCATGTCACCATAAACGAGTCCATTCCAACGCTTTAAATGCGTCAGTGACCGCACTTAAGCAGTACAAGAGATAGTATCACGTGGTGTGCTTCATGCGCGAAACAGCAAAACCGGCTCATGTATGACATACGGCACGAAATAGCGTACTGCCAGGTTGGAGGACCAACACCAACGAGGAAGATATGAAAGCGTGGTAGTTCCTGGCACTTCCCATGCGGTCGTATGAGTTACCTGAGGTTTTTGGTTAGTCTTCTGCCATGCTGCGCTTTCACTTGACGGAGACTGCATGGGCCAACGGCCTCTCAACCTGATTTTTCCCTGAACTGCCATCGTTTTGGTGAGTCAATAAGACCCGTCGTAGAAGGCATCCGCGCCAACAGCTAAGTGGGCAGCTACGTCGGAAGTCTTCCAATGGGCTGAAAAGGCTTTTCCAAAAAGAACCAATCTTCGCCTTCTCGCATTTCACAGACACAGGTGTGGGCCTACGGCAAGGTGGGTGGTTCAGTGGGGAAACTAACGCAACTGCCTGAAATGCGACAGAATATGAAACGAGCTGCGTGCCGAGGCAAGGGTCATGTGCCGGCAGCACGGAGATCCGCTTCGCGGGAAGTAGGGGTGGGGTAATTGTTCCTCGGACCTCAAAACCCTCTGGAGTTCAAGGGTTATGTTTGTGTGGGGCCTGCTGTAGCGGTGTAGACGTCCAAGGGAGGAGGCATGCCGCCTTCTCCGAGGGTTGCCCGCCTCGCGGTCACACCAACGCCCTCCGCTTCTTCGTCCGTCCCCTCACATTCGCTAGGTTGAGGGGTTTTCCTAATTCTTCATTCAAATCCTCACCTTTTCCAGTAACCCTCCCAACAAGCTGAACCTCGAACTGTTGAAGTGCAATGCTCACAAGAATTCGGAGAAAGATCGGTACGCCGCATTGATGCGCCGTTGCATCAAGACGGTGCAGCAGAAAAAGAACAGTGCACGACAGACCGGTGACAAGCGCACTCCTTACGTTCCATTTAAGTAAAACGCGGGAAAACTGCCAACACCAACAAAAACCCTGAATGATGAGGATCAAGAGGACTGTACGCGTCGCGTGTGCGACGCGTCGAACCCGGTCTTTTAAACCAGTGCGGACGTGAAACTAAGACACTCAAACAGACATCACCAACGGCGTCTAACCCCTCTTCGGCGCTAGTGACTAATGTATCATGGGGAGGTTGGGAAGCGACACGCTTTCACAGCATTGGAAAGAGGGGAGATAGCAGTCTTCTTTGCAGATTCGTTGTCAAGACGGGGCGGAGTGACCTCAAACGGGTGGGAGAAGGGAAAAAAGCGTGTTTTCAGAGTCTGAAACTACCAAGCACAAAAAGAAAATATAAAGACAGCAAGAAGAACAGAGACGAAGGTCTTTCACTCCCTCAGACCACTCCTTTGCTCCATCACTCCTCGCCCAGGCAGTAGCGAAGCGCAAATGAGGAAAGAGGTTAATCTCTATGAAACTGTGAAGAAGCTCGTGCGTTGCTGAGCAAATGGAACGCACACGGATGGCAACGCACTCAAATTACTTCAATACCTCCCGTCTAACACCTCGGAGGTCAGGCTACAGTGTGCTGTCTAACACCCCACAAATACCTAGAATAAATAAATAAATATATATATATATATATATATATAGTTTGCACGCATTTAAGACGAAACATCGAGAAGTACCTGCTCTTGCGTGGGCTACAATGTGTGCTCTTGTCTGTTTTTACCTGTCTTTCTTGGTTTTTTCTTCTTGGAACACTACGGCTTCGTTTGGAGTCTCGAAATTTGCACGTGCGCATTACAACATGAAAGCGTGTTGCCGACAAGTGCAAGCAATGCTGTGATTTGCTCATGAAAAGCGAATGCGTCAGCTGAGAAGCCATGAGCCCACCGCGGTGTAATCGAAAACAGAAGTGGCGGAATTTATGCAAAAGCTCGTCTGTTGACTGAAACTGCAAGACCAGAAGTAAGGCGGAGAGAGGGGATGTGATGCGGCTAGTTTGCGCTTTCTTCGCCTGCAGTCTACGCTACTGCTTGGCCTGCTTTACACTTGACAACGAACGCCGCACGTACACACACACACACACACACACACACAACGCTAATCGTGATCCAACAACGGCGGAGAAAAGGCAGCACCATACGACAACTTTTACAAAGTATCCGCCGAGTTCACAACAAACACGTCATACCAGCTGCTGAACTTGTTGCTCTCCTGGAAGATATACTGCAGCGACTGCGTCATCGAGGACTGCAGCTTATCCGGCGAGTAAACCAGGAACAGAATCACAAGACTCCACAGGCCACCCATGTACACACGGTATGAGTACGACGGGACAGGGACAGCCAGCTTGGTGGTGATGAGGTGGAAAAGACCGCAGATTATCCGGGCCAAGATGTACATCATCATTTGAATGTGCACGCCGTTGTCCGGGTCTCCCCAAAAGCAGGCACCGATCAAGAAGCCGGCGAGCGCGTTGTGCCACATGTGCGTGGTGCCCTGCATCCACCGCAGCGCGCCGCGGACGACGGCGTAGAGAGCAGCACTGTAGCCGAGGCCGAGAGCGTGTGTCTTCGTTACCTTGAAGATCTTTGCCGGCATCGAGCTGTATGGCGACTTGCTCCACACAAGGTTCAGCACGAGGGCGTGCGGGGCGCGGACACGAGTACCGTACACCACACCGTTGCGGAAGCCTTTCAGGGCGTGGAAAAGAATGTCGAAGTCACCAGAGGCGATCATGGTGTTGATACGCTCCAACACTGCGCCGTGCAGCCCCGATACAGCGGGGGCGGTGCTCCGGCGGGGGGCAGGGGTGGTGGGGCCAACGACCGCTGCAACCGGCGCCTTGGCGTTGGTGGCAGACATGACGGATATTACACAAAAAAGGGGGTAAGTAAAACCACACAATCGACGATGGGGGCTCGGTATGGGACAACTAACTGGACAGACACAGTGATATTCCTGTGTGCGTTGACGTTGCTGTCGAGCACTTTGACCAGAAAGAGGCACGCAATGAGAATGAAAAATTGTTTTTAGGCGAAGGCGATCAACCGGTGAATTGCACATTGACGGATTGGCACCGAAGCGCCCCAATTCGCTACACAGGAAAAGTCATAGTCCCTAAAACCTGCTGTCGATATTAGCCCTGCCAGAAGTCGCAGAATTCTGTCATCACAACATGCGAGCCAAAGGATGAAAAAACGCGGTTTTGATCGTCGCGTTGAGCAACGCAGATGTGGACAGTTTAAAACCAGCCCACATTCCACCGGGGCCAGAAATAGAAATTAGAAGGAGTAAAAACACGGTGATTCACCCTTTTATAGAAGCCATTGCTATTTAATACCAACACCTAGTACGGCGTAGGCTCCTCCACAGGTCCAGCAATCTGCGGTGCAGCGTCACCGCGCACCCACAAGCTCGCCTCATGGCAGCGCGGGCACCGTGGAAACACCTTCCAACCTTTCGCATCCTTGCCGCCGATCACAAAAGTCTTGTAGCCGCAGTGTTCACACTTGATGTACTTTTTTAGCGCCGGCTTCAGCTCTGTGCGGTGGTGCTGCTCTATACACGTCGTGGGCGGCTTCATGTACCAGCACCGGCAGCCGTAACAGTAGTGGGCTTTAACCTCCTGCTGTGAGACAGCTTCCAGCGCCTCGAGCGCCTTTTCTTTCGTAATCTGCTTGTCCACAAAAGAAAGGAGACGCTGCTTTTCTGCGTCGCTGCGCAAATGATCGTGCTGGCTCTGCACGCTGCTCGCCACCACTCCTAGCAAGGTCAGTGGAAGTGGATCATCACTTGCTAATTTTGTCAGAAAGTCCTCCCTTGACCTGTTGGAAACAGGTGCCGCAGCAACACCATCACCGCTTACATCGCCGTTGTTACCTCCGCTGCCATTACTATTGATGTTGCTCCCCCTCTTTGGGTTTGCCGCATCCTTGGCCGCTTTTGCGGCAGCACGCAGCATCGCTCTCTGAGTGTCGCTTCCGCTGCCCCCTACCGCGCCCCCACCAGCCATCACGACGGTGTGCCGGTAGTTCTTTTTTACGGCGGACGAAATAACAGAGTGGACGCTGCTGTGGCCGCTGAGGGGCGCAAAGGCGGCGGGGGTGCCGCGATGCAGCGGCTGGAACTGCGCACGGAGGACATGGACACGGTTCGCGTCTGTCGCTGCTGTTGTCGAGGAGGAAGATAAAAGGGTAGAAGAGTGCATGGGAACAGCTGCTGATGTCGTTGAGACGGCAGACCTTGGGACTGCATCCGCGCGGGCACGCTTGAATGCTTGGGCGCTGTCGATGTTTATGCTCGTCGTGCCCTCGCATGAATCGCGCTCACGAAGACGCACGGCTGCCGCTCGAGCATCCCTTGCCTTTCCTCCAGTGATGTCATCGTCAGCAGCACTACTCGCACTGCTTTTGAGAACAACAGACAGATCACTACCATAAGGTTGTTCGCTTATCTTTTTCTGCTCCGCGGGTTTCAGGGAGCGACGAAGCAGCTTCTCTTCTTCACTCAGCACCGCTTGCTGCCGGGCAGCTTCCAGTACATCGCGGCCACGCGACGTCACACCCAACTCCTGCGCAGTCGGGTAACGCTCGGAAGGGCACAGGCCAACTTTTTGCTTCAGCGGAAGCGGAGCTCCACCCTGCACCCCACCATACACACCGCTGCCGGCAGAGTTGAGACCGCGCCGCCGCGCCGCGTCTTCCACCGGCAGCCCCGTAGCACCGCGCACTGCGAAGAATGACGGCTGCCGCAGCAGCTGCTGAGACGCGGCTAGGCGAGCATTCACTGGATGATGGAGCGACTGCTGCTGTTTTGGGGTCATGATCAATGAAGGTCCAGTTTTGGTGGTGCTGTCCGGCGTCAGCGTGGTGCCTCGACGTGCCACTGTTGGCGTGAGCATCATGTGACTTGTCAAAGTCCCACCCTTCATGATCGCAGTCGTAGTGCGCTTGGAAGCTACAAAGGAGGAGCTAACAGATCGATGAGCAGACAGGCTACTCGGCAACGTACTGCCGCTGCTGTTTCCCGAAGTCCCACGGGCCACCTTGCGCAGGTCGCCCACGTGATAGCTGCAGTGCTGGGAGTGCAGCGTGTTCACCAGAACATGACAACGCTCATTAGACTTGTGGGAGACAGATATACATGTGCCGAGGTCAGCTGCAAAGCCAAGCTGCCGCACCGCTGTGTGGTCGGAGACACGTAGGAGCACATCGAAATCTGCACTGACACTGCTATCACCGTTGCCGTTGCTGCTCCCCTTACGCGGGCACATGGCGACGTTGCTGAGGGCCAGCACGGATCCCCGCACGAGCTGGCTGTAGAGGAGATCGAAGGCGTCGCCGCAAAGCAAAAAGCTGAGTTCGTTTTCCGCCGAAGGGGAGATGTTCTCCATGTTCCACAATGTAAGGACGGCGTAGCGGGAGGTGCGGGTCTGTGTTGCACTTTGCTTCGGGTCCGACTTGCGCGTCGCCACACCAACACAGGTGAGCGGCACGGGTGTTTGTGCGCCGTTGCGGCAGGCGGCCTGGCGGAACAACGCAAACGACGCATAAGGAAATTCTGCGAGCCGCACTGCGAGTTGCTCTAAGGCGACGGTGGCTCTGCGTACTCGAATGCGACTGTGCGGCTCAGTGAAAACGGCGGAGGCGGGTGGTGGGGCGTTTGACATGTCGCTGCGTGTCTCATCGCCGCGACCGTCAAAAGAGGCAGGGGATGACCGAATGACAATCACCGCGCCGTTGCTGGACGCGCTGTTTGGTGGGAAAGTGGTGGTGGTGGATGAGAAGGGTAGCGGCAAGGGAGATGTTATGGCGGATGGAGTAGCTGTGACGACATGCTGCTGCTGCTGCTGCTGCTGCCGAGGCTCTCTTTGTGCTTCATGTTGTGATGCGTTTGCGCTGGAAGCCAAAGTCGGTGGTGTACTTGTGTTTAATGTACGGAAAGAAGTGCTTGTGACATCGTCAAGAAGAACGATGTCGTTGTCATAGGGGCTTTGAGATAGCGCGTCGGTAGAGAAAAGCCCGGAAAGACCGTTCGACTCAGTTAAGTGTTTATGTGTAAGGGGGAGTAGTTTGGTACTTGAGTTTGCAAGGCTTCCAGTGGAACTTGGCTTCTCATTGAAGACGTCGAAAAGATCGTCGCTCATCTCGTCTGACTGTCAGACTCAAATTACGCACGTTGAAGTCCCTATATATACTGTTCTCCACACAAAGACACCAACGAAAAAGAGGTTTCGTTGAAGGGTGTTTAATGTAAATGTGAACGTGTGTACTCCTTTCCGTAGCAGGAGCAGCTGCTTCCCAGTGGTCAGTCAACGGCAGGAGTACTTTCGGGCTACCTCGGGTTGGATGTGTGAGACTCTTGTTGTGAGTAAAAGAAAACGAAACAGAGGAGCAGACGGGCGAAACCCAAAATAAAAGGCGTAGCGGCTATCAGTACCGCGGAGCGCATGCGCATATTACACCCGCTTCTATTCTGAGATACATGGTTGAGTCCCGTCATCATAAATTAAAAAATAGAGACATTGACCATTCTTGCTCCTGTGTGATGCCCCGCTTTTCACTCTCAGTAACAGCTGAGATCCCTCTCTTTTGCTAAAGAAACCAGGATTAAACCCAAATGGCAAGTGCGTAAACGGAGCGTGCAGTGTTGACGAGTTATATTTGCCTTGCTACCTTATTGGTTTGCCGGTAGTACATTAGTGTGTTCGATACATCGGGGTATAAGGCAATGATTGTGTTCACGAAGGGGTATACATCAGTAAAAGAGAGCCACTCACCAGAGCATCACCACGGCCTCAGCCACAACTCAATTTCTAAACAAAAAGAAAACAGGCCGGCAAAAGAGCGCCTTTCAAGAATTACATGGAAAAAAGGAAAAGAGGATTTGACATACATCGATCAACTCTACCGGAGCAACGGACAAGAAAAAAAGGGTGTAGAAGCAAACGCGACACGCTTTCATGTCAAGGCTGTTGTGCACCTCTGCCAGAAGGTGTACACTCAAAGGCGAAGACACTCCTGCGCACCCCACAAATGCTCTCAACGAAAGAAGAAACTTAGTTAGTGAGCAGAGAAAAAAGGGGAAAGCAAATAGCACATCGACACTGCAAGCATACTTCATGACACATCGCTACACTGTCTTCGACAACGGAGGGAGGAAGACGCCCTGCTGCTTGGCAGTCGATACCGACTCAGCCGTCCCTGCTGCAGTCGCCGGTGTGGCAGACTTTTTGCGTTTACTGCCATCTGAAGCTCTTTTTTCACCCTTCGATGTGTTGGCCTTTTCACGCACGCTGGTGCTGCGTGCACGACTCGAGGATGAGCCGCGCTTCTTTGAATCTTTGCGCTGTGGCAACGTCGACGGCCGCGGTGCCGTGTCAGCAGCAGCGCCTTTCTGCGAATCCCTGCGGCCACCTCGCGCCTTGCCAGCTGATAACCTGCTGCCACGGGCACCGCGGCTGCGCCGCAATGCTGGGGATGGTGGTGTTGGTCCGCTCAGCGGCCGCTGCGACGTCGTTGGGATTTCTGGAACGTTCGTGTCGTCGCCACCGCCGAAGAAGCTGTCCTCCTCCGTCTGTCGAACGGCACGCGGGCCGTGGAAGGCGACGATCTCGCCCAATGGTGAAGCCGCAGCAGCTGCCGTTTTCGAGGTGCTTTCCTCGTGGCGCGATACCGTCATGTCGTCCTCACCCTTCGTGTGAAAGAGCAGGATAGGATTTCGGAAGCTGACGCCGTCGTTGTTCTCAGCGACCACCTGCACCGTATAAGCCGTCCCAGGTGACAAGTTTGTCAGCACGTAGGTCGGCCGGTGCACTGTCGTGAGTAGCACCGGGTACGGCTGATCCGTCGTGTTGGCCAGGTAGACGCGGTAGTGTGGGCGAGTGTAGCGACCTGCGGCTGCTTCCGACGGCTTCGGCGGCGGAAGCCACTCCAACGTTGCCGCGTTCTGCGAAAGCGTCGTCAAGTGCAAGTCCTGCACTCCCTCCGGCGGGGTGCCACTCGACACTGCCACCGCCTCCGAGTAGTCGCTGTAGGGGCCGAGGAAGTTTGCCGGAAGCGGCGCGGCATTACTGTCACCATTCTCAACAGTCCCCTCACCACTTGTTAGTGGCGCTGTTGCTGCTGGGAGCTGTGCCATGTGGCGCCGCGCACACTTCACACGACACCGCATGCGGTTCAACAGACCGCTGATGCGCACCGCGCAGACCGTGCTGTCCTCAACGGTGTCAACAACGTGCCACTCCGGGCCAGGGCCACCAGTGGGGGATACCGAGACAGCGCCAGCCCCAGCAGAGACCGCGTTGCTGCCGTTTCCACCAATCCCGCGCCGTGGCGCCCCAGCGCTGCCGTCCGCCGAGGTGCCGGCTGAATTGTTCCCTGACACTCCGCCGCTGACGTTGTTGCTGCTTGCCGTGGCCGCCGCGTCTGTTGCGATGAAGCACTGCTCGATGATATAGCGGTAATGCACTACTGGACCTTCCGTCTCCGTCGGACCACCATTGTTATTATTGCTATTTGCCTCGTTGCTCGTCGCACCCTCGGCAGCGTCAAAAGCATTCACCCCGGCGACTGCAGCGGCCGTCGACGCTGGCGGCGTCCACTGCAGCGAGCAGAACTGCGCGTTGACGCGCCGCAGGACCACCTGCGATGGCGGCAGCGGCGGCGTGATGAAGCGCTGCTCCACAAAGGCACCCCAGTGGCCAAAGAGGTCCATGGCACGGAGACGCGCGACGTACGTCGTCTCGGGTGTCAGACCTTCAATGTGCTCGATCATATTGCCCGTGTTTGCGCGGTTATTTCCACCCTTTGTGTTGCTCGCCGTCAGTGCCGTGCTCGTGTCGGTCAAGTCGTACGTCTTGCGGAAGAGAAAGATGGAAGGGTTGGCCGCCACCGCACCAGGTGCTTCGAAGCTGGTAAGCGCCGCCATGTCCATGTCGGGAATCGCCGTCTGTGTTTGCGCACCGGCAGTAGTAGCCATGTCAGTCAACTGGCGCTGGTCGTCGTGCGAGGCGCCGTCGAGGCGCGTCTTACCAAAGGCACCGCTGGTGCGGTGAGGAGAAAGAGGGCTGTGCCGCGGGAAGCCGTGGCTACCATCCTGCGACACAGGAGACGCGGTCAGGGTAGTGAGTCCAGTGTATAGCTGCGCATCTCCTGCTGTCCTCGCTGTCGCCGCCAGGCCCGGAAGAAGGGAGCTGGTGGAGCGCAAGGCGGTGGAAACACTCGCCTCAAGCGAGGCATGCCGCTGCTGCAGTGCCACCAGGTCAGATTCGCGGTAGACGATCAGTTGATAGCGCGAGACGGTGCGTGTGCTGCCCAGCAGGGCCGCAGTGATGGCGGTCGAGTTTGAGCTGCCTGCCGTGGGTAGCAGAATTGCTGAGGGGGACATGGCGTTAAAATCGCCGCCGCCCGCCATATCCGCCGTCTGACTGTCCGTGAGCGGGTCGGCCGTCTCCACCGTACGCAGCGGATCCTGCCGGCCCCACGACAGGTCAGCCGTCTCGCCACGCACTGTGGCAGTCAATTCTAAGGTGCGCAACGTAGTGAAGAACACCGCCTGTGACCACAGCCCCCAGTCACCCGCGCCACCGTAGCACGGCTGCAGCGCAACGGCATACTCGGTGCCTGGGTGGAGCTGCATCAGCCGGTAGCACGGCGCCTGGTGCAACTCGGGGGACAGCCCGCACTCTTCCGGCGTGATCTCGCGCTCCACCGTGCCGAATTGCATTGAGCGCAGCACCACGAGAAACTTGGTCGGCATGGCGGGTGCACTGTGCCCCGCACCGGCAGCCTCGGCCGAACGCTGCTGTTGCTGCTGCAGCGGCTCTGCGGCCTCCCCCTGCTCCCACGTGAGCTCCGCACAGTTCTCGCCCACACTGAGCACCGTCGGCGCCAGCAGCTTCAGGGTGCGGAAGGGCCGCTCGTCGCTCCACAAGCCCCAGTCTCCTGTGGCCTCGCAGCAAGCGCGGATAATGACGACGTACGGTGTGTCGGCATTTAGCCCGCTCACGCGGTAGCTCGAGGCATCCTTGTGGAACTGCTTATCTACCACCGCGATAGACGGCGTCTCCTGCGTGTTGAAGACGCAGAGGTGGAAGGCGAGGGAGCCGGGGTTGCCCAGCTGCACGGAGGACACCAGCGAAGACGCGAAGGAGTTGCGGTCGGCCGCCAGCGTCGGCGTCTCCGTCTGCTGCTGCCCTACCGCTGTTGGCGGTATCGTCCCTGCAGTGGTGCCAGCGCACTGTGGTTGCAGTAGCGGGGTAACATGCGGCGACGAGGCGGGCGCAGTCGTGCCGCTTTGCTGTTTCTCGATGCGTGCGAGGTATTCCTCCGCCGTCTGCCGCGGCCGGCTCCATTCCACATTCACGAAGTGCTCCGTCGGCATCGATAGCTGTACCTGCAGCGGCTTCAGTGTGGCAAAACACGCTGTGTCGCTCCACAAGCTCCACGACTGGTTAACACTGTCACCCCACCGCACACGGACGGAATAGAGGGCATCTGCGTCGAGGTGCTTCACCGTGTAGGTCGACCGCGACGCCTTTAGCTGCTTCGACACCTGGTAGCTGAACCCCACGCCCGACACTTCGAGCTGGTACGTGCCGTCAGCGTCCTCCTCGTCGCCCAGCACGGCCACTTCGCCGTCGGGAAGCATCAGAGGCTTGCGGGGCCGCCGCCAGGTGATAGTGGCACAATCCTCACCGATACGATTCAGCTCCACCTGCAGGCACGGTAGCGTGATCACATACACCGGCCTGCTCCACCGTCCCCACGTCTTCTCGATGCAACAACGCACCTCGATTTTGTACAGCGTGTTCGGCTTGAGGAACTTGCCGAAGTACGTCGTCTCTGTCGGTGGCATGAGCTCTTCAAGGTGTAGCGTGTTGCTGCCGCGCGTTGTCTCCACCGCCGAGCCATCGCGCAGCATCTCATCTATGCGCAGCTGGTAAGTTTGGACGGGTTTCACCGGCATTACGCGGCGCACGGGCAGCGGAACGGCGCGGGGGTCGCGAGCCCAACGTAGCTGAAAGAACTCTTCGCCGACGCGCTCCACCGTGCAGACCATCCCGCGCAACGTCACGACGTAGTCGGCCTCACTCCACACGCCTGGCATTGCCTTCGCCTTCTCCATAGATTCACGCAAGACGGGGTCGATGGCGACTTTGGGGCTCTCACCACCAGTGCTTGTTGGCAAAGTTGCTGCGCTCTCCATTGCATCATCGAACTGCGTAAAGCCGTCGTGCGGCTGATACCACCGTCGCACCGCAAGGCGGAAGCGGTGATTCGACAAAAGTTCACGCATCACGCAATGACGTTGGTTCGGGTGCAAGAAGAGGCTGCGCCCCTCCTGCTCCCGCTGTCGTGCTGGCTCACCTTCCTCCTCGCCGAGGGGGATATCGGTGTAGTCGCGCACCCGCACCTCGTAGCAGACGGTTTCCTCCACTTTGCCGAGGTGCAGTGAGCCCATGGGGATCGTGTTGGACTTCCGCTGCCACGCCGCGGAGAAGTAGTCCTCGCCGACCTCCTTCACATCTGTCGCGAGGAGGTTGTACGTGCCGGTGCGCACGATGTCGCTCCACGGGCTCCATTCCCCGCTCCCGTACTTGGCCCGCACGCAAATGAGGTAGATGGAGTCCGGCTGCAGGGCGGGCAGAGTATGCTGGTGGGCCGTCCCCGGCACCTCGACGGTGTATCCTTCCGCCTCCTCGGACCGGCGGACAGAGATGACGTACGCGAGAATCGTCGTGGCAGCGCTGCGGTACACCGGTCCCACATCAGTCGTCGGTTTGTCTTGCAGGAGAAAGCGACGACGACGCTGCCATTGCTCCGACGCGTTGGGCGAGTCGCCGGCCGTCGCCAAGCCGCTGTCAACCCTGTCCACGTCCTCGAACTCTTGCGGCCGGATACTGCTTTCTTGTCCGAGGCTGCTGCTGCGGTCCCTCACAGAAGTCGACGTACCAGCTTCGTTATTGCTGTTCCCTGTGATCGGTGCGTAACGCACCTCCTCCGGTGCATCGCGACTCCACTGCAGCCGCACAAAGTCCTCACCGACAGTGGCAATGCTCGACACAAGCGGTTTCATCGTGTAGACGCAGCGGCCCTCAGACCACTCACTCCACACGCCGTCGTGGTTGACGGCGCGCACGTACAGCAAGTAAATGCTGTTGGAGCTCAGCGAGTTCACCGTGAGGCTCACAACATTGCCGTGAAGGTGCTTCTCCAAGAAGAGCCGCGGCGGGGAGTCCTCGGTGGCGTGATAGATACGCACGTGGTACTTGACAGCATCTCGTGCACCCACGGACACCGCCAGCGTGCTTCGCGGTATTCCTGTACCCGCTCCCGCACCGTTTCTAGTGGTTGCGGTACCAGCAGAGACGGCCACTATCGGGATCGGCAGCGACGAGACAGAGTTCGCAACAGCCTTGTTTTCTGCCGCTGGGCCACCGCTAATAGACCTAGACGACGACGATGCTCCGGCCAGCTCTTCCCGCTCCGCCCTTTGCGCGAGCTTCATGCGGTATGTCTCCGGGTTCTGCTCCGGTCGTCCCCATTCAATATCGATGTGGTTTTCAGTGATTTCGTTTGGGTGCACTAGGAGTTGCTTCAACGTCACGAAGGTCCGCTCTGCCGACCACAGACTCGCCTCACCGGCCTCATTGAAAGAGCGCACGCGGGCGGTGTACAGCGAGTCCAGAGAGAGCCCAGTCACGCGGAAGCTGCTGGACGCCGCACTGGTGTCGATTCGGGTGCTCAGAGTGAAGTCGCTGCTCAGTCCATACACTTCCAGCTCGTAGGACACCACTTTCGACGCGGGCAGAGTCACCTTCCGGCCTGTGCCGTCCACGACGCTCCAGCTATTGCGGTGAGCGCTGCCACCGCCGCCGTTGTTGGCGTTGTCATTGGAGTAATTTTCGCCGTTTGCGATGAGCGTAGCGAGAGGCGCAAGCGCCTCACGGCCCCACTGTAGCGTGGCGTAGTGCTCATCAATACACACAGGGGAGAGGCGGATGCGCGGCATGGTGATGAAGTGGTGCGGCGCCGACCACGGCCCGACCTGCCCGCCTGTCGTCTCGGCCATCACCTGCACACAGTAAATCGTCTGCGGTGACAGCTCGACCAGGACCGCCTGCAGCTCCGTGCACGAAGTGATCTTCTTCACCATTAAGTAGTGGTGCCGCTGCTTCATGGATGAATCGGAGGCGGAGGTGAGGCTGTTGGGTACCATGCCGTCGTACAGCTGCGGGTGCTGCTCAGGCGGCAGGGGGCCGCCACGCTGAAAGCCAAAAGCTAGTGTCCCTTCCAACTCGTCCACCTCCGCCGCCCGCGGCTTTTCCCCCGTCGCTACTGAAGGGATGCCGTGGAAGGACGTTTGGATGAGTTGGGTGTCGTCGAGGTCCATCGACAGCGCACCGGCGCTCTCCACCGACTCGGAGAAGCCGCCTTCCACCGAGTCGAGTTGATTGGTGAAGAGTGGACTGCCACGACCTGCGTCGTCATAATCGGCCTCACCAGCAGCAGCCCCACCGGCGGTCGCACGAGTGTGCGTGAAGATCTCCTCCAGTCGGAGGTAGAAGCCGGTGATCACGACATTGCCCTCCAAAACGTGCATGTCGCTCTCGTAGTCGATGCGCGGAGCGGCGCGCGACCACGACACCTGCGCACTGGACTCCGTCACCTCTGTCACTGCTGTCACAATGCTCGGCAGGGTGACGCACGAGCACGGCGCGGACCAGAGACCCCAGTCGCCCTTCGCGTCCCACTCCCGCACCGCGATGGTGTACTTCATGTCCGGCAGCAGTGCGTCGATGCGCAGGACGTTGGCCGCCTGCATGTTGCGGAACTCCTCCACCTCCTCACCGGTCTCGGCGTCCTCGTGGGTGATACGGAGCTGGTAAACCTGCACCTCCTCCGTGTAACGACTGCTCAGCAGCGTGTCGTTGACGTCCATCTTCGCCACCTCTTTGTTGTCCAGCCGCCACCACTCGAGGTCAACGAATGTCTCGCTGATGTAGGTGAGGTCAAGTTGGATGAGGTTGTGCGTCATGTACTTCAGCGGCGCCGTCCAGCAGCCCCAGACGTCGTCCCCGTAGTGCGGGCACAGCCGGCACACGTACATGTTGTTCGGCTGCAAGCCCGTCTCGGTGAAGCTGAGCACCGGCTTCTCGACGTCGTTCGGCAGGTAATGCTCAGAGATGTTTCCAGCCTCGTCGACGACACGTAACTGGAAGCCACGAATTGGGCAGTTTGGGTCAACTACGAGACCTAACTCGCCCTCGGCATGGCGGCGCGCGCGGGCGGTAGCGAGGCGGCGCAGCACGCGCAAACGGCGTAGTCGGTTCACGAGGGACGTGTACTCGGCGACGTCAAGCTTCTTGCGCTGGCTCTCCAGGTCGCGCTCGGTGAAGTTGTGGAACTCGTGCTGCAGGCGGCGGTACTCCTCTGTCTCCCGCACCGAGGCCGCCGTTGCCTCCGCACCTTCGCGGTACCAGTAAAGGTTGATGTAGTGCTCGCCAAAACGGCTCTGGTCCAGCTGAATCAACGAGAGCGTCGAGAGCTGCGTCGGCGGACTCCACGGCTGCCATGCCTCGGGCCCACTGCGGCCACGCACATAGACGGCAAAGGTAGAGTTCGGACTGAGGCCCTGCAGCAGCACCTGCGTGACACTTGACTGCAGCTGCACGTCGAGCAGCTCCACCGCCGTGTCCTGGCCCCCGGTAGTTGACGTTCCTCCGCCACCAGTAGCTGCCCCGGACGCAGTGGTCGAACTCGGCGAGCCGCCGACGTTCGACAAGGTGACGGATGTCTTTAGTGTCACCTCCTTCTTTCGATCGCGAGTGCTCACATTGGAGCCACCGAGGGCAGCGTTGAAGAAACCACGCGAGTTCGAGGTGCCAGGGCCGGCACGACGCGAGCTGCCAAGCAAGTCACGTGTACTGCCAATGCGTGATACTTTCGACGACCGCAACCGCAGCCGTTCCACTCCCGCTATGAAGGGCAGACATACGCTGCCGTCCTGCAGCGTCAACTTAAGCTCAAAGCCGGTACTGTCTGAGTTCCCCACGACAACGCGATCCACCTGGTAGTGCAGCGTCGCCTCCTCACGCAATATAGCGTTGTGCTCTTCCCGGGCAGCCGAGTCAACCCAGCGCGCCATCCCGCCGGATTCGCCCTTGCTCTCCTGCTCTTGTATCTTGCGTTTCATCTCGAACAGCTCGCGCCTCTCCCGCTCATCGCACTGCTGCAGCGCCTCGCGCTGTTTGCGGTTGAGGAGGTCGGCAAAGCGCTCCACGTGCGGCAGCGGGCGGTCCCACTCAAGCAGAGCAGTCGATTCCGTGTACTGCGCCACCCGCACCTCCACCGAAGCCAGCGTCAGAATCGTTACCTTGGGCGAAAAGTAGGACCAATGCTGCTGTTCGCTGAGGGAGCGCACCGACACACAGTAGAGCTGGTCCTGCTGCAGGTCCTCCACGAAGGCGGTCTGCGTGTCCTGACCAAACTTGAGCCGGCGGTGGTGCTCGCAGCTGATGCCCTCGAGTACCACTTCGTACTCGTGCACGGTATCATTTGGCACAATGACGTGCGCCGCAACGGTGATCTCTGGCGGAGCTATCGTAGAAATCATCACACTCTTCCCCACGCCATCCGAGGCAGTGTCGCATTCGACTTGTGCACCGGAAAGGAACCTCTCCGCATCGGTGTCGTGGCTATGGCCGTCGTCACTGGCGCTGACCTCCATCACACTCGCCTTCACTCGCCCCCATGACAGTCGTGCGCCGACCTCCTGCACCATATCTACCCGCAGCTCCAGTCGGCTCTGTGTGAGGAAGCGAGTCGTCAGACTCCAGATGCCCCATTGGCCGCCCTCCATCTTTGCCCGCACTCGCACTTCATAGACGTTGTTCGGGACGAGGTTAGGGATGTGGTAGGTGTTCACGCTACTCGGCACCGTGATGACGGAGTCAAGGGATAGCGGGCCCTCGTAGAGTGTAACACCATCCGGGTTTAACCGGCGCGTCTGCAGCTGGAACTCGACGGCTTTGCGGCCGGCCGTTGTGGCTGCTGCTAGCACCGTCGTCATTGGAGAACCACCACTCTTCGAATAATCCTCGCCACTGTTGTTGTTGGAGTTGGTGTTGTTGCTGCCAGCCGTGGTGGAGTCGTCAGAGGCGTCCGCCACTGTCGCGCGGCGCCATTCCACCAGGCAGTAGTCCTCTCCGATCTCCTTCGGAATGACGTGCACCGGCGGCACTGTCATAGTGCACACTACCTCGGACGGCGCCCCCCACACCCCAGCGATGGGCCGTCCGTCCTCACTGATCTGCTGCTCCCGCACCGTAACGGCATAGCGGCAGCCCGGCAGAAGGTTCCCCAACCGCAGGCTGGGCTGCGTAGTCTCGTACACGCGTGCGCCGTCCACGAGGGGCTCGTCAGACTCGTCAAAGGCCGGCTCTGTCGGCATCGGCCGGATCGTCACCTGGTAGTTGTGCACCTCGCTTTCGGAGGGAAAGCAGAGATACGACTCTGGCGCAACGCTGGACAGATAGCCGGATAGAGAGTTGCCCTGGTAACTGTCCGCCACGCCGTCGTCGTCGCGCAGCGCGCTGACGCCAGAGACAAGCGACCGCGTGTGGCCGTTGGATTCCGAGATAGGCATGCTTAACGTGTTGTGGTGGTGGTGGTTCAAGTCGTTCATGTTGTTGTAGTAGTCGTGGTTTGTGCCGGTGCCAGTGTGCGGGATGCATTCGCGGCCGCCGGAAACCTCCTGCTGCGCAGCCCACTCCGTCACCCCGGTGCGTGCGGCCGGCCGCTGCCACGCTACCTGCAAGAAAGTCTCACCTGCCATCTCAACACCCACCTTCAGCAGCGGGCAGGTCGAGACGTACAGCGGCGGGCTCCAGTGGCCCCACTCGCCAGCGTGGTTTAGGCCACGCACGGTGATGGCGCATGTTGCGTGAGGTAGTAGTCCGTCGATCTGCAGCGCACCCTCGCCCCCACCCACATAGAGTTCCCGGTAGTCCTCCGACTGCGGCATGCCAGCGAAGACGCGGTTGCACGAGACCCGCATGTGCCACCGCGTCACGCGCTCGTCAGGGTGCAATACACCGCTAGCACTGGCGTACATGCCCGCCTCCTGCTCCTTCGTCGTCTTATCTCCTGCACCCGCCACCGCGTCAGTGTTCGCCCTCGCCGTGGCCAACTTGTCGGTATCTGCATCGGTGCTGCGGCGGTATGCATGTGGGGAAGCGTGGCGGGACCAATGCACAACCGCGAAGTTCTCGCCGACCCGCTGCAGGTCCACTATGACCGGCTTCAACGTGAAAAAGGACACCGGGTCGCTCCACAGGCCCCAGGCATCGTACGTATCCTTGGCGCGTACCTGAATGGAGTAGCGGCTCGATAACTGCAGCCCAGAGAGGGTGATACCGGCATCGCGGAAGGTCGTTGTCGTCGAGGCGGCTACGTTTCCATCGGTGTCCAGCACACGCACCTCGTACCCGCTCACGGCGCCGTCCACCTGACGCACCTCCGTGCCGCCTCCGACGGACATCGACTCCCCTTCCCAAGCACCGCGCCTCCACGTGGCACGCACGTAGTCTTCACCGATGTTCTGCACTTCCAGCTGCAGCCGCGGCAATGTGCGCACACGCGACTCCTCGCTCCAAAGTCCCCACACGCCCTCGTAGCCTTTGGCGCACATCCACACACGGTACTCGGACGACGGCTGCAGGTCCCGCAGGCGGAAGCTGCTCACAGTCGGGGCGATGTTGTAGATGACGGGATGCGCTTCGCCAATGCGCTGCACCTTGAAGCGGTACAGCTGCACTACGTCTTCCGTCTCCGCAATGGAAAGAGGCGGGCTCGTCAGCATTGCAGCTCCTGCCCCGGTGGAAGCTCGACCACGGCTGTTCCGTGGCGGGTTGCGTGCTTTCGGGAGTGTCACGCCCCCAACCCCACCCACGGACGCAAGCGCAGCACTTTCTGCAACGGCAGACCCGTCGGCACCGCCGCGATCCACAAGACTGCCACTGTGTGCCCATCCGCGACCGTGGTCGGTGTCGTCGTTCTCGTTCCTGGTGAGGCGAAGCTCCGTCTCCGTCGGCTTCGGTAGATGGCGGCGCCACTCCAGCATGACAAAGTGGTCGCCAATGTTACCGAAGTTGACGCGCAAGCGCGGCTTCGTGCGGAAAGCCTGCGTGGACCATAGGCCCCACTGGTCGGACTGTCCGAAGAGGGCGCGGACGTGTACAGTGTACACTGCGTCAGGAAGCAGCCCTCGGAAAAAGAGCGCCGTTGAAGTCGTCTCATGAGTGTAGGTGAAACCTCCTTCGCCGAGGATACACACCTCAAACGCACGAGCGGAGATGTTGACATTGAAGACGGTGTCTGCGTCACCGCCGACGTGCAGGTCGGTCTTACGCGACCACGACGCCCACAGCGCGTCTTCGGAGACGTGCTGGACGTGGATGTCCATTCCGGGCACCGTCCGCACTTTCTGCTCCTCACTCCACACACCCCACTCGTAGTTGTCGTTAAAGGTCTGCACACACACCATGTAAGTGGTGGCGGGGGAGAGGTGGTCGATGCGCAGCGAGGTCGTCGAGCCCTCGACGGTGTAGGTGTGTTGGTAGGCGCCGCCGCTCTCCCGCACACGGACCCGCGACGCCGTGATGGTGGCCACGCCACGCACCACTCTCTCGGGGGGCCAATCTGTGGGGGAATCACCTGGGCATGTCGCACCCACTCCACTCCGACAAAGCTCTCACCGATGCCCGTGAAAGAGACGCGGGTGGCGGGCACCGTCGCGAAGACGAGCGAGGGCGACCACATGCCCCAGTCGCCGTTTGCCAGCTTCGTGCGCACAGACACGCTGTAGACGGTGTTGCACTTGAGGTTTGGCACGGTGTGCTCCACCGTTTCGGCGCTGTTCAGTAGTTCCGTCTGGTACACGAGGCGTTGGTCCGCAGCATCGGGTGGGAGGGCGTCGTTGAGGTAGGCGGGCTTACTTGGTGCCGCGCCGCCAGGTCCCGCCGTAACAACAGTCATTGCGTTGGATGTGATAGTGTTGTACGGTGTCTTGGACAGAATTGGTGAAGTGACGCACAGCATAATCGTCGGTCGCACGCGGCCGTACGCCAGCACGCGCTCCTCCGTTAGCGGGTTGCCGTCGTCCTCAGGCAGGCGCCGCTGTTGGTTGGGCCGCGTCAGCTGCAGGCAGCAGAACTCCTCGGAGATGAGCTTCGTCTGGATGCGCATGGGCTGCATGGTCAGACACCACAGCGGCACGCTCCACAACCCCCATTCCTCATCGTTGTAGTTCGCCTTCAGCTCGACGCAGTAGTAGGTGTTCGCCTTGAGCCCCGTGACGCGGTAGGGACAGTCGCCGTCGCCGAGGAAGGTCTCCATGTGCACTCCGTCCACATTATATACCCGCAGGTGGTACGACGTGACGATACCGCGACCGGTGGGGTACTGGTGCGGGTTGGACACCTTTCGCCGCTCCCATCGCACCGCGATGAAGTCCTCTGCGACCTCGTCTGTCGTCACAGCGATCGTTCCGCGGGTAAGTATGTGCACTGGACTGGACCAAAGGCCCCAGCAGCCAGACCGGCCCCGCACGCGGATCTGAATCGTGTAGGCGCAGGCGGGCAGCAGCTCCGACATCTTCAGCTCCCGCACGTCTGGTTCCAGGGTGTATTCCTTCACGTACTGTGTCGTCACGCCGTGGATGCGCAACTCCTGTCCGGTGACAGTCAGGTCGCCCCGCAGTACTTCCGCATCGTCCGCGTCGAGCGCGTTCTTGTGGTCGTGCTGGCCGACCCGCTCGTCTCCGCGGCTCCACACTACACTCACATAATTCTCGCCGATTGTTAGCTGCTGCGCCGGAATGCGGAATTGCGCATTAGTGCGGAAGCGGAGCGGCTTGCTCCACAGGCCCCACCGCCCACTCGAGGTTGCGGCGCGCACCACCGCGACGTACTCGCGGTCAGGCAGCAAGTCGCCGACGCGCAGCGACGTGTGTTCACTGGGGACGACCTCGTGCCGCACCACGTCGGAGCGGCCGCCGCCCTCCTCGTAGCCGCTCTGCCCGTGCGGTACCACTGGCATGCCGGGCAACTCCTTCGCGTACACGAGGACGCTGTACTTGGTCACGAACATGTCTGCAATGGTGACATCGTGTAGGTCGACGTTGTCGTCGGCGCCACACCGCTGCCACACCAGCCGCACGAAGTCCTCTCCGATCTCGTTAACGGTTGTCTTGACCGAGGCGAGGGTCAGAACCTTCACGCTGCTCCACAGGCCCCACTGTCCCTGCTCGTCGCAGGCGCGGACAGAGATGATGTAGATGGTGGACGGCTTCAGCTGAGAGATGGTGAAGCTCGTGTCGAGCACCTGACGGTGCAGCAGGTCGTCCTCGCCGGTGTTAACGCAGCCGACCACCACTTCGTACTTGAGGCGGTCCCAATCCGCTGTTACGACTTGACCAGCCCCATCGCTGCTGCAACCGTGGTCGTCGCCGCTGGTCGTTGCCCCACTCTGCTCCGACAGACCGCGTCGCCACACCACGTGAATGAAGTCTTCACCGACGTCCCACACGTGCAAGGCGACGGGCTGCAGGGTCTGCATGCGCACCGGAGTGGAGAACTCGCCCCAGCCCTCGAAGCCTGTCATCGGGTTGTGCTGCCATGTGCGGCACTGCACGTCGTATGTCGTGTTCGCCTCAAGGTCGCCCACGCGGAAGCCGCGCTGCGTCGGGTCGCGCGTTACGCGTTCATTCAAAACCGTAATGCGCTCGCCGAGGGAACTGCACTTCACCACGACGATGTTGTAGACTGCCGGCGTACGATTGCTATTGAAGTTGCTGTCGTCGTCTGTGGCACTGCTCACGGCGAGACCGGTAGACGGCCAGTTGAGCGTCAAGAAGTCCTCGCCACGTTCGAGAAATGTCAGCGCCGCGCTTGGCGCTGTGGTGAAGCGCAGCGGTTCCGTCCAAGCACCCCACGCAGCCCCGATAGCGACACGTAGGGTGACGGTATACTCACTGCCAGCACGAAGATGCTCCACGTTCAGTAGCCGTGGCGGTGCGGCCGCAGCACCACCACCAGATGTAGCAGGTGACAGGGTAATCGTCTCCGCCTGGTTGTACGCCGAGGTCATGCTTTGCACGCAGTACTGCAGCTGCGACTCGAGGGGCTCCTCTTGCTTGCGCGACCATGAGAAGGACGCGAAAGACTCGCCGACCACCGCAACCACAACGGTCGGCCGGTCCGCCGTGCGCACCACAAGTGGCAGCGAGCGGCCGCCCCAACGCCCTTCCTCAGAGAGCGCACGCACGCACACAGTGTAGGCGGTGCTCGGGTAGACGTGGTCCATCGTGTGTTGATGTACAGACGCAGGGACTGTGATAGGGTCAAAGCGGAGGTCGGCACTCTCGATGATGAGCTCGTACTCGTGCACCGGAACGCGTGGTAGCAGATAGCCGGCGACGGACGCGGTGGCAGTCACCGTGGCTGCCGCGGTGGCGTCACTACTGTCCTCCAAAAAGGCTGCCGCTGAGGGCTTTGCGCTGGGTGCAGTCAGCTCCCCCGCGGCAGCGCTCTCCGCGCCGGTCGAGCGGCCCCAGCTGAAGGTGAAGGTGTCCTCGCCGCGCGCCTCCAGCTTCACCTCTAGTGGGCTCTCAGTGACGAGGCGGGTCACCTCCGTCCATTCCCGCATCGTGTGGATCATCGTCATGTAACGCATCATGACGATGTAGGCCGTGCCCGGCTGCAGCGCCCGTACAGTCTGCGAGCGGCAGCCGGCTTCGAAGGAGCCAAAATAATGCTCAGCCATGTCCGACTCACGCAGGAAGCGCAGCTCATATTTTGGAATGCTGCGGCACCAGTCCGTCGTGTCGGTATCCACCTCCTTCGCGATGCCTTCCTCACTGCGCTGTGCCGCGCGGTCCCAGGTGCAGTGTACGTAGTCGGAGCCGATCTCTACGATGCGCGTCACGACAGGGAACTGCGTGGCGGTCTGCACGGGATCTGACCACGGACTCCACTGCGCCGTCTGACGCGAATAGCAACGTACCTGGACAGTGAAGCGGCAACCCGAGTCGAGCTTCACCACCTTGGTCAGCTTCGACGTGGGCAGGGTCTGAAAAAAGCGCACCTTGGCGTTCTCCGGCAGCGGTAACTCGTCCAGCGGGGCAGGTTCCTCCGCCCCACCACCACCACCACGACTCTGTGAAGCTCCGTCTCGGGCGTTGGCGGCCGCAGACAGTGTTGTGCCTGAGGGTGTCATAGAGTTAGTGTACGTCGTGGTAGGCAATGGACGGTACCGGTTACTAGCCGTGGTCGGCATCCCCTGGCTGCTATGCATAATTGTGTAGATGAGGAGCTGCCATCGCGGAATGTCGTCGTCAGTACAGTCCACCGGAATCAAATCAGAAAACTCGTCTCTGTAGTCACCGTTTGTAGTTGATGCCTTTACCGCTGCAGCGGTGGTTGGAGGAGGTCCGGGAAAAACGCAGTTTTTGTTATTGCTCTGCTGGTCTGCGTCTACGGCGTCCGCTGCTGCCTGTGAAGACTGCGACGCCGCGGCACCTGCGTTGCCACCGGTCGTGGAAGACGACCCACACTTCAGAGACGCCATCAGCGCCTTCTGGGCTGAAACCTCCTCAGCGTGACTGCGACGATAGACATTACACTCGAATTCACCGAACTGCTCGCCGACACGCACCACAACTGCCTGGCAGTGCAGTTCTGTGGTGATGTGCCGCGGCACGGTGAGCGAGCTGGCCGCATTGCACAGTATTGTGGCAGCGGCCGCGGATGCGGAGGAGGGAGAGGTGACACGCTCCGGTGCCTTCTGTACATCATTCCATGGCGCCGCCGAAGACGCGCTCTTCTTGGTGTTGCTATACATGAAGAGAAAGGAAAAAACAAAAAAGAGAGACGTAAAAAAGAACTTACGAGAAGCAGAAGTGTGGCAGTCTGTGTACTGATCAATCCAAACGGCAACCTCAGAACCGAAGGAAGAACATCAAGCTGGGCGGGGGTAAAAAGGGCACGGGTCACGTCTCCCGCCACACATGAACTAGGGCCACTGAAACACTAGGAGCTTACGGTATGACAGGCATGGTGAGGAGAGCAGGCAGATTGGAGAAATTAAAGTGAGGTAGAGAGAAGAGTTGGGTTCCGTCAATATACGGCAGGCACACAAAAAAGACCGAAAAACAAAGGAACTCGTTGGACAGTTACGTTTTGGAAATTGCAACGAGACCGTGTAGAGCTTAGCGGGCGCCACGACTCCAGCATTGCTGCTCGTGTAGTGAAGCTGACTGGTAAAGCGTTGTGTTCACAATTCACTGCCCTTTTCTCCACAAAGGTCGCACACTGCATCTGCAGAATCCTTTAAGTTTCCGAAAACTCTGAATCGTTTTCTGGTAAAATAGCCATTGAAGACGCTCAAGTGCCTGAAAGACGAAAAACCCGAGTACAGGAAAGTGAAGTTCACCCACATAGAGGAGGGAAAAGTGAAAGAAAGGCAAGAACAACAAAGCACTGAAACCAAATCACCAGAAGGCTTGCTGCGGTTAAGGTACCGCTCAACGAACTGCAACAACGAATAGGGAGAAGTGACACCAAGTTAACCTCACATTTCTGCAATAATAATAATCCTAATAACTCCTCATTTAAACGAACCCAAACTCCGACGCGTGGGTCAGGCAGACTTCTAGATTGTTCTGCAATTCTGCAGCAGAGGAGCACGGCTGCAGCAAAAGCGAGATGGGCGAGCACGTGTGCGCCGTCGGCAGCCGTCCCGCATCGTCGCCGCAGTTCACGAGCACCTTCTCCGGCAGCGGGATGCGGCTCTGGCCGGAGCAGAAGAGGAGAAAGCGCGACAGCTGCGACTCCGTGAAGCTGCTAAGCACCTGCGTCAACATTGCCCGCATCGACGGCGGCAGCGGGGACATGTCCAGTTCCGCCAGGACGTGTTCGGTGGAAGCGGCGCCATTACCGCACACACGTGCCCGCAGGTCCTCCCAGCGCACCGCGCGCAGTGACGAGGCGGGCACGACAGACGTCAGCCCAGCACGGATAGCGAGAAAGGCGGGGTCGTACTGGTGCAGCAGTGCCTCCTGTGCGAGGGCGCGGCGCCGGCCTAACTCCGCCACCTCCGCATCCGCCACGTACTCCTCCATCTCCTCCAGAGCAAGGTGGCTCATGTCCTGCATGCTCATGGCTGGCGTCATGCACACGTAGGGCCGCAGCGGACACGTGGACGGCATCGCGGCGTAGTGGCCGTAGCATTGCTGTCCCCGCCGTTGTGTACGGAGTCGCCGCTCCCGCTACCACTCTGGAGAGTCCTCCGAAAGACCTGACTTGCCCGCACGTGCTCCGGTAACGCCGCAAAGAAATCGTCGCTCAGCACAAACTCGTCGTCCTCGAGCGCGGCGGTGATGTTGTCGTCGATGTCGTAGGCGTAGTCGGCCAGCGTGATGGTGTCTTCTTGAAAGGTCAGTGTCTTCCACAACAAGCGGGGGAAATCAAAGGGCACCTTTAAGGTACCGCACAGCACCACGTTGCCAATAAGCTTGCCCAGCCACTCAAACATGCGCCGCAGCAGCCCACCCTCGGCGCCGCCGTCGGCCGCTTCGCTAGCGTACAGCGCCGACATGTTCGGGACCACTGTGAAGATCGTGCTGTGTCCGCAAAGTTGGAAAAGCGGCAGCAGCGGGTCCACGCGAACGCCCCGGATAAACCGGTAAGTCAGCTCCTCGCCCACCATGCTCATGACGGCGCGTGTGACACCGCCGGCATCGACAGCTAGTGTGCCTTCTAGCTGCACTGCAAACATCCGTGCGCGCTGGTAGATACGCGTCTTCTCGAGCTGGGTGAAAAGCTGACCAGTAACGCTGCACCGCAGCCGGCGCTCAGCCGGTGTAAATTGCGAGCCGTCGCCGTATGCTGCCTGTAGGGCATTGCGCAACTCAGCAAGAGAGGTGGAGTGTGTGAGGCCGCCGGTGAGGGAGCCGACGTCTTCCGCGTCCTCGTCACTCTCCACATCGACGTATTCTTCCTCCTCATCCTCCTCTCCATCTTCAGTGCCCGATGCGGCAGCCCGCCCTTCGTTGTTGCTGCTGTCGCTGCTATCCACCGCCGCGTGTTGAGCGGATAGTGTATCAGCGTTGTTTCTGTTGTTGTTGTTGCTCCACTGGTCATTCTCATCACCGCCGTAACTTGCAGCTTCTGGCAGAGAGTGACGCTCGGTGTACGGAGAGTCAAAAGACCCGTCCCCCATCAGCTGTGCACCAAACGCTACAGCTGGAGATGCGACATGTTGATGTTGCTGTTGAACCAGGCCTGGGTGCTTCGACAGCCATTCAGCATCCGCCTCTTTGCGGACGTGTCTTGCTTTGCGCACTGACACCAGAACGCGAAAAGCGTGCCCGCCGCTATACTTGGGTCGACCGCCGGGCTGCAGTTCAAAGATGGTCCACCGGCCGCTACTGAAGAGCAGATCCGTCGCCTTCTTGTAGCACGACATGAGGTACGGCGACTTCTCAATCAGCGGAAGGTGCCTTGCTACAACAGTGGTCAACTCCTGAGCCCGGCGAAGCCACTGAATGTATGGGATTAGCAGCTGTACATCTTCGGTCACCATATCACTTTCTGAATACATAGTGTGCCCTGCGGTTTCTTCGCAACTGTTTCCTTGGTGCGTGTGCTGTTGCGTAGAGTTCATCAGCTCCAACAGTTTCGGGTACTGCCGCAGAACGCTCCGCGCTTTGGTGGTGTCCAGCAACGAGAGAATCGATGTGTCGTCGAGCGTGGTAATGGAAGCTTCCTCCAAGGCAAGGCTGAGCTGTTGGTAGAACTCGTAGCTCTGCGGCTGCTGCGTTGGCTTTGTCAGTTGTGGGACGCGCTTTTTGACTACTGCTGCTGTTGCTGCGATGGTGTCAGCAGTGGGCTCTGACGCTCTCTCATTACACCTGCCGGTCGTAGCAGTACTGCTATTGTAGTCGCTCTCTTCTTGTGCCCATAAGTCACGATCGGACGGTGGGGTGTAGTCCTGGTAGCCCGCAGGCTTGAAACGTGTGTTGCCCAGTCGAATTTTCACACTCTGCGGCTCCACAGCGGCGCTCACGTAGGGAAAGATCTCCTCACCGCCGCCCTGCGCTGGCACCGACACCCACGAGATCTCCTGCCCGTTGATCGTCCAGCACACCATCATCGTTTCCAAGTTCATCATCGACCCTATCACATCGCCTTGGTTCGGCCGCTGCGGCACTGGCAATGCCTGTTCCGTCAGCATCAGCCGCAAATGCTCACGGCAGTTGAAGCCCCAAGAGTGGAGGTCAGACCCGACGTGCTGGGCAGAAGCGATGCGCTCGTGTTCCAACGTGCCCCAGCCCATCACAATTGTTTTAGACCGGTCCGATATGAAATCGTGCGGCACCTCCACTTCATAGTAGTATTTCCCACCTTTGTTCGGCGCCACGCCGACGCTGCCGCGCACTTGCCCCACCAGCAGCTCACCGCCCTCGCTCAGGCGTGTCTCAGTCAGTGCGACAAGGTACGGGAACGGCTTCCCCAGCATAGGCGGAAGAGGTCGCTGATGCTCCATCGCCTCCACTGTACGCGCCATGCACGCACATGCCTTCGCAATGACCGGCGTGACGTTCATCGAGGCGTGGTGCAAGAGCGCCAGCACGGTGGCACGCTGCTGACCTTCGAGCAACGGCTCCATCGACAGAACGGGAACCAGCGGCTGCACGTTTAGCGCGGCGGCCGGATCGTCTTCCATGAGGGCGCTGATGCAGCTGTAGCTGGCCTTGCGCTGGGCCGTGTCGCCGTAGCGTACGACGTTGAGGCACAGGGCGTAAAGCAAGGCATGCTTTTCTGCACCGAGCGCGCGGGGCTGCTGGCGAATTAGCGTCAGGGCAACAGTGGCAATGGTGGAGACGAGCTCGGGTTGCCGCACGCCCTCCTGCAGTAGTTTCAGACACTGCACGAAGATGGGCGTAACTGTCTGCGAGGGGAACTGGGCCCAGCTGTCCAACCATTCGGGGCTACACACGTGTAGACGAGACAAAAAGCCTGGGTCGGCGAGCTGCTCAACCGGCAGCAACCGTGCGTACCGCAGCACCAACGCACTCGCGTAGTAAACGATCGCACCCACCATACACGGCGGCGCGGCGGCCGCCGCAACACCGGCAGAAGCTGCAGTTGTTGATGCTGCTGCGGCAAGCGGTCGCGAAGACGGCGTGCTGAGGGGCCGCTCTGGGATTGGTGGCAGGTAGCAACCCACCTCCTTCAGCGCAGACGAACCGCAACGCTGTGCCGCTGCGTCCACCAAACTCCACAGCATATCCGCATTGTACGCCCGAGTGCGCAGGCCGAAGCAGACGGTGTTGTAGCCGTCCAGCGCCCACTGAAACTCTACCATCCCGCCATCCCCGACCAGACGGGCCTCAACAGTAGTGCTGTACTTGTCCTTCGGCAGCCACCTTGTGACAGTGCCGCAGCTCGCGCAGTAGCGGCGGTAACGCATTGCGTGAAAGTTCCGGAAGTGCTCGCGTTGGTGACACTTTGTGCAATATCCGATCGGACCGGCCGCGTCGTGCAGGCGGCGGACGCTGCTGGGTCGCATGCAGCCACAGGTGACACAGGTAGCGGAGGCGAGGGCATTGTAGGCGTAGCTGCATACCGGGCACGCCCACGACGCACCGGGTCGCGCGTTGGCGCAGATGGCGCACCGCACCGCCTCGGGTTGGTTGAGGAATGTGCAGAGTGGGCAGGCCCACTCCTGATTCGCTGCGGCCTCGTTCACGGCATCGGCCAGGTCAACGTGGTCAAAAATCATCTGGCCGCGCAGCAGCGTTGGAGATATGAGGCTGCCGGTGAAAGTGAAGGAGCACTGGCGGGTCTCGCCGCTGCCTTCGACGTATACAGTGTCGTCCTCGTCGTCATCGTTGCTGTTGCTGCTGGGATCGTCTGCTGGAGATGGTTTTGCAGCGCGACGCACTACGAGCGTCATTGGGGTGCCTTCTTCTTTAATTGGTGTAGGACGTTCCCTCTCCGCGCCTGCCGCAGTTGACGTATCTCCTGCCTCTCCTGCCACTGTTCTGCCAGTGGCGGGACTCGCCTCGTTCGCGTCCTCACCGTTCGAAGGAGACGGCGGCGACTCCGCAGCGCGATCGCCCTCCTCGCCCTCACCGTCCGCTGTCTCCACAGACGTGTCATCGGCGTCCTCCCACAGCTGGGCGTCGGAGGATTGTGCAGAGGTTGGGCTGTGATAAGACCTGTCATCGTCTCCTGCTGCTGCCGGTGATGAAGTGGATGCCGCCTGCTGGTGGTGGCGGACATCCTCATTGTTGCAGTCGATACTGTGATGTGCGGCGGCGTTTGGCAACCCCTCGCGTGCGGTTTTCCCCCCAGGCACGTCCAGTGGTCCATCCGTCCACTCCGTAAACCACCCGCAGTAGGGTGACATCATTTTACCTTTCGCTGGCTTGCCCTGCCGTTGCTGCAGCAGTCGCAGCACTCGGTCCAGCAGATCGCACCAGCTCGAGGGCGCCGTGTGGTAGGCCGTGCAAGCAGACCAGCGCTTGCCGCACGACGGACAGAGGTACTGGTTGCCGTCCACCCGATAAGCGCGGAGGCGATCATCGAAGCGCTGCGCGCTGGAGCTGTAGGTAATACCGGCAGGTTCGGTGCACGTGTAGACGATCTCTTCCTCGTTGGTTGACGGGCTTCCTCCTGTGCTTTCAGAGTTGCCTTGTTCCCGCTGTTGTTGCTGTTGCGTCGCTTCTGTTTTTCCTAGGCTACTCTTCGCGTCCTTTGTTGTTGTGGAAGAGCTACTTGAAGTCGTTGCAAGGTTGTTAGTGACGTAGCGGGGCACTGTGATCTCCACCTGCCACCGCAGGTGTGGATTGCACCATAACTCATTCCACGCCTCCCGCAGCAGCACCGACGGAGGCAAGTCGATCTGGGCCACAGGCAGCAGGCCTCCAGCAGCGGCAGCAGCGTCAGTATGGCGCGCTCTGTCGGCTCGGAGAGGACTGGAGTGGCAGAGACAGGGCCCGGCAACAGCGCGCTTGCCTGCGGCGTAGCATCGCCGCTTTTGTCCGCTGCTGTTGCAGTCGTCGCTGTCGAGGGTTCAATGAGGGTGAAGACGAGCCGGAGCACACGCAGGAGCGTCGCGGGCCGGTGAAGCGAAACTTGTCGTGCTGGGGTCGCACTTGCGTCCTTTTTACTTTCTTCATCGTCACCGTTAGAGTTGTTTTCCGGAGCGCGCAGCTCCTGCAGACATTGCGTTGCGAGTACAGCCAGCTCTGGCAGGCATGCTTGCACTGCAGCTCGGAGGGCGGAAGCC
Organism: Crithidia expoeki; assembly: GCA_900240875.1. Classification (NCBI taxonomy): domain Eukaryota; phylum Euglenozoa; class Kinetoplastea; order Trypanosomatida; family Trypanosomatidae; genus Crithidia; species Crithidia expoeki. The sequence goes on from OESE01000174.1 coordinate 126,765, forward strand.
GGAGCAACATTCACTTCCTGCGTAGTGTCGGGCTCCAGCGCGGCGGCACACACATGCTGCAGCGAACCGGCCTCATCGCTCACGACCGCCATGCCGTGCTCAAAGCGTTCCACGCGGACAGACTGTGCACGGCCACCGGGCTGGTCGAGCTGCGGAGGGGCAACGTACACCATGCGCATCTCATCACCATCTGCGCCCAGCACGCCCAATACCACATCGCAGGCGTCCACACTGTCTGTTACTTTTGCAATAAAGTCATTGCTGCTGGCACCACTATCTTTGTCATTTGCGCTGTCGGCAAAAGAGCGCGTGAGGGAGGCAGATGGACTCTGCGAGTCCGCAGCGTCTCTGGCTCGTGCGCCGAACCGCGGCAAACACTCTTTCACAAGAGGCAGGACGGCGTTCGGCCACGACAGCAACATCGCCCGCATAGTGTAGCGCGCACTCATGGCCGCTTCATCGGGCGGATACATCCACTTCGCCCGGCTATCACGGTTATATAGCTCGACAAAAGGGTACAAGCGGCGCACCGAGGACGGGATGTCTCGGTACAGCACGTTCAGCGGGAACCCGTTGCGCTCGAAGCCGATGCAGCGCTCACGCACGTAGACGACCGCCGTCACGACGTCGCCAGAACCGAAGATGATGTGCGACTCGGGGTTGAGGTAGTTCTTTTCCCGGTCCACGTCTGCCTTCTGCACTGCCGCGTCTGGCACCTCGGAGAGGTAGTCAGAGATGTAGTAGGCGCGACGCTGCTTTACCCGATCGCCGGGGTGCCTTGACAGTTCTTCTGCTGCAGTTCCTTTCACTGTCGTGGCCGCTGACGCCTCTGCGTTGCTGATCGACGTGGCGGAGGCGTTTGCGTTCCCCTGCGCCACCGGCGTAGATGCCGGTGTTGGGGCGATGTCCGCAAGACCGAAGTAGTAGTAACGGCCGAGAGTCTCGCACTGGAAGCCACGCTGCAGCCGCACCGACACCCGCACCACTTCAGGGATTTCGCGGTCATCAAGGTCGATGGGGATACACGCGTACGACACGCTGCGCACGTTGCCCGACAAGGTCGTGCTGACACTCACGCGACGGTGCTCGATGCGGCGACCACCGGCGTAGACGATGACGGAACCGGCGGAAACGGATGCCGGGCTGAAGCGGGGCTGGTAGACTGGTTTCTCACTCGCAAGGCGATAGCATGCCGTCCACAGCCGCCGCACCATCCCAGCGTGGACGGGAGATATGGCCTCGCTAAACATGTGCTGCGTGATGGCGTTGTACAAGGCGCTGAGGGCGACGGTGCGGGTGCGGCGCGCCACCGCCTCACATTCCACCACGGTGGTCAGCATATCTACCGTCATCGCCAGCGAGACACTAGAAGACGGGAGGGAAATGGAGAGCGTTACGACAAGGTCCAACAGCATTGCATTCGAAATGTGCTGCGCCGCCGTCCGCTTGACGTCGTATGCTCCTGCCTCGGTGTTCCCTTCACCCTTCGTATTGCTTTTTTTGTTGCCTGGATGAGAGAGGTCGTGCAGGAGGCGAACCAGTTGCTGGAGACTGTGCTGCAGTGGGGCGGTGCAGATCTGCGCGAAGTGGACGCTGTTACTGCCATTACCCAACGTGGGAGGCGTAACGGCGGCGCCGTCGCTTGTGTGTGTGGCGGTGCCGGCAATGAGGAGCGTTGAGGACCCGCTGCGCCGCGGCTGCACCCGTGTGCTTGGCGGATGTGCATGACTGCCGTGTGTTCCAGACGTGGACATAGTCCCACAAATACCCGTTGCTGCAATGGAGCTCGCCAAAGACGGATAGTGTTGTCGCGAGCTGTGCAGTACGAGGTAGTGCAGCACCAGTTCGAGGAACAGCGAGATGTTGAAAATGGTGAGCCGTGAGAAGGGAGAGAGGCGTACATCAGCCGGTGCAGCAGTAGGTGTATGCGATACAACAGTAACAGTAGCCGATGTAGCCGGCCACGATGGCGGCAACGACGACGTCGTCGCGCCAGCATGATTAACGCGCTTATTCGGCGCTGCCGCACAGTTCTTCCAGTAAACGGGTGACACCGTCAGCACGTGCACGTGGTTGTCGCCCGGCACGTACTCGCCGGAGCGCACGTTGACGGCGACAAGGCGGAAGTCGCGGCGTGGCAGTGTGAGGCGAACCATACTGAGTCCATTCAGCGCCATCACGACATCCCAATTGCCTTTGGCAAAAATGAAGCTTAATTCCACAACATCGCCAGCGTGCCAGCGGGGCAGCCGCCGCTGCTTTCGCACGACGTCTCCGTACTGCAGCGTGCCGTCGCCCATGAAATATATGCCATGCGGGTCGCGCTCCGAGCCGCAGACGTCGGTCGGCAAGTCTGCCGAGGCGAGCCCGACGTAAAAGCCACTGCAGCTGCCGTTCCAAATCTCGACACGTACGTGCCCGGGTGTCCACGAGGCGGCTGTTCCGCCCTGCAGGACGTCCCACACCCCGACGCTTCCACCGTTTGCAGACGCGGTCGAGGCAAACGTGGAGACCTCCTCAACTTTGCGGACGACGTGCGGCTCACGTGAGGCCGGTGTTTCGGCCTCGCCAAAGTCCCCACCGCTGCCGTCGCCGGCCAGCGAGGAGGACGAAGCGAGACCCCGCACATGCTTCGCCACCTCCACGAGAAAATTGTGCTCTTCGCTCTCGCTCGTCAACAACAGCGACTCGGTGCGTGAGAGACGGGTGAAAGAGGGCAGCAGCCCAGTGGCGACGTCGGCGAAGAAAGGTGCAAACAGCTGCATGTCCTCCGCGTCCATCGGCGCCACCATCAGCGACACCATAAAGACTGCAAAGACGCCGTAATCCCACGACTCGAGCAGGAAGCGGTGCGGGGCGGCCTGCGAGGATTGGATGCGATACAGCAGCGCCTTCAGGAGACGAAAGAGCTGAGTGAGAAGCGCGTGCACGCCGCGGCGCAGGTTGATCTCCGTTGCGCGACCACAACTATTCACAACTGATAGGTAGTGATTTGCGGGAATTCTACCTACCGCTGCCACTCTTTCTGCTGCTGCTGCGGAAGAGGCGGAGGCAGACGCACCCGTTGGCAGCGCGTCTGCAGCAACAATTGGCGGATGCGGCACGTGAAGCTGCTGTTGCTGTAGCGACGGCAGTGATACATTACGTGCTGTTGTTTGCGTGGTGGCACAACCCAGGAGAAGCAGCCTTCGGACTGCCTGTGCGACCAACGCAATATGCCTCGGTGCCCGCGAAACGGCCGAGCACTTGGTCAGCAAGTCCACCACCATCCACATTGCGCTGCTGACCTGCCGGCGGTCGTCCAGCGCGGCCTTTACGTCGGCTAAGGAGAGACCGTCGATACTCATGAGATCGATGGCAGCGTCGATGACCTGAGCACGAGACGTGTTGGACGCCGCACAGCCACCGGCGACGCAACGCGCAAAGAACAGTGCGACTTCCATCGCCGCTTCACCGGACACGGCGGCTGAGCCAACCACGTTGCTCGCCAGACTCACACGACGCACTGCCTCAGACCAGGCAGCGGTGTGCCATGTGAGTTGGTCGCCGTGCAGGTAGCCGTGGCGGTCCTGCAGAAAGACGTGCGCGATGATGGCCAGTGTGGCACGCACTCCCTCGGCGTGGGCGGTGTGGCAGCGCACCCGCGCGCGCAGAACCGCCAAAGGCATGTCCAGCAGCGCCGCAAGGAAAGGGTCTAAGTCTGCTACCGCTGCACCGGTGGGTGAGGAGGCGGCTGTGGCAACGACCGAGACAGAGGCGCTGGGCACCGCCAATGCATTTCCTGCAGCTGCTGCGGAAGTTCTCGCTTCTGTTACTGTTGTTGCTGCTACCGACCCGCTCGCAGAAGCCTTAAGCCCGCCGCGGAGAAGCACGCAGCTGGCCACGCGGCTGCGGCGCTGCTGTTGTGCGTCGTCGCCTGCGACGACGTGCACCTTCGTCTCTATCAGACTCAGCAGATGCTCTGCTACGCTGCGCTGCGCCGTCGACAGCGCCACCGTCCACTCCGTGCTCCATCGCGTGTCAAGGTTCAGCTGCAGGTGGGCCGAAATCTCACCAGGGACCATGTGAACTGCCTTCTGTGCCAGGCTGGGGATCGCGACTCGGCAGGGTCCGTTGTGCGTGAGCGCCTCGCTGCGGTCCGATCTGGTGCTCTGCAGGGAAAGAGGCAGCGTGTCTGGGCCCGCGCATCTGACTTTGATTGCGCTGCTGGCATTACCCTCACCAGAAGTAGTCGCCTTTGCCGCTGCTGTGGCATTTGAAAAGCCATCTGGAGCGGCGGACAGAGCTGCCGTTGCCGCTGCCCCTGTACTGGTGGTAGCAGCGGTGGATTTCTCGGCGCTGCTGGATGTACTCTCCAGCGGGAGCAAAAGAACATCCCGTCCACACGGGTTCTGATGCTCCCAATCGACCGATTCCAGCAGACGCACCGAAACACGTGTTGCTACAGGAAAGCTGAACTCGACCATCTGCACGCGGCGGCGGCGACACGGCTGCGCTTCGAAGTCGCCGCACGGGACGCCAAACAAGACACCAAATGTGGTTTGACTTGCACCACCCTCGTCATCGTTGCTACTGCTGCCATGCGCAGGCACGTTGAGCGCACTCGCCCGAGGTGTCTGTGCTGAGGAAGACGATGAAGTCGAATAAGGCACTGCGCGGCTGTTTCCTCCGGACGTCGCGGTGTACGGTTCTTCATCCTGGCCCTCCTCGTCCACCGCCGACAACTCCTCCGTCACATCCTCTTCTCCCTCCTCGTCACGAATGTCAGAGACCTCGTGGAAGGCGGAAGACGGATAGGAGGAATCGTTGTTGCCGTTGGCACTTGTGGCGCTAGCGCTAGTTAAGGAATGTTGCTGTTGTAGCAATGAATGCGGTTGCTGTTGCTGATCTGCCGCTGATGTGCTTGCTGGTGCCTCATCTGCTCCGTAGGAAAGCGCGTTGAGAATTTTCGCTTGCGTGGCGGCCGGCTTGGGGAGGCCGATTTTGAAAGGGATGCAAACGTTGAAGTCCACCACATGCTCTGCACCGACACCCACCGTCACTCCGGCACCAACATTATCACCGGCACCTGCCGTCGAGGCCGTAAAGGGTCGCTTCTTAGCGCAACATCTCGCGGCTCGACGAGACTCTGCGTGCCGTCCAGTTGTCATTGTCGATGATGTCATTGTAGCAGTAGCGGAGGCGGTGGGGCGTTGCTGTCGCTGGTGCTGCGCAACGGCAACCAACTTTGGCGGAGCGGTAGTAGGAACCGTCTCCAGCACCTGTCCGATCTCCGTCAGCACGTCATCGGTCCACTGTACCAGCGGCACGCAGTGCAGCAACGCCAAAACGACCTCAACCCAAAAACTTGCTTGTAGCGACAGAACGCTCTGTGGTGCCGTCGATGCCACAGTCGAAAGCTCCGTCGTTGATGCCTGGGATCTAGTTGTCGTCTGACCTTTTTTCCCAGGTTTTTTGACGGTATTAGAACGAGCGGTAGCATTCTCACCATCATGGGACGGGTGAGCGCGAGGACCACTGCTGCTGTCAGGGCCACGAATGTCGTCTGTGGCTGCCACTGCGCGCAACGCGTGCCTCAGCAGGCACACAAAAGAGTGACCCGCCGCAGCGGAGGTGGGGGCGTGGTGACAGAGAACGAGGGCCGTGCGCACAATCTTGCGTCGCAGCATCGCAGCTGTACTTGATATCGCTGGCACTTTGGTCGCCGTCAGTGTCGCCGCTGGATGTGTGGTCGTAGTCGTATTCTCGGCGTCATCACTGTGTACTGTGCTGGCCACCACCGACTGCCATTGCACGTTCACAAAGTCCGAGACAAAAGACCGTGACTTGCGCTCGTAGGTCTCACGATCTGTGGCGTCGTGGCTTTGATGTGGAGCGCGGTTGTGATATCTGTCGTCGCCGCTGTTTTGCTCTGCCTTGGGCTCACCGCCTCCATTTACGGTGTGCGGTTCGGTGACCGTGGTGTCTGGCGGAAGGTTGCAGCTGCTTGAACGGATTGCCGTGGTGAGCGGTACACTGTTGTTTACGGATGCTCCATTGCCGTGAGCAGCGGAAGCTTCTGTCGTTGCTGTTGCAGCTCTTGATGATGCAGTTGTCTCCTCAATCTGCCTAACCCCGCTGGGCAGCACGAAGGAAGGGAGAGCAAAGTCGAACAATCCGTTTGTTTCACGCTCTTTATCCTCTCCCGTCCGCGCCACTTCGGAACCTATGACACCGCGGTCTCGCGGCAGCGGTGACGACAAAGCCGGGTTGGCGGGTGCGGGTTGCTGTGCCCTCTTGAAGGACCATTTTGAAATCGCACTGATTTGGTAGGCCAGGGCGGCTGCGCGCAGTCGAGCTATCGAGAGTGGAGTCTCTCCATACTGAACATGTGCCAGGTTTTCGGTGAGCTCAGCCAAGCACGACTGCACACCGGCAGCGAAGGCGGTCTCCGTGGCACGCGGCGACGCACTTACGCGCATGGGTGGGGTGAAGAAAACGTCGCGCATCGACAGCGTGCGCTCCGCATCTGAGAGCAGCGGCCAGGCGACTTCAGCGAGGCGGTCTGCTGACATGGTCATGATGTCCTCTGCCTTGCATGCGGCGACGGCCGCGGCAGGCTCGAAGAACGCATTTACTGTCCTTGGTGGAGGATGCGCGTCCATCTTAAAGAAGAAAATAATAATAAGTCTGGAAACACAACGTACCTTCTTCGAGGGAGAGCGCACACAGGATAGTTAAGGAAGAGGGCTGGCAGAATGACGCCGACAGAAGACGAAGAAAACGATGTATAATACAAAACGCACAGAACACTTGAAAGAACGAGACTTGAGACCAGCCTTACAAAGGAGAAAGATGAGACACGCAGCCGAAGTGCACTAAGTGAAATAAGGGAGAGCAGATAACCGAGAAGATAAACAAGAGAGTGGAAGAGAAAAAGAACCACGTTCGAATGGAGCAGTAGCCAAATACGAACCTATAGTTAAAAAGCAATCCGCTCAAACCAGTAACACTCAAATCGCTAGACACAGGTTGGATAAGGGGAAAAAACGTCTGCGTTTGAAGTGTCAGCCGTAGAGATGAAAGTCAACACGCAGCAAAGAAGTCAAAAACGGTACAGGAAAGGAATAAGAGCAATCGAATGTCAACGTCGCTAGTGCTCCGCTGAGTGTGACGGTGAGAAGACTGGTGCCTCTCGCGTGCCACCAAGCAATACAACCAAGCAACGCACTAAAATATGAGAAACTGTGCCGCAACGAGCTTGCTTGAGAAAGGAAGGCACGAACACTCAAAGGCGCGTCTGCGATCGCAAAAACTGGTAGTATATATATATGCCTCTATTTCTTTTTGTTTTTTACGAGAAAAGTTGGTACAGCAAAACGAAAGGGAGAAAAAAAGCGTGCCCGTGTGTGTGTGTGTGTGTGTGTGTGTGTGTGTGTGTGTGTGTATGTTGAACAGCAGAGAGTAGGAGGGAGGGACTACCTTTGATTTGTTTTTTGTTGTTGTTTTCTCTTGTATGTTCAGATATCCGCCCCATTTGCAGAGGTTGACAGCATTTGACAAAAAACAAAAGGTCACGAGAATCACGTCACAGACCACGCAGGGTCGAACATAAAGAAGAGGAAGGTCAGGGCAGAGGCAGAAGGGATGAATGAAAGTTGAGTTTGTTTGTTTTTCAAGTCGACGCAAACGACGGTTAAAGACGACACGCAGAACAACGTACTTTTCGGGGGAGGCAAAGCTCTGGAAGAGATGGCTTTTTTCCCCCAAGGACCTCCCATTGCCTTGCGCGAGTGTACTCGATCGATAGGGACGCAGAGAACAAAAGGCTCGGCTAGTGGTTATCGCTTGTGATCTAGGTGCCGCATCTGAGCGGGTTCCGTCGCAGAAAAAAAAAAAACTCTCTGTTTCAGGCTCAATGTTTGTCTGTAAACCCTACTGTCTTCGATAGCCTGCTTGACGTCAACGCACACCTACTCCGTACGCCGTCGCTTTGCTGAGGGGCAGCTGCACTTTGGGCCTCTTGCATTTGGTTTAACCTTACCTCTCTCTCTCTCTCTCTCTCTCTGCGTGTGCACACTTGCGTGTTGAAAACTGCGCCTCTTTTCAATTAGAACAAAGATGTTTTACCACACACGCAATGCCAAACAAAAGAGCAACGAAGTAAAAAGCCAATGGTGAGCAACTTTCTTTACGTGGCGGCAGCACATTAGTTGTGTGTGTGTGTGTGTGTGTGGTTTGTGTGTGTGTGTGTGTTTCCACTTTGCTTTCTGGAGAAAAGCATAACAACCTACGAAAAAGAGGGAAACAACGCACATTCGAGAAAAGAAAACTCCTGCAAACAGAACTTACGAGGTTTGAGCTGCGCCGAGCTCCGCAAGCTGCCGCAGCATGTCCTCACCAGAGATCACGGATGTACAGCCATACATTACCGACTTGCGCGGCTTGCCCGCCTCCCACGTCTTCAAATTGTCGTACTCCGCCACGCTGCCGCCCCCGAGAACGAAGACAACTGCCTGCGAAAAAGCGGCTTCGCGGAGGTCCACTGGCTTCTTGGTCCGTGGGTCGTAAGCCTCCACCGTCTCCAGTAACTTCGTCCTTAAGGAAGACGAGGAGCCGCCGCCGCCATTGCCTGATAAGCCACCGATGCCACCACTGCCCACGGGGTTGCCGTAAGGCGCCGGACTGGCACTGCCACCCGGGCCGTCCTGCATCAACGCATCCACCAACTTTGTCAGCGGCAGCAGTGTTTCCGACTTGCTGCCCAGCGAGCTGGCGATATTCTTGGCGAGCTGCTGCGCAAAACCCCAACCAAAGCCCTGGCTGGCGTTCGGATGTGCGGCACTGGGGCTTTGACTGGACAGGGACCAATTGCGCAGGTGCTTCAGGTAGGCCAGCGCGGGGAAGGCGGCGGCGTTGCTGCCAAAGGTACTCTCGTGTTCCTGCACCGCCTGCGCCGCCTCCCCCTCGGTGCACATCAAATAGGCAATCAAGAAGAGTCGTTGACGGTCCTCAATGGTGCCGGCGGCGTTGGCCAGTAAGTTATGGAACTCTTCGGTGTCCAGGCCCTCTTGTTGGAGCACCGCCAGCTCCACGCCGTGGTAGTGGTCGAGGTGGCGCGCACGAATTTTGTTGAGGATGTTGAAGGCGAGTTTTGTGTGCGCGTCAAGGAACCGTTTTCGCTCTGCCAGCCCTGGCGCGTTGGCGAGCAGCTTCGACATGTCGTTGCCGTCGCCGCCGTCGTCGCCGATGCCGTCCGGCGTCTCTTGCGCCAGCGCGGCGTATTCCTCCTTGTAGCAGCGCAGAGCGGCTTCGATGTTGCCTCCCACTGCGCCGAAGTCGAGGCCGGCATTCTCGCGGTAGACTCCGTCTTTGTCCGGGTCCACCTCGAGCACTTCGTCCCTGCCGTCCGGCGTCGTGATGGTGCACTTGTTCAACCGCATGCCACCCAGCTCCACGAGCAGTCCGCGGTAGGTGAAAGGGTGGTGCAGGGCAGTGGCGATGTCACTCGAGCGATCTACTAGCAGCAGCAACGGTCGGCCTAGCACGGAGGACGGAGCTGGGGCGAGCTGTTTGTCGTTCAACGCGTCGTTAAGGCGCAACGACAGTCGCTGCGCGACTTCGGCAGCAGCGCCGGTGCGTGAGTGGACGAGGATGGGCAACACCTGCATCGACAGACACACGTGCGAGATGCCGAGTACCACCTGGTTCAAATGCTCCTCAATCTCCTCATCTCTTGTGTTTGTCTTGTTGAGTGTTAGGAAGGAGTTATTGAGCATCAGTGAGAAGAGGTCGTTCTCCAGCGCCACGTAGCTCAGCGTCCGGTCGTAGACGTGGATGTGCCGGATCGCCTGCAGCGGCGAGCTACTCAGCTTCTGAGCCAGTGACTCCAGCTGCGGTCGCGGGATCTGAGTGGTGAAGTTCAGGTACACCCACTCGTACAAGTTGTGCGCGCAGTCGTCGGCGATGCGGGCGATGTTGTCCTCTGTTGGAGCACAGAAGTAAATTGCCGGCGCGCCAGGCACCGGATCACGCTCCGTCGCAATGTGCAAGTACAGGGTGACACCAAGCTCCCGCAGCTGGCCTACCTTGAGCAGCGGAGCGATGATGTCGCGGCCCCAGTCGTCGAAAATGAGAAGCCGCCACGTCGTCACCACCGGCTCGGCTGCGTTGGCGGCAGCGGTGGAGTACGGTTCCGACACCGGGTTGCCCTGCGCGTCAAGCGGGACAGCCATTTTGATCATCTCGGCTAGCACGACCTCTTCGCGCTGCCGCAAACAATTTTGGCCCTGCTGTTGCGCAGTGGCACCACCACCGACGGAGAGTCCACCGGGCCCGAAAAGACCGCCGGGGCTGCCTGCAAAACGCGACGACCCTCCAAGGGCAGACATGGGCATGTTGAACATGATGACGGACAATAGATGCAACAACGGATATTTTAACTATGAGAAAAATAGCAGCAGGCCACACCAACCAACGAATTTCAGCTTGCGAGTGTCAGACAAGTTGTCCCTCGACGCACGATAACGAAGGACACTTCTTTCAAAAAAAAAAAAAAGCTACGGACTATACGTATAGAAGTCAGCAAGAGATGTTCCAGAAGAACCAGATGCAACCGACAGCCGACATACCTATTTGCCGTGACAGATAGAAAGGCGGACGAGGGAGAGAAAGGTGAGAACGGAAAACAGGTGATCAACTCACGCACACGAAACGCACGCAACCGTTGCTTTGACCTTAGGTGGTGGAAGAAGATAAGTGAGCGAGCGTTGCTTCCTCTTGTCTTATTTCACATTATCAAGCACGCCGCTCAGCAAGACAGCCAAACCACCGCACGAATCCTAAGCACAGTGGAATAGTTCTCCTATTCAGACCATGTTCTTCACCTTTAGACATAGATACAAGCACGATTCAACACTCAAGAATGGGGAACACATGCCGCAGGAATATACACACTCCACTACCATGACGCGTGAGTGCTTTACGGAAACCCGCAAAGGTCGACGCTTGCAAAGTAAAGCAGTTGCTGACCTTGCTATCGAGTGGAATTCACAAAGAAATCATTTATCTTCCCTCTTCCCATTCACGAGAAGTCGATCTCCCAGTATTGCGACGGGGTGTACTGCACCGAATCCGAAGACGCCTGTGAAGCAGACAGCGTCGACGGGTCACTACCTGCAAAATCACGTACCTGCTGTGGTTGGGCCGAAGAAGTTGCGAGCAATGGTGCGTGCTGTGCAAAGCTGGTATTTCGAAGGGCACCACAACCGCCACCAGCGGCACGACGCACGGCATTCATCACCGCATCGATTCGTGCCACGTCTTTCGCGCGCTGCTGCCGCGTGCGCACATAGCCTCGTGACGGTTGAGGTGAGAAGGTGGGTCCCATGTTTTCGCTTCGAAGAGAGGTGATACTGCCGTCGGGTAAATACGCACCAGCACCACTGTTACGGCAAAAACACGACGAAAGCCGTTGGTGCCGGCAAGCCGTGTTGGCAGCAACAGCAGCAGCCTTCACATCCACGCCAAGGTACGGAAGCCCCTCCAGCGGACCAGGACGCACGCGTGTACTATCCGTACGTTCAGTGTGAACGTGCCCACTCGACCAATTCTCTCGAGCACGCTTACCGGTCGCTCGTCGTGCTCCACATACCATCACCTCGGTAAAAGTTGTGCCGTCGTTGCTTCGTTTTGCGACCTTTTTGGATTTACGAGTGGCAAAGACTCTCGGAGGGGGCGGAGGCAGCGCGGTAATTGTTGCAAGAATATCCGTCGCGGTCAATTCAGCGCGAGGGGGGGAAAAGGGGGTCTCCGTCTTCACCGCAGTATCCGGCACCCCACGGATGCTCTTGGCTTGGCTATCTAGCACTGTGCGGTGGAGTGCATCAGGTAAGCGCTGCGTATCCGAAAACGAAGCTGCACATGATGATGAAGCATTTAGCATGTTAGGTGGATCGTATAACTCACAGTTATACGCGTCGTCCGTCAACGCAGATTCGTAAAGACCATCACTTCCCATACATCCAGATGAACTCACATCAACATGGGCAGATAGTTTATCTTGCTTGAGATATTCCGCTACTAATGCTAGCCTGGTTGACGATGCGGCAGTGTTTGCCCCCAGCGGTACACTGTAAGACGCATGTTTCTTCGTGTTGTCCGATACGCTACTCTTCTGGGTTGTTTTCCGTGGGGGCGTTGGGAAGTAGATGTCGTCCTCTTCTGTGACACTCCGCGTAGACGGCGGTGTCGCACTCTGCGGCGGTGAGGATGCCCTTGAAACTGCATTACGAATTGGAGACATTTTGTTTGGTAGCTGAGGGAAAAGCGGGGCAGAGATGAAAGACGAAGGACGTGCCTCCTGGCTCCCTGATGAATCTGTTGTTCGTTCTTTAAGCTCCTTTGCAGCACCCTTAAAATTTGGCTTTGCAGTGAGGTTCTGGCACTCATTGATACGACCGTGCTTTCCCTGCGCATAACTGCAATCAGCTTCCGGTTCTCCCTCACCGCTCGATGTTGCGTTCTTGTCCTTATAAACAGATTGCTCTGCAGCATGTGGTGGAGACGTAGCTGTGGGGCTAGAATTCGCCAATGCAAAGGAACCCCTCTGATCTTGACAATCTCCTCGCACTTGTGCCCAGTCATTGTACTGTGCCAAGAGATCCCGCAGTGCGTCGTAGGCCGCCTTTGTCTCCCTCGTCAGTCCACCCACTGGAATGTGCACTTGCTGCACCTGAAACGCCGAACGAAAGTCTGATGGAATTGCATTCGTTGACGCACATGTAGTTGGAAGCAATACCGCCATTGTATTAATGCCAGGAGGGCTTGAAGACGCATTTATTCTGTCATTGCTGTTCGAAATTGAAAAAGGGAAACCACGTCTTTCAGCAGTGCTCCGCGATTTGCCAGCAATGGACGTGCTGAGAACTGACTTGACACACGTTTGCAGCCTCTGCAGCACGGCCACCTCAGCAGCTTGCGCAACCCGCAACCGCTCTTCGCATTCCTGCCTTGCACTCTGCGGTGAGTTGTTGTTAAATGAAAGATCAGCATCAATGTCACTTGAAAAAGCGTTTAGTGCTTGCAAAGTGCGCTCCGTATCATAATCCCCCACTAAGCCTCTGGGTGTCTCTTTGGTGCCGCCAACACCTAAGCTGCTTTCCGGATGACCACCCTTTCTTAATGGAATCGGTTTGAAAAGAGGCCGAAAAGTGGGAAGCTCTTTATGTTGACTGCTGCTATCAGGAACATCCTCATCTGCCGTTGTTGCGTTGCTGTCCTCCGTGCCACGTGCCTTTCTGCTCGCCCGCGCGGAGTCACGTGTAGGGTTCGGGGAGCTGCATAATGTACCGGCTAACAGTGGAAAAGAAGTGTGGTGCTTCCCCTCCATCTCCACTAGCCCGCAGTGCCGTCTACAAGGGGAAGACGGCTTCGTCTTTTCCTTTTTTTTTTGTGGAATGTGCGACGCTTAGGAAAGCCGCAAATCGACTCACGCACACTGAAGATCGAAGCAGGAGAGGGGAAAAACAGTGGAGAAGACCCAGAGCACCCATCAAAGGGCTTAGAAGGATGCGGTGCTGCAACCTAGCCAGTCTCTGTCGTCAAGCACGACAGAACTGCTGCGCAACGTCCATTTTTCTTGTGCGTTACTTCCTGATAAAAAAGAACCGCGCAAGCCCTCACACGTCTTTTCAGTACCGTTAGGTGTCCAACGACAGCGATAACTTGAGGAGCAGAACGCCCATTCAAGATGTGCCTGCGGTTTCCCTCCTCCAACACGGGGAGGGGGGGGGGGGGCTTGAGTGACAAGTTTTACTTTGCACTGTTTTTAATAGGATGAAATAAAGTGAAATCATGAAACAAGAAACAGTGAGTGACGACGAACCAAGCCTGCTGAAAAGGGCACGTACGTGAAGCGGGCGGCGCTCCGAAGTTGAGGGGACCTTAAATTGCGATACAACATCAACAACGTGGTTCGTCGACGAAACAACAAACCACTTTGGCACATCAATCTTTTTTTTTTAAGGGACTCCCACCACCTTGACTGCCAGCAACTACAGAAGAGCTGCAAAAATAGTTTACTCAACACACCTTTACAGCTTTGACCGTGTGTTAAACCTGCTTACGCACGATTCATCGCTCTTCGCTCTCCAGATGTCCTTAGATCTTGACGGCGTACACGCGCTTGGGGAACTTGTGGGCTTGGCGCAGCTGGTGGGAGGTCTTGCGGTTCTTCTCGTTATCCTTCAACGCGAGGCGGCGGCGGTGCGTCAGCTTGGTGCGAAGCACCTTCGGGGTCTTGCCGCGCATCTTGCGGTCCGCGTAGAATTTCTTCAGGTTGCTGCGCTCGTTCTGGTTCAGCACCGTCAGGATGCGCGCAATGCTCTTGCGGATCGGGCGGATGCGGCCCAGGCGGGTCTCGGCGCCACCCGTCTGCTGCACAACGCGCAGCTGAGACAGCTCCTTCTTGTACTCCGTCAGCGTCTTGAGCAGGTCGTCCTTGCTCTTTTCGCGGAGATCCTTGACCTTGATGTGGTGGGACATGGTTGACCAAAAGAGATGACACTGAGAACTCGTAATGAGCAAGCGGTGCGTGGAAAAGGTCGTGAAAGCAATGGAAGAGAAAAAACGAGGGTGATCAGCGGGGGAAAAAAAAAGAGTAACACGTCAGAGGATAATTAACGCACACGCGTGTGTTACGAGATAGTATGCCACGTGGCGATAATACACAAATAAGCGCACACGACCCGCAACAACACGTGGACCCCATGTCAACGGTACAAGCGACATGAGAGAGTAAGTAAGCAGGTAAGGAGAGAAAAGAGAGGTAGAAGAGAGGAAGAGGGGAGCAAAGAGTGCGAAAAGCCAGCTCACAAATCCAGAAATAGCGATGGCAACAGACTCTATATGTTCCAATGAATCTAGCACACCCTGGAAGCGCACTTGCTGAGAATCGACTGGGGTATGGTGCACTACGGATCTACTCAGAAACAAATGCCAAATAAAAGAACGTCGACGAGGGCAACAGTGGAACAGCAAAGAACTGTGAGGCGAAGTAGCTTTTACCCTTCATCTTCAACTCACTGATGTCCTTGCGAGTCTGTTCCTCGCGTCGCAGGTGCGAAAGCGAAACTAAAAGACGTCGCATTCCCCAGCAGGTCCAATCGCAAAGCGAGTGGCATTCACTGTTGTTTGTTTATCGAAGAGAAAAATGAGTGAAAAGACACATGACTAGCACGTCAGGTAAAGGCATACAGGGTTGTATTGTCTGTCGAAACTAGAACAAGTGAAACGACAGGGGAAGAGAGAGACAGAGAAACGCGCAGACTCCTCGACAAAGAGCGCTACGCAAGCGGTATTCTCCTGGATCAACACTCTTTCCCTACCACCTCCTTCTCCCCAATACGCACACCTTTAGATCTTGACGGCGTACACGCGCTTGGGGAACTTGTGGGCTTGGCGCAGCTGGTGGGAGGTCTTGCGGTTCTTCTCGTTATCCTTCAACGCGAGGCGGCGGCGGTGCGTCAGCTTGGTGCGAAGCACCTTCGGGGTCTTGCCGCGCATCTTGCGGTCCGCGTAGAATTTCTTCAGGTTGCTGCGCTCGTTCTGGTTCAGCACCGTCAGGATGCGCGCAATGCTCTTGCGGATCGGGCGGATGCGGCCCAGGCGGGTCTCGGCGCCACCCGTCTGCTGCACAACGCGCAGCTGAGACAGCTCCTTCTTGTACTCCGTCAGCGTCTTGAGCAGGTCGTCCTTGCTCTTTTCGCGGAGATCCTTGACCTTGATGTGGTGGGACATGGTTGACCAAAAGAGATGGCACTAAGGACTCGTAACAAGCAATACCCTAACGCGAAGTTGTATGCCTATTTAAGAAGAAAGCAAACGGCGCCCAGAGTTCGTGAAGACGCAGCAGTGATAGAAGAATTGGTGAGTTTAAGCGCGCGGGGGAGTTGGGAAGAGGGAAAGCAGAAAGCGAGAGAACGTAAACGGGTAAGAGGTCGATTGAGTCCACGAAAGCCATCTTATCATTACCACAAAATTTCTCGGCTCATTAAAAACAAAGAAGTAGGCCTAAATAGAAATCAATGCGAGCTCGCAGTAGCGACTAGCTATTACTTTGCCTCACAATACAGCCCGTGGCCTGTCAGAGAACGCACCTTATATATTAAGCTATTAACCGGCGTGAATGATAAATCCTATTTTGAGTTTCAGATGCGTCACATTGTCTAGTAAACATGGAACGTAACAAGCTCACTCACCTTTCCTCAGTGGGTCTACCCAACAAGCAGGCCGTGAAGCACTCTTTTCTCCGTCGCACCATTAAACTGTACAGTGTGACTGGGAAGGGAGGGGGGCGCGACGAGAAAAACACAGGAGAAAAAGGAAATACAGATACATATATACTTATTTATATTTATATACAGCCGCACACCCTGAGGAAGAATTGCGCTTTACCTGCATCACGGGGCTTTTCAATAGGAGGTGTCGTCACATCGCAGGCGCCAATAAAGCAGAAGCCACAGTAAGTCACTTTACAGACTCGAATCACGAGACGACTTACCACCAAAGGAAACACAAGCAGGGAGCGGGGCACACTTACATTAATACCACAGCACTTCAAAGAAATAAGCTGTGCGCAGCCACTTTAGCGCAGGCAGCGCGACACAGCAACGCCTACAGCTTCATAAGGCCAAATGCAACCGTCACCGGCACTATGACGTTCGTCTGGGCTACGAAGACCTTATCGGCGTAGGTGGCGACCAGCGACGCAGCCGCCATGGCGGTTACCGCCGTCCCCCTGTGGATGTGTCCAGATGTGGTGTGCGAGAGGTTCTCAAACTGCGCACGAGAGCGGTGGTAGGCTGTCTTGGTAAGGGGTTTTACCTGGGCAACGTGGGCATCGACGGCCGTACGCAGCGCCGCTATTTTCGCGTCACGCTCCGCCTCTTGCGCGGCGCAGAACGTCTCTAGCGCTACCCTCTGTTCTGGCGACAACCTCTTCCACGACGCAGGGCGTCGGGGCTTCTTCGGGTTTCTAGAGTCGCCATCTCCACCTACTTCATGAGCCTCTGCTTCGTGTTCCTCCCCACCCTCTTCCTCCTCTTCCTCTTGGGCGTTCTCTTCGTCTTCAGCGTCGCTTTTGTCGAATGGGTCCTCTGTCTCTTCTTCCTCTTCCTCTTCCTCCCGGTCCCCTTCTTCCTCATCTTCCGCGTCCTCGGCTGGGCGGCGGCGAGCAGCACGACGGGCCTCCACCTCGCGCTTCCGCGCAGCTCGCTCCTCCTCCAGCCTCTCCCGCTTGGCCTTTGCCGCAATGGCAAGCTGCGTCGCTTCCTCCGCCTTCATCTTCGCCGCCGCCGTCTTCGTGTAGACGCGTATGCCATCCTTCAGTGTCTTCTGAACCTGCAAGACTTCTTGTTGCACTTTCTGAAAGTTTTGAGCGGCGTGCAAGCACACATCCTTCACAAGGCGCCGCGTACGGAGGCCGTAGACGTCGCCCTTAGCGGCGCCGATGAACAGCAGTGACGGTCCAGCCGGGCCCTCCTCATCCCCGCTGCCTCCGCCCATTGAAGAAGAGGAGGACGGTATCGCGAAGGAGAAGGGCTTCTGCGGAAGCTCTACCGTGCCGAGGGCAGCCTGCGACGGCACCACACGCCGTTCCGGCGCTTTAATGGCAGATTTGAAGGCTGGTGCGTTCACCTGCTGGCGCAGGAATTGCTCTTTCGGATCCAGCTCCGGCATGAAGCCGTTGACGACGGCCGCTGTGCTTTCTTCCGTGTCGATGGTGTCCTTCATTCCTGGATCGGTGTCCTGGCCATCTCTACTACGTTCACTTTCCACCACCTCACCACCAGACCCTTCCCCTACAAGTTCGTCCCCGTCGCGGTGGTCCTTTCCGCCTTCGGCCTCTGTCAACACCTTCACCGTCGGCTCCTGAAACGAAATGCCCACGCTACGACGCTGTGCCCCGACGGCGTTCTCGGGACTTTGTAGGAGTTGCTGCTGCTGCCGCTCCAGCAACTCCGCCTCCGCGTTCGCCTCGTGCAGGTCGGGCAGCAGCCACACCTTCACGGTACCATCAGCCGCGCAGGAGAGGATGCAGGTCGCCCCGGTGCCTTCCTCGCTGTTACCGCGCACCAGCACCTCCTTCACCTCCGTCCCATCGGGCGAACGCTTCTGGCGCACCACGGGAATGGCAGCCGGGACGGGAACAAAGGACAACAAACGGACCGGTCCAGTGTGCCCGCGCAGCTCGCAGACTGGACGGCCAAACTCCATGTCCCAGATGAAGATGGTACCGTCCGTACTGCCAGTCAACACAGCATTGCTCCCCTCCCTGTCTACCGCAATGGCGGTGACCGCCCCTCCGTCGTGTGCCCGCCAAGTAGATCGCCGCTCTCCCTCCATCAATGTTAGCGAGCCATCCTCGCCGCCGAGCAGCAACCGATTACCATTATCCTGCACCATTACAGAAACGCCGAAAGGAAAAAAGGTCGTCTTAACCCGCGAAGCACGCACCCGGGTGCCGCCTGCCTGCATGCTTTCCTGCACCGCCTCAGCCAGCGTCCATTGCTTCATCGTGCCATCAAGGGAGCAGGTGTGGAGCTCGGTGGCAGAACTGGCGACAATGCCGGTGACGGGCCGTCGGTGGGCGAAGAAGACGACGCTTGGGATGCCAAGCTCAGCGTCCTGCATCGCGTCGAAGCGTTCCACCGTGCCGTCATCGCGGCCCACAAAGAGGGGAACGAGGCCACTGCCGCCCTGCTCAGCCTCTTCGGTGTAGGCCGCCATGCAGCGAATGGGAACCTCCGAAGGCATTCTTAAACTGCGCTGGAATTACTGTTATTGTTCTACTTGCTTACTTTAAAAGGGAGCACTGAGATGACAGCTACAGCAGTGAGATAAATATGGCTGCTTGCGTGACTTTGCAGTAATTCATTTAAGAAAGAACTCACCAATAAGCGCTGATTTGATGCCCCCGCTCTTCTGCTATCGCCCTTCTTTTTTTCATGCGACAAGGTCGATTAACTTCCAAAGGATAAATAGAGTAAATGGAAGAAAGAAGATCAGCAGCAATAAGTGAAAAACGAGATGAAGTACCTCAAGCGTGTACGTGAGGGTTACACGCAAAGGTCGCCAGGGCCGCCGTCTTGGCAAGCATACTTTAATTAGAAAAGGAAATTAGCATTCGTTCCCTCTACCTACCTTCGCAGGCGGTTGTTGTGGCAAAAAAAAAAAAAGAGGCGCCTCAGCTGGGTCAGTAGGTGTGCGATGTAATCCCACTATGCCGCACTTTCGACGTTGGGAGACGTGACCAGTCCTACTTTGTAGTCAACCGCCAGCAAAGGGGGGGAGTTTATAATAGTACTGAAAACGAACAGGATGAAACTAAGAGAAAGAAGTGGCTCTGCGACCCGTCTTGCAGGAGTCAATACCGTTTCTTTATTTGAATGTACGGATGTCTAATCTAAGGAAAAAGGGGGCTGTTACTGCGTCGTCTGACTTGCCGGTAATTACCGAGGAGAGAAACAAGAAAGAAACGCAGAGGCACACGGGCCACAGGCAACATCAATAGTCCACCTCGAGCAGCAGCACAACTTGACACGGGGAGAAAAGAAAAAAAAGAAACGGCACACTTTAAAACACTCTCACCACTTCTTGTATCTTAAACAACTCAGTCCCTGGGTTCCACCTTACGGCTAACGCGGAACGGCGGCGGACCGTTCTCCCCTTCCTTTTTGACTGGCGGGTTGACGCGCAGCGGGCGGGACAGTACCTCGAGACGCTTCATATGCCGCTCCCACTCCTCTCCCGTCAGCCGGTGCGGCTTCAGCATTATCTCCGTGAACTTGCGCGGGTCGGCGTAGTAGTCGTACTGCGACACAAGCAGGCGGCGGTTGTCGTCATGCGGGATCGACGCGGATGGCTGACGCCAGTTTTTCTCTAACCGCGAGAAGTAATCTACGACGGGGTCAAGGTGAGCGGTTTCCTCGCTGAGGCCACGCGCCGATGGCGACGTCCCGCGGGCCGACGACGCCGCCGGTGTCGCCACCTGCTCCGCAAGGTCTGGCGGCAGGCGGTGGTAGTGGTAGACCGTTTCCCGCTTAATTTCTTTTGGGTCCTTGTCTGCGCCAAAGATCCGCCGTATCTCTGCTTCACGCGCACGTCGCACGATAAGAGGCACGCTGTAGACATGCTCGACGTGGCGCTCCAACTCCTCCGCTGTCATGGTCCGCGGCGGAGACTCGAGATTCGGGTACAGCTCCTGCTGGAGAGCGGCGCGGCGCTGCTGCCGTCGCAGCAGCTCCCCCTGAACACTGTTGTGTAGGTAGTTTTCTAGCTGGGCCTTGGAGCGGCGGGCAGAACGAGTGGGCGGATACACCTTTTCTGTTGCAATTGCCTCCGCCCGCTTTTTGCGCTCTACACCGCCGTAGTAGAGGCGGTTGACGGCGTTATTCACCATCTGCGGGGAGGCGTAGTAGTCGACGTAGGCGGCCGCCCGCCCATTGCCTGCATCGGGGTTGGGCATGGTGGCTAGTTACTCGCTCTAAAATAATAGCTATATATATATATATATATAGATAGATAGATAGATAGATATACGTTGGCGGACCTCGTCTAGGGTCTGCGATCGGAAGAAGAAAAGTGGGTCGCAACGAAACAGAAAAGCGTACTTCCAAGAGGCTGTGCAAAAACGCGAAAAGGAAAAGTGTGAACGGTACACTTCCGACTGCAGCGAAGGCGGATGAAAAGGCGACCAAAAACCCGTTGGTTTCTGCGTTAGTTTCTTGGGCTTACGCCGTGCAGGCAAAACGCGGAACAGCTACGGGGAAGAGTTGCTTCTCCGTTTGCAAGTTGGAAACCACAGAACACTGAGAATGTTTTAAGGTATGTGAAAACGATGAAGAGCACAAAGGGAAGCAGCGATGCTTGCGCTTGCACGCGTCCAACAAAAGCGCGTGCACTCGGCTAGTTTTGACCCTGGCACATGTGTTACGGGAAACACGCCACGATTGTAGTAATCGAATCGGAAAAAAAAGAGGACGAGAAGTAGAGGCGGAGATAAGGTTGAATGCCTCTCGCTCTCTTGCTGTTTAAATGATTCTAAGAACAGACAAGTAGTAGTGCGCAAGACGGACGAACACAGCTTTCTGACAACGCAAAAGGCTAGCTGAAAAGCGCGTAAAAAGCTCAGTCTAAGGGAGAGGTCAAAGTTACTCCGCAACGGTTTCAGAACCCACTCTCTGCTTTCCTTTATCGGTACCGGGCAAAGGTCGCACGCAGCGACCGACCGCGTTCTTGTTTAACAAAGTAAAGCCACGGCTCCGAAAGAAAATCTCACCACAGCACTTGAATGTCTACTTAACTCCACCACGCTCACCTGACAAAACACATTCTTTACTCGGTGAGTGAACTGTCTGAAGGTAAATCATTTTTTTTTTTTAACAACGTTGTGGTTAGGTGAACGACAAAGGCAACAATAAGAAAAAGCAACTGGGCACAAGGCTAAAACTCGTGGGCAGGAATGCGCTCTGTGTGACCTACCACTCAGCTGCGGCTACATGAGTAAGAAAACGTGTACGCCTGTTTTTCGTGTCACTGCAGCCCACACACCGGCGAATGCGCTTCTGTAACGGCGAATTTTATTTTAACTGCGCCTCTTGTTCCTTTCTCCTCCGCCTGGTTCGACTGCAACAAGACGTGCGTCGCTGACATAATAAAAAGAAATGGTGCACCCTCGCAACAAAGCGGAAAGAGATGAGAGACAGTGAAGAGAGAGTCGAAGCAGCTTTCATGTACACCGTGGCTCCAACACAAACGGCTCGATGACAAAGTGAGGGCACGCAGTGCACACAGAGACTTCGGCGCAGGTGACCTGAACGGAATAAAAAACAAGATGTTGTCTACGTAAACACTAATACGAACCCCAAGTCAAACATTGGCAAACGTCACCAGAAAGGGGGAAAAGAAGAACGAAACACACAACATTCGAAGAACCCCAGCAAGTAACATGTACGAAAGAAACAGGCATTGGGTTGCCTACGTTTGCTTCCCGAGAAGGCGGAGAGTGAGGAAAGAGAAGACTACGAGCATCCAATTGAGGTGACCACGTTTTGTATTGTATTGACCATTACCGTTGCTCGGGCGATACCCCATAATTCAAACAATCGTGAAAATCCGAGTTGGACCGGGGAGATGCTCTCGAGGAGGGTTTTCAACGATGCAGGGTCCTGCTCACCAACCTCCAGCTTCGGCAGCGCCTCCAATGATCCAAGCGCCACAGCGTTCATCATCCCACCCACCGACTGCGAGAGCGACGGCGTCAGCGGGACCAACATTGGCAGCATGCGTGAGGCCTGCGCTGGGGAGCTGATGTGCAACCGGGTGTACATGGCACGGGGAATAGCCGTGCTGCCAAACACACGACGCCCGAACATCTTTTTTCCCTTTTTTGATGAGGTCAAGGAATGGAGGAATTCTCCAACTGCCAACAGAGTGAGGAGAGAGTCTTGTTGCGCAAACCAATGCTACTACTACCACACTGTGTCGCAACGGCAAAAAAAGGAGAGCAGCAGACGGAGAGTAAAAGCAGGAGAGTGAGATGATAAAGTAACAAAAAGAGGGAGAGCTGACAACGAATATACGGTCCCTTTGCGACGTTCCGCGTCAATCGTAACCGGCGGCGAGATCAACAGACAGCGCCGAAGGAAAAAAAAAGTGATTTATCACCGACATGCTTACAGGATTTGCTTGCAATCCGTGCCCTTCAAAACAAATGTTGAATCCCAGTTAAATTGATCGGGTCGGGCTTTTCACGTTTCTGTTTGCTGAAGCGTGGCAGAATGCCCTTGCCAGTGCGTTGAAGAATAACAAAAGCTGCTCGTTTTCACCTTCGTATTCCCTGTTGTTTTTATTTATGTCTTTCCTCGTGTTTGGGTCTTTTAAGTTGTCGATAGCAGCTGCTGCGTCTCCTGTGACTATGACTCCCTCCATTATGGGCTGAGTTCTACACTTCATGTATCATTCGACACCCTCACCAACTAGTTGGGTATGAAATAGTACGCGCGGGGCTAGCCGTCCCTAAACTGTACCATGAGGGTCTACAAAGTGCTCCTCAAAGATGTCTTGCAGGCTTGTGAGGTTCGCCTTTTCAGCCAACTGACCTGCAAGTTGATCTTCGAGCCGCTCCATCGCAATGTGCAGCTCTTCCTGCATGAGCTGATGCAATCCATTCAGCTTCTCATTCACGGCGGTCACGTCCTCCTTGCGGGAGAGAAGGCTGATCATGGAAGACCAGATGTTCTCCAGTCGTTCCTCAAGCAATGACTTGCTGTAGAAGTCTTCATGAATAGAGTGCAGCACGTCCTCCTTCCAAGCTTTTTCGTTCTCTTTCCCATTCAATTCTATTTCCTTTTCCAAAGGCTTGGGGCTACGTTGGTTGGTCAACGGCAATGGAGCAGATGGAGACGTAGCACTGACACTGAGGGTTGCCTTACTGTCCTTCAGCTCATCCAAAGCATCGCGCAGCTCTTGGACAACAGTGTCGCGATCCTCTTGTTGGGCAGCAATAGCATCACGCATCTCGCGACGCAGCTCCGCACTTGACACCTGAGCACTTTCAACGTGACGCATGACGTCGTTCAACTCCTGTCGCTGTGCAGCTGCCATGTCGGAAAACCGACGCTCCAGACTCTGTTGAACGTCGTGCACAAGCTGTCGCAGCTGCGCGGCACCAACTTCTTTCGCTTCTGCGTCTAACTCTGCCTCCGACGCAACCGCCCGCTGAGACTTTGACAAACTCTTGTGAACAGCATCGTCCACCAAAGCTCGCAGCTCTTCGCTGCGACTGCTCTTTGTCTGAGAAGCAACATGCGTTGCCACCCACGCCATGACCTCATCGCGGAACGTGTCCACCTTCACTTGCCACTCTCGACGGAGCGCCGCACAACGTTCTTCCACACTGCTCAGCACCTCGTCGCCAAGTGTGCCCATCCGTTGCTGCTGAGCATCCAAACGACGGTGGCACGCGTGTAAGTCGTCGGTGCAACGTGCAAGAGCGGCCTTCACTTCCGACGAGAGCGCTGACAGCGGTATCGGGCCATACGTTTCGTAAGAAGGAACAGAGGAAGGTGGAGAAGGGGTAGATGTGTGTAAAGCAGCCGCCTCCACGGCGTTGAGGCGTTCCGCGAGGCCGCGCAACATGCTCGTGTTGTTCGACAAACTCTCCTGCAGCTCTTCACGCACGCGAGTGGTTTCGCTCTGCTCACGGGCAAGTGCTTCCGTCACCGCTTCGGTGCAACGGGCAGTTTCTGCGGTCTGCTTGATGGTAGCGGCTGCGCATTCTTGCCTCAAGGCAACGAGTTCTGCCTCGAAAGTACGCAGCCGCAGTAACGCTTCGTTGGCAGCTTTGGTAGTCATCTGCTCAATCGCAGCGGACAAAGTAGTCAATTGAGTTTGCAAGTGGTCGATGCGGTTTTGAGTAACGTCCAAGGTGCTTGATGGCACAGCCTCGTCGGCTGAAGCGTCCGCAAGAGCCGTGATCTCCGCCTTGCATCCCTCTGTGAGGGTTTGCAGCTCTTCCATCCGCAACACAGTAGTTTTTTGATGAAGCGACAGCGATTCCTCCGTGTGCAGGAGACCCTCAAGCGCAGCCGTCAGATCTGTTCCCAACTTCCCTACGACGCGTTCCTGGTCCTGCAAACGCAGCTCGAATTGGTGCATCGTACGCGTTGCATTGTTGCGGTGCTGCTCAAACTCCATCACGTGCTCCCCAAGTTCCAACAAGCGGCGCTTAAACCCCTCAAGACTGTCCTCGATGAAAATGACACGACGCAATAAATCTGGTGATGCCGCGCTGGCGTCAGAGAAGCCATCGGTCCCGTCTGCGCGTCGACGTTCCGCGGAGGTGGACGCAGACTGCATATCCAACTCAAGACCTGCCATCCGACGCTTCACTGCCTCCAGTTCCACCAGAGCTGGAGTGAGCTCACGCAGCGTAGCGTGCGCCTGAAGCTGTAGTTGTACCTCATCCTTGACGCTTTGGCGAACCTGTTCCACGTACTGAGATGCGACCGATTGTGCGAATCGTGCGCCGCCATCTACCTTGGCTGTCAGCTCATTAAGCTGGTGAGACAAGCGTTCGCACCGCTGCTGCACTGTCGAGGCGACAGAAAGCTTTGTCTCCAGCTCTTTCGTAATTTGCGTTCGCCACGCCTCCATAATGGAGAGGACGCTGGCGTCCGCATTTGCGCTGCCAGCTGGCGTTGTAGAAGAAGCAGGAATAACAAAAGGAGCACTTTGAGAAGCGACGTCTGTCGATGCGGCACGTGCTTTACTGCCAGTGTTGTTGTTCGTGCTTTTTGCTTGGGCAGTCTGGAGAACTTCAACAGCAACCGAGAGATTATGCACGATGTCACACAAAGAGGTCACCTGTGTTTCGTGCTTTTCGCGCTGCTGAGTGCCGTAACTCAACATCGTGCCGAGCCGCCGTAGCTCATTATGAAGCCAGTCGTTATCCTCGCCGAGTTCGTTGCGTAGTGTTTTAAGGGTCTGATCCAGCTTCTGTATTTGGACCTGGAAAGCGACTTTGGTCTCTTCGTGTAGGACCTTCAGCGCAGATACCGACTCTTGATCCTCTCGCTGATGCCTTTGATATTCACTTCGCGGCAAGCAGTTTTGGACGTACTGCTCCGCATTGGCTTCCAGGTCGGTAACACGCGTGGAAAGCTCTTTTGTGAGCTTCAGCGCACGCTGCGCGACGCAATCCATTTCGCATTGTTCTAGCTGCTCCTGAAAACGTTTTTGCTGCTGTTTTACGCTCAGAAGCTCTTCTGCTAATTCGTTGCACCGTCGGATTGTTTCATGCTGCTCGCTTTTCACAAGGTCTCGCAACTCTATGTAGGATGTCTTGGCATCATCGCGCGTCTGCTTCGCACCTGCCTCGATTGCGCTCTCCATTTGTTCGAGCTTCACCTCCATTCCATTTTGTTGTGCCGCGCAGAGTGTTTCCACTTTCTCGATCATCTGTAAACAAGTGGTAAGTCTCTCCTTGTTCACCTGGCGATCTTTCTCAATCATGTCCGAAAAATCACCACACAAACCTCGAAGACTTCTGCTCTCCTGCTGTTGTTTTTCAATAGCGGCTTGATGAACTCCTACAGCCTTTTCGGCAGATGACAATCGCATCTCTACGCTATTAAATTTGGCGTTCAGCGCTGCGTCAACACCGTCGATAGCCGCTGCAGTGCACGAGGACATGGCGGCATCTGAAGTGCGCTGCGCTTCCCGCAACGCTTCCCGCTGCTCGGCTAAGTCTTTTTTACAGTTCCCAACTTCTGCATACAAAGAGTTAATTTGGTCGGCTAAATCACCATTGCTCGGACCGAATCGAGCCACATCTTCCTTCTGTGTGGCTTTACCGAGATCACGCTCAAGTAGCTGAACCTTTTCATCGAGCTTTTCTTGCTTTTTACGAAGATAGTGGATCTGCTCCGTGTGGCGTTTGTGTGCGGTGTCTTGGTTCGAAGACGTCGCACGCTGAAGGGAAAGCGTGTTTCGTGCATTGTCCATCTCCAAATCAGACTGTTTCTGCATGACCCGGCGGAGAAGCAGACTGACTTCTTTCTGCTCATGTCGCAGCGACTCCACCATAGACCGCGAAGCGTGCACCTCGTCGTTGAGTTGCCTCATAAACTCGCGTACTACAAACGGAATATTGACCCACTCCTCCCCATCATCCAAGAGAAGAGAGCGGCCTTCGTATCCCATCATGGCAGCAAAACTCGAAAACAGAACTAGAAGGGAAAAAAGAGAGATACAAAGTACTTCGCTTTGTTCTTCAAGAAAGCAACTCAGGGTATAGAGTCTGCTCTAAAATACTTTATTCCTATTAAAAGAAAACGAAGTACGAATTACTGTAATGAGAGAAAGGATCCAAAGGAGGCGAAACGCAAATGTGAACTTCCAGTATTTCTACAAAGTAGTTACTCGAAGTGGTATAAATTAATTTTTTGTTGGTGCTTTCTCATGTCCTCCAGTTTTGATGAAAGCCGAAGTAGTGTTTGCCTTTTTTTTTAAGGAGAGCAAGCACGAGAAATGGAATAAATATGATATGAATCTGTGCAAACAAAGCAAGACAAAATCAGTTTGCGACACTCGCAAATAGACCAAAGGAAAGAGCACAGAGTAATAGTTTTGAGTAGCAAAAAAAAAATGAAAATAATGTAGCAGACCTAAGAAACTTCTTAACAAACAGTGAGGCGAACAAAATCACCGTGATTTATATTTGCACAACACCAGTTGATTGTAGCATCTTATTGAGAGGACGCATAAAACTAAAAGCGTTACTTCCTCCATAAGTACTTGAAAAACAGAGAAAAACACTTGCTTCAAACTAAACCAGCTTTTTGTTAAATTTCTCTGTAGGCAAATTAAAAAGCGTCAAAAGCTTTCTGTGACTCATTTGACGATCGATAGAAAGTGAGATTAATTGTGGTTTTAATCTAACGTGATCGTAAACCAATACGAAAGTGCACGAGTATAAAAAACAAAGCGCTCCTAGCAAAAGTACTTTTTCACGGAACACCCTGACACACCTACAGAAGCAGATTTTGTGTGAATCCTGTTCATTTTTTCCAAGCTACACCGAGTACCCGTTTTCAGTGATCATCTTCACATTGTACTGCCGGAAGTATTTCATGTAATTCCAAAATTCCTGGGGGTTAATTGCGTAATACACTTGATGGTCCCGAACGTCGGCAAAATGAACATTGCGAATCGGCGGTCGAATGCGCGCCATGTCAAGCATGAACTTAAATTTGTAGTACCAGTCCTGCTTGCGCAGCAGCCCTGGGACGTACACAAGGCTATGGACGCCGTTGAAGTTCCTAACCTTGTCCTGCACTCGGTCCAGTGGTCGGAAAGGAGACCCGCTTCGACCGAGAATAGCTGTGACACTCAAAACAACGTCTTTGTTCTCTAGTACGGTGCGAAGTGCTACATATCCCCCGTTGCCCTTTCCGAAAAGATGCACTTTTCCATGCTCGACGCTAAAGTTGTCTTTTACCCAGTCGCAAAAACGAGCCACAACACCCTCCACGGGAATTTGCATGTTGTGGCGGAGATTTACTACAGGTGAGATAATTACCCAGCGTTGCTCCAGCATGTGTTCGCGGTGAACGGGACGTTCAAAGAAATTTGCGCAAACATCCTCAAAGTCGCGTGGAATGCCGCGATGATCCGGCAGTACAACCATGTACGGGTATTCTACGTCGGGTTTCCAATCCGGTGGAACTATCATACTGTAGGCAACGGGTGCCGGATCGTCGTCGACGTCGAAGGCGTTGTGATCGACGCAATGTGCTTGGCCTTCCACGAGCTTCAAGCTTGTAGACATGGGGTAAAGCGCGCGCAGCTCAAATTCGTTGGGTAGTATGTAATTCTTCGGGAGACGGCGGAACGAAGTCTCGTTTGGACGATATTCCATTTCGGGCTGTGGCACACGTACAATGTGCCGGCGCTTGCGAAGACTCATTTGATCTACCTTTTTGTCTTTTGTGCGGGAGCCAATAAACGGTCCATCTTGAGAATACATGTACTGCAATTTGTGCAGTTCAATGTACTCATTGTCGCCTTTGTTCATTACGTTGACGTCGTCGGAGTCTACAGTGGTAGTGTTCAAAGAACTGTTGCCGTCCGGTATGCGCGTTACCTCGCTGACAACTTCGGCTGTCCTGGTATCATCGGGGGTGTTGACGTGCTCTTCTGCCGTATCGGATAAATCAGGTTTTACAACGTGGGCCTGTCGCATAAACGACTGTCCTAACGAGAGCGAAACTCGTCCCAGCCGACGAAGCATGATAATAGTATGTAGTCAATTTTCTTCAAAAGTCATTATTACTTTTACTATTATTATTATCATTACGTGCGTGCACATCGTTTGGTATCGAATTGTTTGTTTATTGCAGTTGAAAAGCAGAAATTGCGTGTGCTTAACAAGATTGGGAAAAAGATAGAGGAGTTCACTCACACACACAAATAAAAGGCAATGTGAGGGAAAAATAGTTAATTTTTTTTTTCCAAGCTGCATTGGAAGGTTGCAACGTTGAAACAGCACATGTTTTTTTTTTTTTTTTGCGTGACTGTTTCGTTAAGTAATTAGGTAGTAATTACTATTCTTATTAACATTATTATTATTGCTGTTGTTTTTATCATCGACTCCACTCAAGACAAACAGGGTGGACGATAGCAGATGCCTTATAAAAAAAGAAAAAAAAGGATGGGTGTGGCCTTGTTTTTGAATACCAGCTAGATGTTAAGCCTCCGCCAGCAGGGATACTTGTGAATTTTGATAAAAAAATTATTTTTGCACTGGGCGGTGGAATGACAAGAACTGGAGTCGTGAGATTGATAATTACGGAAAAAAACGTAAGGTGTGAAACAAAGAAACATATGAAAAATGTCGATAACAATAACAAAACACCACCCAAAGACAACCGAAGCAACAGGTGAAAAAAGCTATCTTGTCAAACAAATACGCCAAAACAGTAAAGCCAACTTTACTGTTTCTTCCACTCAAGGTGGTACAAGTCGTGGCGCACACCTTTCATTATAGGAATGCGGTTACGGGTATCGGGAATAAGACCAAAGTCTACTTTGCAGTCGAGAAAGCCTTCTTTTTCATCAAGTTCGCCGACAATATTGCCCATCGGGTCTACCACCATTGAATGGCCCCACGCTACGTACTCAGCTGCTGTGTCTCGTGCAGGAGAGCACAGAAAAACAAATTGCTGGTTGTCCACTGCGCGGGCGCGTCCGCTTAATTCCCAGTGCGCTGGACCCGTGACCATGTTGAAAGCTCCCGGGTACACAATAAACGATGTCCCTTGCATGGCAAGGTTCCACGCCAACAGCGGATAGCGAATGTCGAAGCAAATGCCCACACCAAATTTGGTGCACTCATCCATCGTGATTGCGGAAGCTTCATCCCCGGCAGTAAGAACTTCGCCCTCGTCGAAGCGAACTGCTTCCGTATTGATGCGGAACAAATGCACTTTACGGTGAACGTGCTTTAGCACGCCGTCAGGCCCAAACGTCATGCTGGCATTGAAGACATTTCCTTCTGCCGTCTTTTCGGGAATGCTGCCAGCAATAACCCATATATTGTTGCGCCTTGCGCAGTCGGACATGGCGTCGTAAGTCGGGTTTCCAGGAGCAAGCGCCTCAGAATACTCGTCAAAGTACTTGGTGCCATATGGACAGTTAAAACATTCCGGCAGAACGGCAAGCTTGCTGCCCCGCTTTGCAGCCTCAGTAATCATGTTTACTGCTCTTTTGATATTGGCCGATTTCTCGCGGGTGACAGCCATCTGGCAGAGAGTGACGGAAAGAACACTTGCCATTTATTTTTGTCTGGCTAGCTTATGCTTTTAGTATAACTCTAACGATGAAAACAACTGCGTAGTTGGAAAGAGGAGCAGGGGAAAAAACGAGTAACGTTTAATTTGTATATAGTGTTGCAAATGAAATTCGTAAGTTGATATGAGTGGAAGTACTATAGCCTTTTCTTTGTTATTGCCTGTCCACCGTTTGGCACACAGTTTGCGTGATGGTTTGGCTGCCACTCTGGTGAGCTTTAAGAAGCATTATTTCTTTTACTTCTTTTCTTTCGATCACATAACCATGCATGCGCTATTGTGGGCTTAATGGGGAAAACTGCGTGCAGCCACTGTTTTCCGCTGGGCTTGGCGCGCCGCGTCGTCTGTGATCCTTCTAGGGGAAAAAGGAGTAGCAGTACGTCCACGTATGGGTGTCATTTCCCGTTGACTGCTTGGGGTGCTCCATTCTTCCCAGTCCGCGGCCGGGTTCTTTCCGCCCCGTTGGGCAGACTGGGTCGTGCGGGAGAGCGGGGGGGGGGGGGCCACGGCCACTGCCCACAGGCCCTCCTCAAAGGAGGGAGGAGCAAAGGCGACGGTAGTTGTGGGTGGGAGGAGGTGGAGAAGTATGCCTGTTAGTCGGAAAAACCCGCGTGCTTCCTTAGTGACAGAGTGTTCTTAGCAGTCGAGGAGTGGGCGGAACGTGATCTAGCGTGTCTGCGGGATCCTTTTCTCCGGGGTGGACTAGCATGGGTTACGAGGAGGAAGCGCAGTGATGCATTCATTCTAGGGCCTCCTATTAGTTGGGGGCCCCGCTGTGCAATACTCCTCGTTGACGAATGCGCTCGACGTGCCGTTCATACTGAGAAGGTGCAGGGTGAGGGGTTGAAAACGCGCTTTTAAGGCGAAGACGCTCCTGGACAGAACCACGGCTAAGCAATTGCACGCGTCTAACGGGGACGGGGGAGCAGGAAAAAAAGCGATGCGAAACAGCAGGCGAAACACAAGTTATAAAGCAGGGCTGGGCAGTATCCCGGCACGGGGAGCGCCGTAAAATGGCTTATCTCCCGGGGAGGCAGCGGGGCCAGAGGCCGCTGTCCGGCAGCTTCTCCGCATGCTCCAGGTCAAACTCTGTCATTGGCAGTTTGCTTCCAGGCAGCGGGTTGAAGAGGGAGATGGATCTCGGGTCGCCGCTCACCGAGGGGATCAACACGAGACTGAGGTGGTCGACGGCATTTTGCTCGAGGAAGCTGCCGTTCAGCGTGCCGCCACCGTGGCATACCACCATGTCCGTTTTGAACAGCTTGCCCAGCTTCTCGAGGGCCAGACGGCAGTCCAGCGCCGACTTGCCGGCGAAGATGTACGGCACGTTCACCTTCCGCAGCTGCGCCAGGAACTCGTCAGTGACGAAGTCCTCCACCAGCACCTCAACAATCCGGTCGCCATTGTAGTAAGGGAAGTTGTCGTCATGAAAAGTGTTCACCTTCCAACCAAGACGACCGTGCGGGTCCACCAGGGTGAAATAGTGGTTGCCAGCGGAAACGGGGTTTGCTTCGAGGTCTGCATGGAAGTCGCTGCGGTCGCCGGGCTTTTCCGACAGTTCAAGATACTTCATACTTTCACGGCATTTGCGGTTGTGGAGGCACACTTTTGGCTTCAAGAGAAAGACCTCGCGTTCGACGCCCTAAAACTCCACCTAGGGGTCATCAAAGTGCTTTACTTGGAGCAACGTCCCTATCGTTTTACCGTCCAAAGGCGATCGCGTTTACAGTGATCTTAGCAGGCAGCATTGTTGGTAGGGGAAAAGCGGGTTGAACTTGGAAAACGGGAACTGCGATGCAACGCTCACCGGGGTGCCGCATAAAAAGGTTTTTGAGGAGGATTAGCGGGGGGGGGGGTGAAGCTGTAGGCGTTTTTTTCCTAACGAGCGTAAAACCACCGCCCGCTACGTGTTTAAGTAATTGTTGTTGTGTCGGTGTTGCTTATCTCGTCACCCGCCTGCGGCTGTCGACAGGTATTTGCAGAGAGGAAAAAAGGCTTCACGGAAGTGTCTCACAGGAAAGTGTTTGGGTTGCCTCGGTGGCGCTTGCCTAGTTCCATGCGCGCGGAAGAAAAGGAGACGCGCTGCGACAAAAGAGCAGGTAAAACTCAGGGTGCGCCCTCACTAAATTCGATGTCGATGTGCGAACCCCATTCGATGAATACGCACACGGGCGTTTACAGCGTACACAGAAGACAGAGATCGTGAAACCATAGACCGAATCGAGGACGAAAAACAAAGCCGCCAGGGAGGTAGCGCCTGTTGGGGGAAGGTTGGGGAGGGGGGTTACACCGGACTGCGCACGTAGCGAAGCCATAGGCAACCGGCATCAAGTTTTTCAACATGCTCCAGGTCAAACTCTGTCATTGGCAGTTTGTTGTCAGACATCGGCTGAAAAAGGGAGACGGCTTCGGGGTCGCCACACACCGACGGCACTAGCACGAGGCTGATCATACTCACCACGCCTTCCTCCAACAGCGAGCCCGCAATGGTGCCGCCACCGTGGCATACCACCATGTCCGTTTTGAACAGCTTGCCCAGCTTCTCGAGGGCCAGACGGCAGTCCAGCGCCGACTTGCCGGCGAAGATGTACGGCACGTTCACCTTCCGCAGCTGCGCCAGGAACTCGTCAGTGACGAAGTCCTCCACCAGCACCTCAACAATCCGGTCGCCATTGTAGTAAGGGAACCGTTCGTTGTACCGGATGTTCACTTTCCACGGCAGGCGGCCGTGCGGGTCCACCCACGCGTAGTAGTGGTTCGTTGGGGGCACGGGATTTGTTTCGAGGTCTGCGTGGAAGTCGCTGCGGTCGCTTCTCCTGTCAGATTCTGGAAAGTTTTCCGGCGACTCGAGGTCGGCGAACGTCCGCATTGACTTACGCCCACATAGACACACCTGCGTCTTCGGCTTAAAGTACTCGTTGTCTATGCGGTAGCATTCGCGTGCGTACGTGGATGCGTGCTGCACGCGAAAGAAGCTTCCCGTGATTTTGCCATCCAGGCTGCACGCCATTTGAATAGCTGCGGTAACTTGTGGAAGGGCAGACATTTCAAACGGTTGAAAAGTCGTTGTTTTTTGCGTGTGTTTACTTATTGGATTACTTCAAACAAGGGGGCCCGAAACAAAAACACGAGTTGTGATTTTAACGACGGAGAAAACGTTTTGTGGTACACGTATTGGTGTGGTGCTTAAAAAAACTATCGTGTCTGATCGTTTGTTTTCGTTGAGCTAAGTGTACAACCTGGACGGCCGACAAACGGAAAACAGGTAAAGAAATGAGAAACTGGACGAGTTTGCACGAAAAGGAGAGCTGAAACGACCCTCACTTACAAGTGCTTATGCGTTGCTTGCAAGTTCTTGATCACTCCCAAACTTTTTTTTCTGATGGGAGAAAAACCGTCAACTAGGAATTGGTAACACAGGTGTGAAGTCAAGTGTACAATGCTTCCCACTTTTAAGTAGTAAGCATGTGCTATTACTCTTCGCCAAACTATTTTATTTGTTCTTGTGTAACACGATACTAATAGGACTTCCTGGCACGATTGCTGGCACAGTAAGTTACGCTCACGATCAACGTGTGGTATTTCAAAGGAGATGCAGTGACGGAGGTGCATGTGGAGCTTCACCGGACGAGTAGAAAGACATGGGGGAGAAGACGAGGCAACATGTAACGTTTTCTATTGTTGCTAGACCAAGTGCTGCAGAAAAAACAGACCACCTTGAGTTTCCTGCTCTCCACCGGTTCCCCTGCTCGCACAGAACGCAGGTGCCGTTGCTGCCTCTCGCTTCTTCTCTGTTATCACAGAGGAAGCAACGCTGTTTTTGTCGCTTTGCCAGTTGTGAGCAAGGGAAGAAGAACACCACAAAAGATAATAACTGATCCAAGGAAAATAAGAAAAGCTGAGGAGGATGCGCAGGCAGTAACAGGAACTTAAGGGAAACCAAAGAGGATTTGCTTGAGGCGTTGTGCTGGGGAGCGCGTATAGACCTCTGATGAGACACAGGTTGCGCCTTTAACTCTTGAAGACAGCCACACTTGTTGATCAAGAGGAAAAACGATTATGAAAAAGCGACAACGAAAAAAAAAAAAAGGGGTTGTCTTTGATAGCGAAGGGGGAGGGGGTCAGTAAGAAAATGCGTCAGAGCTGACGACCACCGCGGATGCAGCGAGAACTCCTACACATTCTCCTAGGGTTATGGGAATTCAATGTAGATACCGCAAAAGGCAGCCTCAATGTAAGCTTCACAACACCAGGGCACATCAAGAACTTGGTTTGCTGGATCTGAAGGAGACACTACTTTCACGCCTTACGGTTGTAGCGGAGCCAGAGGCCGCTGTCCGGCAGCTTCTCCACATGCTCCAGGTCAAACTCTGTCATTGGCAGTTTGCTTCCAGGCAGCGGGTTGAAGAGGGAGATGGATCTCGGGTCGCCGCTCACCGAGGGGATCAACACGAGACTGAGGTGGTCGACGGCATTTTGCTCGAGGAAGCTGCCGTTCAGCGTGCCGCCACCGTGGCATACCACCATGTCCGTTTTGAACAGCTTGCCCAGCTTCTCGAGGGCCAGACGGCAGTCCAGCGCCGACTTGCCGGCGAAGATGTACGGCACGTTCACCTTCCGCAGCTGCGCCAGGAACTCGTCAGTGACGAAGTCCTCCACCAGCACCTCAACAATCCGGTCGCCATTGTAGTAAGGGAAGTTGTCGTCATGAAAAGTGTTCACCTTCCAACCAAGACGACCGTGCGGGTCCACCAGGGTGAAATAGTGGTTGCCAGCGGAAACGGGGTTTGCTTCGAGGTCTGCATGGAAGTCGCTGCGGTCGCCCTTCTTGTTTGCGACAGGGTAGTTTTTGGGATCCTCCAGCGATGCCAGTGGTTCCACCGACTTGCGCCCACACAGACACACCTGCGACTTCGGCTTAAGGTACTCCTGGTCAATGCGGTAGTACTCTTGCATATAGGTCACACTGCGCTGGGTGTCAAGAACTTCAAGGTTCGTCTTCCCGTCCAAAGAAACCAGCATATGCACGGCGAGACGCACCTTCGTTTGGCCATAGTCATGCGCCATTGTGCTCATTTGTTGAGAGGACGAGTGGAAGTTGCAGGTGGCGGTAAAAACACGGAAGCCTCTAATAAGTGAGGTGGCAGGTGAGCAATGACGTAGCGGTCGCATAAAATACTCCCTTTTTAAATCATTGTTTTCGATGGAGAAGAGGTGGAGGAAGTGGCGAGCCGCAAAGGGTCGAGTAAGTGACGGCAGAGACGCGTTAAAAACGCCAGAGGAGTTCATTCTTCTTCTGCTCTTTTCGTGTGGGTGTAAAGAAGGGCCGTGCTGAGTGTTGTCAAAGGAATAACACGCTGCGATCGACAGAAGGGTGAGGGGTGGGGGGAAAATAAACACCCGCTCGAGTTTCGGTGAAATGTCCACATGGCGGACAGTAAAGCTCACCTTTGTTTTCAACACGAATAGAAACTGACTACACGACTGTCATCTCTAAACGCATTAATGACTTTGTGGATATCCGAACGTTGCCCTGAGGTTTAACTGCTGATCTTCGGGAAGAGATGCGTAGTTCAAGCAGTCTAAGCAGAACGCCAAACTCCTCCCAGCTTCACAATTCAGACGCAACACTGGAGTCAGTTCAAATACTGGAAAATAAAAAAAAACGCCAATAAAGAAATAAGAACGTGTTTCAGAAATTACGATTTTAGTAAAACTTTCATCCCTTCTTTTTTTTTTTTGATCGTCACAAAGTTCTGATTCACTCAGCAGATAATCTCCCCTCTTTCGCGAAGCCACTCAGATGTGATGGCTTTCTTAGAAAGAGTGCGTGCTTTTTCGCGACGCAGGGAGGAAATCGTGAACCGAAGAAACAGAACAACAAGGTTCTACCTAGGAGAGACGGTGAACACGTCACAACGACAACATCAACTAAAAACGGGAAAGGGCTGATTACATATGTTAAATGCTGACGAAACACTTCAACCATCAGACACATATAGAAGAACATACGAACGATATACTTCAATCCCAGGTTTGACACAAAAAAGTTCAACTACAACCTCGCTGCTACGCCCAATCAAACACAGCGAGCAAACACATCTTCAGAACCATGAGAACACGTGATATATCAGAGAGAGCCACTAATCACCACAGAAGACCACAGAGCAGACTCAACGTACATGAGAAAAAGAGCAGTGAACATACAAAAAAAAAAAAAACGACACAACATGCACCAACGAAAAGTCCAAAGGAACAAAAACAGACGACGGTTAAAGAAAACAAAACAGCTACATAGGTTCAATCATTGCTTCTTGAGAGTGGCGAGGTCGATGACGAAGCGGTAGTGAACGTCGCTCTTGAGCATGCGCTCGTAGGCCTCGTTGATGTAGGAGATGTCGATCTTCTCAACGTCGCAGACGATGTTGTGCTTGCCGCAAAAGTCAAGCATCTCCTGCGTCTCGGCGATGCCACCGATGCAGGAGCCGGCTACGCCTTTGCGGCCGAGGATCAGATCGAAGGGCTGCAGCGCCGGGTGCGGGTGCTCCGGCGCGCCGACCAGCACGTGCGTGCCGCTCACCTTGAGCGTGTCCACGTACGGCGCCAGGTCATGCGCGCTGCCGACGGTGTCGATGATGAGGTTGAGCTTGCGCTTGTAGGCGGCCATCTGCTGCGGGTCCTTGGAGATGACCACGTGGTGCGCACCGAGCTTCTTGGCGGCCTCGACCTTGCTGGCCGACGTCGTGAACACCGTCACGTCGGCGCCCATGGCGTGCGCCAGCTTCACTGCCATGTGGCCAAGCCCGCCGAGGCCCACCACGCCGACGTGGCTGCCCGGCTTCACTCCCCAGTGGCGCAGCGGCGAGTAGGTGGTGATGCCGGCGCACAGCAGCGGTGCGGCGGCGCACAGGTCCAGGTTGTCGGGGATGCGCAGCACGAACTCCTCGCGCACCACGATGTGGTCCGTGTAACCGCCCATCGTCACGCCGTCCTCCGTCTTCGAGTTGTACGTGCCGGTGTTGCCCTTGGAGCAGTAGTTCTCCAGGCCCTCGCGGCACTCCTCGCACTGCAGGCACGAGTCCACCATGCAACCCACGCCCACGCGGTCGCCCACCTTGTACTTGGTCACGTCACTGCCCACCGCCGTCACGTGGCCCACGATCTCGTGGCCGGGGATCATCGGGAACATCGTGCCGCCCCACTCGTCGCGCACCGTGTGCAGGTCGCTGTGGCACACGCCGCAGTACTCGATCTTGATGCTCACGTCGTTCGGCTTCGGGTCCCGGCGCTTCAGCGTCATGAACTCAAGCGGGCTCGTGGCCGTCTTGGCACCCCATCCGCATGCATCCGACGGCATTTTTACGTAAAGGTGGTGTTGAAACGGTGTTGAAGGTAGTGATTAAGGGTAACGTCGATAGGTTTTGTGGTTGAGTGCTGTGAGGGAAACACGCGAGGTCAGATGAAGGCTTGGAAGATCTACGGTGTGAGTAAGTAAATGAGGGGCAGCAAGACCACACATGCAGAGAAGTCGGAGGAGGGTACCAGGAGAGTGAAGGCGCGAGAGGGAGAGAGAGAGAGAGAGGGAGGGAGAGGGCAGAGGAGCGCCGCCACAGAGATGAAAACGAAGCGAAAGAGGTGCGGGGCTGCGCGAGGCACGCCCCGCATCGCCCCTGCTGAGTTGCGTTTGCTGTTTGTCGCTTGCGGAGTTGTTGGTGGCGGTGTGGTTGCACGCTGCGCGCCTGCAGGTGAGAAAGAGCGAGAGCAAACAACAACAAAAAGGGGGAGAAAAGGGAAAATAGGGCGGAAAAAGAAAGAGACCGGCGTGGTCTGTAAGAGGGCACCCGGTGCATCACGACGGAAACAAGGAAAACAGATGAAATAGGATAGTGGCGAAAACGGGGACCAAGTCCTCGTCAGAGGAAAGTGCGCGGCAGCTCGCGGGGCGTTGTGACAGGCCGTTCTCTCTCTCCACACAGACACAGACACGCACAAACGCGCGCGCACATGACTCCTCTCTCACACTCTCCACCGCAGCACACGCCTCGCGAGAAGCTACTTTGATTTCGTTGCTTGCATGGCAAGAACGTCCGCGGACGGGGGAGAGCACAGTGCAGAAAACGCAGACCAGCGCGGGGATCGCAAAGCTAGACAGTTATGCAGCTAGGGGCGCTGTGCATACGCCACACACACACACACACACACACACACACGTGCGCGCGCACGCATAGGCGGGGAGAACAGGGAGAAACAAACAGCTAACAAGACGAGCCGGATCCCGAAAGTAAATGGACAGAAGACACGGCGGAGCCAAACAGCAGCCGCAGACGGACTCGGCAGCATCGAGGTCTACTGCTTCTTGAGAGTGGCGAGGTCGATGACGAAGCGGTAGTGAACGTCGCTCTTGAGCATGCGCTCGTAGGCCTCGTTGATGTAGGAGATGTCGATCTTCTCAACGTCGCAGACGATGTTGTGCTTGCCGCAAAAGTCAAGCATCTCCTGCGTCTCGGCGATGCCACCGATGCAGGAGCCGGCTACGCCTTTGCGGCCGAGGATCAGATCGAAGGGCTGCAGCGCCGGGTGCGGGTGCTCCGGCGCGCCGACCAGCACGTGCGTGCCGCTCACCTTGAGCGTGTCCACGTACGGCGCCAGGTCATGCGCGCTGCCGACGGTGTCGATGATGAGGTTGAGCTTGCGCTTGTAGGCGGCCATCTGCTGCGGGTCCTTGGAGATGACCACGTGGTGCGCACCGAGCTTCTTGGCGGCCTCGACCTTGCTGGCCGACGTCGTGAACACCGTCACGTCGGCGCCCATGGCGTGCGCCAGCTTCACTGCCATGTGGCCAAGCCCGCCGAGGCCCACCACGCCGACGTGGCTGCCCGGCTTCACTCCCCAGTGGCGCAGCGGCGAGTAGGTGGTGATGCCGGCGCACAGCAGCGGTGCGGCGGCGCACAGGTCCAGGTTGTCGGGGATGCGCAGCACGAACTCCTCGCGCACCACGATGTGGTCCGTGTAACCGCCCATCGTCACGCCGTCCTCCGTCTTCGAGTTGTACGTGCCGGTGTTGCCCTTGGAGCAGTAGTTCTCCAGGCCCTCGCGGCACTCCTCGCACTGCAGGCACGAGTCCACCATGCAACCCACGCCCACGCGGTCGCCCACCTTGTACTTGGTCACGTCACTGCCCACCGCCGTCACGTGGCCCACGATCTCGTGGCCGGGGATCATCGGGAACATCGTGCCGCCCCACTCGTCGCGCACCGTGTGCAGGTCGCTGTGGCACACGCCGCAGTACTCGATCTTGATGCTCACGTCGTTCGGCTTCGGGTCCCGGCGCTTCAGCGTCATGAACTCAAGCGGGCTCGTGGCCGTCTTGGCACCCCATCCGCATGCATCCGACGGCATTTTTACGTAAAGGTGGTGTTGAAACGGTGTTGAAGGTAGTGATTAAGGGTAACGTCGATAGGTTTTGTGGTTGAGTGCTGTGAGGGAAACACGCGAGGTCAGATGAAGGCTTGGAAGATCTACGGTGTGAGTAAGTAAATGAGGGGCAGCAAGACCACACATGCAGAGAAGTCGGAGGAGGGTACCAGGAGAGTGAAGGCGCGAGAGGGAGAGAGAGAGAGAGAGGGAGGGAGAGGGCAGAGGAGCGCCGCCACAGAGATGAAAACGAAGCGAAAGAGGTGCGGGGCTGCGCGAGGCACGCCCCGCATCGCCCCTGCTGAGTTGCGTTTGCTGTTTGTCGCTTGCGGAGTTGTTGGTGGCGGTGTGGTTGCACGCTGCGCGCCTGCAGGTGAGAAAGAGCGAGAGCAAACAACAACAAAAAGGGGGAGAAAAGGGAAAATAGGGCGGAAAAAGAAAGAGACCGGCGTGGTCTGTAAGAGGGCACCCGGTGCATCACGACGGAAACAAGGAAAACAGATGAAATAGGATAGTGGCGAAAACGGGGACCAAGTCCTCGTCAGAGGAAAGTGCGCGGCAGCTCGCGGGGCGTTGTGACAGGCCGTTCTCTCTCTCCACACAGACACAGACACGCACAAACGCGCGCGCACATGACTCCTCTCTCACACTCTCCACCGCAGCACACGCCTCGCGAGAAGCTACTTTGATTTCGTTGCTTGCATGGCAAGAACGTCCGCGGACGGGGGAGAGCACAGTGCAGAAAACGCAGACCAGCGCGGGGATCGCAAAGCTAGACAGTTATGCAGCTAGGGGCGCTGTGCATACGCCACACACACACACACACACACACACACACGTGCGCGCGCACGCATAGGCGGGGAGAACAGGGAGAAACAAACAGCTAACAAGACGAGCCGGATCCCGAAAGTAAATGGACAGAAGACACGGCGGAGCCAAACAGCAGCCGCAGACGGACTCGGCAGCATCGAGGTCTACTGCTTCTTGAGAGTGGCGAGGTCGATGACGAAGCGGTAGTGAACGTCGCTCTTGAGCATGCGCTCGTAGGCCTCGTTGATGTAGGAGATGTCGATCTTCTCAACGTCGCAGACGATGTTGTGCTTGCCGCAAAAGTCAAGCATCTCCTGCGTCTCGGCGATGCCACCGATGCAGGAGCCGGCTACGCCTTTGCGGCCGAGGATCAGATCGAAGGGCTGCAGCGCCGGGTGCGGGTGCTCCGGCGCGCCGACCAGCACGTGCGTGCCGCTCACCTTGAGCGTGTCCACGTACGGCGCCAGGTCATGCGCGCTGCCGACGGTGTCGATGATGAGGTTGAGCTTGCGCTTGTAGGCGGCCATCTGCTGCGGGTCCTTGGAGATGACCACGTGGTGCGCACCGAGCTTCTTGGCGGCCTCGACCTTGCTGGCCGACGTCGTGAACACCGTCACGTCGGCGCCCATGGCGTGCGCCAGCTTCACTGCCATGTGGCCAAGCCCGCCGAGGCCCACCACGCCGACGTGGCTGCCCGGCTTCACTCCCCAGTGGCGCAGCGGCGAGTAGGTGGTGATGCCGGCGCACAGCAGCGGTGCGGCGGCGCACAGGTCCAGGTTGTCGGGGATGCGCAGCACGAACTCCTCGCGCACCACGATGTGGTCCGTGTAACCGCCCATCGTCACGCCGTCCTCCGTCTTCGAGTTGTACGTGCCGGTGTTGCCCTTGGAGCAGTAGTTCTCCAGGCCCTCGCGGCACTCCTCGCACTGCAGGCACGAGTCCACCATGCAACCCACGCCCACGCGGTCGCCCACCTTGTACTTGGTCACGTCACTGCCCACCGCCGTCACGTGGCCCACGATCTCGTGGCCGGGGATCATCGGGAACATCGTGCCGCCCCACTCGTCGCGCACCGTGTGCAGGTCGCTGTGGCACACGCCGCAGTACTCGATCTTGATGCTCACGTCGTTCGGCTTCGGGTCCCGGCGCTTCAGCGTCATGAACTCAAGCGGGCTCGTGGCCGTCTTGGCACCCCATCCGCATGCATCCGACGGCATTTTTACGTAAAGGTGGTGTTGAAACGGTGTTGAAGGTAGTGATTAAGGGTAACGTCGATAGGTTTTGTGGTTGAGTGCTGTGAGGGAAACACGCGAGGTCAGATGAAGGCTTGGAAGATCTACGGTGTGAGTAAGTAAATGAGGGGCAGCAAGACCACACATGCAGAGAAGTCGGAGGAGGGTACCAGGAGAGTGAAGGCGCGAGAGGGAGAGAGAGAGAGAGAGGGAGGGAGAGGGCAGAGGAGCGCCGCCACAGAGATGAAAACGAAGCGAAAGAGGTGCGGGGCTGCGCGAGGCACGCCCCGCATCGCCCCTGCTGAGTTGCGTTTGCTGTTTGTCGCTTGCGGAGTTGTTGGTGGCGGTGTGGTTGCACGCTGCGCGCCTGCAGGTGAGAAAGAGCGAGAGCAAACAACAACAAAAAGGGGGAGAAAAGGGAAAATAGGGCGGAAAAAGAAAGAGACCGGCGTGGTCTGTAAGAGGGCACCCGGTGCATCACGACGGAAACAAGGAAAACAGATGAAATAGGATAGTGGCGAAAACGGGGACCAAGTCCTCGTCAGAGGAAAGTGCGCGGCAGCTCGCGGGGCGTTGTGACAGGCCGTTCTCTCTCTCCACACAGACACAGACACGCACAAACGCGCGCGCACATGACTCCTCTCTCACACTCTCCACCGCAGCACACGCCTCGCGAGAAGCTACTTTGATTTCGTTGCTTGCATGGCAAGAACGTCCGCGGACGGGGGAGAGCACAGTGCAGAAAACGCAGACCAGCGCGGGGATCGCAAAGCTAGACAGTTATGCAGCTAGGGGCGCTGTGCATACGCCACACACACACACACACACACACACACACGTGCGCGCGCACGCATAGGCGGGGAGAACAGGGAGAAACAAACAGCTAACAAGACGAGCCGGATCCCGAAAGTAAATGGACAGAAGACACGGCGGAGCCAAACAGCAGCCGCAGACGGACTCGGCAGCATCGAGGTCTACTGCTTCTTGAGAGTGGCGAGGTCGATGACGAAGCGGTAGTGAACGTCGCTCTTGAGCATGCGCTCGTAGGCCTCGTTGATGTAGGAGATGTCGATCTTCTCAACGTCGCAGACGATGTTGTGCTTGCCGCAAAAGTCAAGCATCTCCTGCGTCTCGGCGATGCCACCGATGCAGGAGCCGGCTACGCCTTTGCGGCCGAGGATCAGATCGAAGGGCTGCAGCGCCGGGTGCGGGTGCTCCGGCGCGCCGACCAGCACGTGCGTGCCGCTCACCTTGAGCGTGTCCACGTACGGCGCCAGGTCATGCGCGCTGCCGACGGTGTCGATGATGAGGTTGAGCTTGCGCTTGTAGGCGGCCATCTGCTGCGGGTCCTTGGAGATGACCACGTGGTGCGCACCGAGCTTCTTGGCGGCCTCGACCTTGCTGGCCGACGTCGTGAACACCGTCACGTCGGCGCCCATGGCGTGCGCCAGCTTCACTGCCATGTGGCCAAGCCCGCCGAGGCCCACCACGCCGACGTGGCTGCCCGGCTTCACTCCCCAGTGGCGCAGCGGCGAGTAGGTGGTGATGCCGGCGCACAGCAGCGGTGCGGCGGCGCACAGGTCCAGGTTGTCGGGGATGCGCAGCACGAACTCCTCGCGCACCACGATGTGGTCCGTGTAACCGCCCATCGTCACGCCGTCCTCCGTCTTCGAGTTGTACGTGCCGGTGTTGCCCTTGGAGCAGTAGTTCTCCAGGCCCTCGCGGCACTCCTCGCACTGCAGGCACGAGTCCACCATGCAACCCACGCCCACGCGGTCGCCCACCTTGTACTTGGTCACGTCACTGCCCACCGCCGTCACGTGGCCCACGATCTCGTGGCCGGGGATCATCGGGAACATCGTGCCGCCCCACTCGTCGCGCACCGTGTGCAGGTCGCTGTGGCACACGCCGCAGTACTCGATCTTGATGCTCACGTCGTTCGGCTTCGGGTCCCGGCGCTTCAGCGTCATGAACTCAAGCGGGCTCGTGGCCGTCTTGGCACCCCATCCGCATGCATCCGACGGCATTTTTACGTAAAGGTGGTGTTGAAACGGTGTTGAAGGTAGTGATTAAGGGTAACGTCGATAGGTTTTGTGGTTGAGTGCTGTGAGGGAAACACGCGAGGTCAGATGAAGGCTTGGAAGATCTACGGTGTGAGTAAGTAAATGAGGGGCAGCAAGACCACACATGCAGAGAAGTCGGAGGAGGGTACCAGGAGAGTGAAGGCGCGAGAGGGAGAGAGAGAGAGAGAGGGAGGGAGAGGGCAGAGGAGCGCCGCCACAGAGATGAAAACGAAGCGAAAGAGGTGCGGGGCTGCGCGAGGCACGCCCCGCATCGCCCCTGCTGAGTTGCGTTTGCTGTTTGTCGCTTGCGGAGTTGTTGGTGGCGGTGTGGTTGCACGCTGCGCGCCTGCAGGTGAGAAAGAGCGAGAGCAAACAACAACAAAAAGGGGGAGAAAAGGGAAAATAGGGCGGAAAAAGAAAGAGACCGGCGTGGTCTGTAAGAGGGCACCCGGTGCATCACGACGGAAACAAGGAAAACAGATGAAATAGGATAGTGGCGAAAACGGGGACCAAGTCCTCGTCAGAGGAAAGTGCGCGGCAGCT
The DNA here is from genome assembly GCA_900240875.1 of Crithidia expoeki. Taxonomy (NCBI): domain Eukaryota; phylum Euglenozoa; class Kinetoplastea; order Trypanosomatida; family Trypanosomatidae; genus Crithidia; species Crithidia expoeki. Next base: position 171,219 of record OESE01000174.1, read on the forward strand.
CGCGGGGCGTTGTGACAGGCCGTTCTCTCTCTCCACACAGACACAGACACGCACAAACGCGCGCGCACATGACTCCTCTCTCACACTCTCCACCGCAGCACACGCCTCGCGAGAAGCTACTTTGATTTCGTTGCTTGCATGGCAAGAACGTCCGCGGACGGGGGAGAGCACAGTGCAGAAAACGCAGACCAGCGCGGGGATCGCAAAGCTAGACAGTTATGCAGCTAGGGGCGCTGTGCATACGCCACACACACACACACACACACACACACACACGTGCGCGCGCACGCATAGGCGGGGAGAACAGGGAGAAACAAACAGCTAACAAGACGAGCCGGATCCCGAAAGTAAATGGACAGAAGACACGGCGGAGCCAAACAGCAGCCGCAGACGGACTCGGCAGCATCGAGGTCTACTGCTTCTTGAGAGTGGCGAGGTCGATGACGAAGCGGTAGTGAACGTCGCTCTTGAGCATGCGCTCGTAGGCCTCGTTGATGTAGGAGATGTCGATCTTCTCAACGTCGCAGACGATGTTGTGCTTGCCGCAAAAGTCAAGCATCTCCTGCGTCTCGGCGATGCCACCGATGCAGGAGCCGGCTACGCCTTTGCGGCCGAGGATCAGATCGAAGGGCTGCAGCGCCGGGTGCGGGTGCTCCGGCGCGCCGACCAGCACGTGCGTGCCGCTCACCTTGAGCGTGTCCACGTACGGCGCCAGGTCATGCGCGCTGCCGACGGTGTCGATGATGAGGTTGAGCTTGCGCTTGTAGGCGGCCATCTGCTGCGGGTCCTTGGAGATGACCACGTGGTGCGCACCGAGCTTCTTGGCGGCCTCGACCTTGCTGGCCGACGTCGTGAACACCGTCACGTCGGCGCCCATGGCGTGCGCCAGCTTCACTGCCATGTGGCCAAGCCCGCCGAGGCCCACCACGCCGACGTGGCTGCCCGGCTTCACTCCCCAGTGGCGCAGCGGCGAGTAGGTGGTGATGCCGGCGCACAGCAGCGGTGCGGCGGCGCACAGGTCCAGGTTGTCGGGGATGCGCAGCACGAACTCCTCGCGCACCACGATGTGGTCCGTGTAACCGCCCATCGTCACGCCGTCCTCCGTCTTCGAGTTGTACGTGCCGGTGTTGCCCTTGGAGCAGTAGTTCTCCAGGCCCTCGCGGCACTCCTCGCACTGCAGGCACGAGTCCACCATGCAACCCACGCCCACGCGGTCGCCCACCTTGTACTTGGTCACGTCACTGCCCACCGCCGTCACGTGGCCCACGATCTCGTGGCCGGGGATCATCGGGAACATCGTGCCGCCCCACTCGTCGCGCACCGTGTGCAGGTCGCTGTGGCACACGCCGCAGTACTCGATCTTGATGCTCACGTCGTTCGGCTTCGGGTCCCGGCGCTTCAGCGTCATGAACTCAAGCGGGCTCGTGGCCGTCTTGGCACCCCATCCGCATGCATCCGACGGCATTTTTACGTAAAGGTGGTGTTGAAACGGTGTTGAAGGTAGTGATTAAGGGTAACGTCGATAGGTTTTGTGGTTGAGTGCTGTGAGGGAAACACGCGAGGTCAGATGAAGGCTTGGAAGATCTACGGTGTGAGTAAGTAAATGAGGGGCAGCAAGACCACACATGCAGAGAAGTCGGAGGAGGGTACCAGGAGAGTGAAGGCGCGAGAGGGAGAGAGAGAGAGAGAGGGAGGGAGAGGGCAGAGGAGCGCCGCCACAGAGATGAAAACGAAGCGAAAGAGGTGCGGGGCTGCGCGAGGCACGCCCCGCATCGCCCCTGCTGAGTTGCGTTTGCTGTTTGTCGCTTGCGGAGTTGTTGGTGGCGGTGTGGTTGCACGCTGCGCGCCTGCAGGTGAGAAAGAGCGAGAGCAAACAACAACAAAAAGGGGGAGAAAAGGGAAAATAGGGCGGAAAAAGAAAGAGACCGGCGTGGTCTGTAAGAGGGCACCCGGTGCATCACGACGGAAACAAGGAAAACAGATGAAATAGGATAGTGGCGAAAACGGGGACCAAGTCCTCGTCAGAGGAAAGTGCGCGGCAGCTCGCGGGGCGTTGTGACAGGCCGTTCTCTCTCTCCACACAGACACAGACACGCACAAACGCGCGCGCACATGACTCCTCTCTCACACTCTCCACCGCAGCACACGCCTCGCGAGAAGCTACTTTGATTTCGTTGCTTGCATGGCAAGAACGTCCGCGGACGGGGGAGAGCACAGTGCAGAAAACGCAGACCAGCGCGGGGATCGCAAAGCTAGACAGTTATGCAGCTAGGGGCGCTGTGCATACGCCACACACACACACACACACACACACACACGTGCGCGCGCACGCATAGGCGGGGAGAACAGGGAGAAACAAACAGCTAACAAGACGAGCCGGATCCCGAAAGTAAATGGACAGAAGACACGGCGGAGCCAAACAGCAGCCGCAGACGGACTCGGCAGCATCGAGGTCTACTGCTTCTTGAGAGTGGCGAGGTCGATGACGAAGCGGTAGTGAACGTCGCTCTTGAGCATGCGCTCGTAGGCCTCGTTGATGTAGGAGATGTCGATCTTCTCAACGTCGCAGACGATGTTGTGCTTGCCGCAAAAGTCAAGCATCTCCTGCGTCTCGGCGATGCCACCGATGCAGGAGCCGGCTACGCCTTTGCGGCCGAGGATCAGATCGAAGGGCTGCAGCGCCGGGTGCGGGTGCTCCGGCGCGCCGACCAGCACGTGCGTGCCGCTCACCTTGAGCGTGTCCACGTACGGCGCCAGGTCATGCGCGCTGCCGACGGTGTCGATGATGAGGTTGAGCTTGCGCTTGTAGGCGGCCATCTGCTGCGGGTCCTTGGAGATGACCACGTGGTGCGCACCGAGCTTCTTGGCGGCCTCGACCTTGCTGGCCGACGTCGTGAACACCGTCACGTCGGCGCCCATGGCGTGCGCCAGCTTCACTGCCATGTGGCCAAGCCCGCCGAGGCCCACCACGCCGACGTGGCTGCCCGGCTTCACTCCCCAGTGGCGCAGCGGCGAGTAGGTGGTGATGCCGGCGCACAGCAGCGGTGCGGCGGCGCACAGGTCCAGGTTGTCGGGGATGCGCAGCACGAACTCCTCGCGCACCACGATGTGGTCCGTGTAACCGCCCATCGTCACGCCGTCCTCCGTCTTCGAGTTGTACGTGCCGGTGTTGCCCTTGGAGCAGTAGTTCTCCAGGCCCTCGCGGCACTCCTCGCACTGCAGGCACGAGTCCACCATGCAACCCACGCCCACGCGGTCGCCCACCTTGTACTTGGTCACGTCACTGCCCACCGCCGTCACGTGGCCCACGATCTCGTGGCCGGGGATCATCGGGAACATCGTGCCGCCCCACTCGTCGCGCACCGTGTGCAGGTCGCTGTGGCACACGCCGCAGTACTCGATCTTGATGCTCACGTCGTTCGGCTTCGGGTCCCGGCGCTTCAGCGTCATGAACTCAAGCGGGCTCGTGGCCGTCTTGGCACCCCATCCGCATGCATCCGACGGCATTTTTACGTAAAGGTGGTGTTGAAACGGTGTTGAAGGTAGTGATTAAGGGTAACGTCGATAGGTTTTGTGGTTGAGTGCTGTGAGGGAAACACGCGAGGTCAGATGAAGGCTTGGAAGATCTACGGTGTGAGTAAGTAAATGAGGGGCAGCAAGACCACACATGCAGAGAAGTCGGAGGAGGGTACCAGGAGAGTGAAGGCGCGAGAGGGAGAGAGAGAGAGAGAGGGAGGGAGAGGGCAGAGGAGCGCCGCCACAGAGATGAAAACGAAGCGAAAGAGGTGCGGGGCTGCGCGAGGCACGCCCCGCATCGCCCCTGCTGAGTTGCGTTTGCTGTTTGTCGCTTGCGGAGTTGTTGGTGGCGGTGTGGTTGCACGCTGCGCGCCTGCAGGTGAGAAAGAGCGAGAGCAAACAACAACAAAAAGGGGGAGAAAAGGGAAAATAGGGCGGAAAAAGAAAGAGACCGGCGTGGTCTGTAAGAGGGCACCCGGTGCATCACGACGGAAACAAGGAAAACAGATGAAATAGGATAGTGGCGAAAACGGGGACCAAGTCCTCGTCAGAGGAAAGTGCGCGGCAGCTCGCGGGGCGTTGTGACAGGCCGTTCTCTCTCTCCACACAGACACAGACACGCACAAACGCGCGCGCACATGACTCCTCTCTCACACTCTCCACCGCAGCACACGCCTCGCGAGAAGCTACTTTGATTTCGTTGCTTGCATGGCAAGAACGTCCGCGGACGGGGGAGAGCACAGTGCAGAAAACGCAGACCAGCGCGGGGATCGCAAAGCTAGACAGTTATGCAGCTAGGGGCGCTGTGCATACGCCACACACACACACACACACACACACACACACGTGCGCGCGCACGCATAGGCGGGGAGAACAGGGAGAAACAAACAGCTAACAAGACGAGCCGGATCCCGAAAGTAAATGGACAGAAGACACGGCGGAGCCAAACAGCAGCCGCAGACGGACTCGGCAGCATCGAGGTCTACTGCTTCTTGAGAGTGGCGAGGTCGATGACGAAGCGGTAGTGAACGTCGCTCTTGAGCATGCGCTCGTAGGCCTCGTTGATGTAGGAGATGTCGATCTTCTCAACGTCGCAGACGATGTTGTGCTTGCCGCAAAAGTCAAGCATCTCCTGCGTCTCGGCGATGCCACCGATGCAGGAGCCGGCTACGCCTTTGCGGCCGAGGATCAGATCGAAGGGCTGCAGCGCCGGGTGCGGGTGCTCCGGCGCGCCGACCAGCACGTGCGTGCCGCTCACCTTGAGCGTGTCCACGTACGGCGCCAGGTCATGCGCGCTGCCGACGGTGTCGATGATGAGGTTGAGCTTGCGCTTGTAGGCGGCCATCTGCTGCGGGTCCTTGGAGATGACCACGTGGTGCGCACCGAGCTTCTTGGCGGCCTCGACCTTGCTGGCCGACGTCGTGAACACCGTCACGTCGGCGCCCATGGCGTGCGCCAGCTTCACTGCCATGTGGCCAAGCCCGCCGAGGCCCACCACGCCGACGTGGCTGCCCGGCTTCACTCCCCAGTGGCGCAGCGGCGAGTAGGTGGTGATGCCGGCGCACAGCAGCGGTGCGGCGGCGCACAGGTCCAGGTTGTCGGGGATGCGCAGCACGAACTCCTCGCGCACCACGATGTGGTCCGTGTAACCGCCCATCGTCACGCCGTCCTCCGTCTTCGAGTTGTACGTGCCGGTGTTGCCCTTGGAGCAGTAGTTCTCCAGGCCCTCGCGGCACTCCTCGCACTGCAGGCACGAGTCCACCATGCAACCCACGCCCACGCGGTCGCCCACCTTGTACTTGGTCACGTCACTGCCCACCGCCGTCACGTGGCCCACGATCTCGTGGCCGGGGATCATCGGGAACATCGTGCCGCCCCACTCGTCGCGCACCGTGTGCAGGTCGCTGTGGCACACGCCGCAGTACTCGATCTTGATGCTCACGTCGTTCGGCTTCGGGTCCCGGCGCTTCAGCGTCATGAACTCAAGCGGGCTCGTGGCCGTCTTGGCACCCCATCCGCATGCATCCGACGGCATTTTTACGTAAAGGTGGTGTTGAAACGGTGTTGAAGGTAGTGATTAAGGGTAACGTCGATAGGTTTTGTGGTTGAGTGCTGTGAGGGAAACACGCGAGGTCAGATGAAGGCTTGGAAGATCTACGGTGTGAGTAAGTAAATGAGGGGCAGCAAGACCACACATGCAGAGAAGTCGGAGGAGGGTACCAGGAGAGTGAAGGCGCGAGAGGGAGAGAGAGAGAGAGAGGGAGGGAGAGGGCAGAGGAGCGCCGCCACAGAGATGAAAACGAAGCGAAAGAGGTGCGGGGCTGCGCGAGGCACGCCCCGCATCGCCCCTGCTGAGTTGCGTTTGCTGTTTGTCGCTTGCGGAGTTGTTGGTGGCGGTGTGGTTGCACGCTGCGCGCCTGCAGGTGAGAAAGAGCGAGAGCAAACAACAACAAAAAGGGGGAGAAAAGGGAAAATAGGGCGGAAAAAGAAAGAGACCGGCGTGGTCTGTAAGAGGGCACCCGGTGCATCACGACGGAAACAAGGAAAACAGATGAAATAGGATAGTGGCGAAAACGGGGACCAAGTCCTCGTCAGAGGAAAGTGCGCGGCAGCTCGCGGGGCGTTGTGACAGGCCGTTCTCTCTCTCCACACAGACACAGACACGCACAAACGCGCGCGCACATGACTCCTCTCTCACACTCTCCACCGCAGCACACGCCTCGCGAGAAGCTACTTTGATTTCGTTGCTTGCATGGCAAGAACGTCCGCGGACGGGGGAGAGCACAGTGCAGAAAACGCAGACCAGCGCGGGGATCGCAAAGCTAGACAGTTATGCAGCTAGGGGCGCTGTGCATACGCCACACACACACACACACACACACCACACGTGCGCGCGCACGCATAGGCGGGGAGAACAGGGAGAAACAAACAGCTAACAAGACGAGCCGGATCCCGAAAGTAAATGGACAGAAGACACGGCGGAGCCAAACAGCAGCCGCAGACGGACTCGGCAGCATCGAGGTCTACTGCTTCTTGAGAGTGGCGAGGTCGATGACGAAGCGGTAGTGAACGTCGCTCTTGAGCATGCGCTCGTAGGCCTCGTTGATGTAGGAGATGTCGATCTTCTCAACGTCGCAGACGATGTTGTGCTTGCCGCAAAAGTCAAGCATCTCCTGCGTCTCGGCGATGCCACCGATGCAGGAGCCGGCTACGCCTTTGCGGCCGAGGATCAGATCGAAGGGCTGCAGCGCCGGGTGCGGGTGCTCCGGCGCGCCGACCAGCACGTGCGTGCCGCTCACCTTGAGCGTGTCCACGTACGGCGCCAGGTCATGCGCGCTGCCGACGGTGTCGATGATGAGGTTGAGCTTGCGCTTGTAGGCGGCCATCTGCTGCGGGTCCTTGGAGATGACCACGTGGTGCGCACCGAGCTTCTTGGCGGCCTCGACCTTGCTGGCCGACGTCGTGAACACCGTCACGTCCGGCGCCATGGCGTGCGCCAGCTTCCACTGCCATGTGGCCAAGCCCGCCGAGGCCCACCACGCCGACGTGGCTGCCCGGCTTCACTCCCCAGTGGCGCAGCGGCGAGTAGGTGGTGATGCCGGCGCACAGCAGCGGTGCGGCGGCGCACAGGTCCAGGTTGTCGGGGATGCGCAGCACGAACTCCTCGCGCACCACGATGTGGTCCGTGTAACCGCCCATCGTCACGCCGTCCTCCGTCTTCGAGTTGTACGTGCCGGTGTTGCCCTTGGAGCAGTAGTTCTCCAGGCCCTCGCGGCACTCCTCGCACTGCAGGCACGAGTCCACCATGCAACCACGCCCACGCGGTCGCCCACCTTGTACTTGGTCACGTCACTGCCCACCGCCGTCACGTGGCCCACGATCTCGTGGCCGGGGATCATCGGAACATCGTGCCGCCCCACTCGTCGCGCACCGTGTGCAGGTCGCTGTGGCACACGCCGCAGTACTCGATCTTGATGCTCACGTCGTTCGGCTTCGGGTCCCGGCGCTTCAGCGTCATGAACTCAAGCGGGCTCGTGGCCGTCTTGGCACCCCATCCGCATGCATCCGACGGCATTTTTACGTAAAGGTGGTGTT